>OW679203.1:0-290446 GCA_940337035.1 Agriotes lineatus | reverse complement strand
CTCGTTAGTCACCCATTCTTTCTAGTTGTTTTCCTGCTTCTGTAGAAGTTTTCTTGTGATATCGGTGATGACACGTTGTGTCATCTTTCATTCTGTAAGGGTTTTTAGGTTTCATTTATGTTCTCCATTCCTAGCTGTAGGAATTGGCTAAGGTTCTCTTTTATATCTGATTGATTCAGCCTTCAATGTTTATTCACTTTCCATACTTTGCGTGGTTGGGTTTCTTCAGTTTTATCTTGAATTTACATACGATTGGGTTGTGGTCAGACGCATTGTCCGTACTGGGGTATGTAAATGAATTACCGAATCTCTTTTTAACTGTGTTAAAGTCAATTTCTTGCAAGTGAAATCCAAGTATATAGTCTTAATCGCTGTTCTCGCGGTCTGACTGTTTAAGCCTATGATTCAGACGGACCAGCACTATTAAAGTGCAACTTTTATTTATTTTATGAAATTGCAATATTTTTAAATAAAAATTAAAAAAGATCTCTAATAACAACGCTAGCATAGCTACAACTATACAAAAGCATTCTTTAACAGATCTACACATTCGATTGATCGGCGGGCACAGTGGTGGTAATTGAAAGAAAATGTACACACTTAATGTCTTCTCTTTGTAGAATTGTACTAATCGGTCACCTCTCGGATTCCTTTCGTCTAGTCCATAATTTCCGAGAATACCTTCTTCACTACCTTTACGTACTTCAGCATTAAAAATTAAAATCTTCTATAGCCATTGTTATTTCATGGTTTTTCGTATTGCTCATCACTTTATTCATGTATTTTTCCGTTATTTCATCATCTTTATCAGCAGGTGGTGCATAGATTTGGATGATGTTTAGATTTTCTGGAGTTGATTGTACTTGCAATAAAGCCATACGCTATGAGTAAGGTAAAAACTTCTAACATACGGTTTCAGGTATTTTGGTATTACTATTCCTACTCCCTTCCAGTGATACGGATCATTATTTTTCCAAATTAGTAAACAACATGATCTTGTATAATACGTTCACCGTTATTGGGCCACCGAGTTTCACTCAATCCAATAATCTCAATGCCGAGTCTTGCCATATATTTGATAAAAGTATAATCTTTTCCGCTCTTGTGTACACGTCTAAGGTTCCCAGTACATATTTTTTAACTTCCAGCATTCTAAGTGCCTATTCTCGAAGCTACTCGCTTGTTCAGATTGTAGGAATTTCGCTGGATGACTACTTGGGAGACTTAACAGTCTAAATGTGCGTGCCTCCCCTGCCGTATATAGGTTTTTGAATTACGTGATCAATAGTAGTGCACGCTTTTTATACCGTAATTCATCTACCGTCGGCGTTAATTTGCAAGTAAAGTACATGGAAGCTTTCTCCAATTTCTTTCATTTCCTCTGGTTTTTCAAAATATTACCATAATCTAATATTATAGCGCTGTATCAAAGGCAACGATAACAATTTTCGAGAATTTTGAAGAACCAACGCGACTGTTAAAGTGTGTAGTGCAGGAAATGATTACTTAATATTATTACCTTAGATACAGCAACTAAGTGGCAACCTAAGAGACGATATCGTTTTGTTAAGCAGATATTCAGTAGTTATATCCCTAGTGCATTGTGTATATTCGAGTATTAATACTTGAATTATAAAGAATGCAAGCGGGGAATATTGCAAGACTATTCCTCGAAGAAATGACATCTTTTGTATACCGCACTATTAATTTTTAAAGAGTTTTCAATTTTCTTTCTGAAATTTCTTGTGTACCTGGCTGGTTTGCTCTTCTTCCCGCAAATACTCGATATTGCACGTGTGTGCAAATACCCGGGAATTGCACTAGTGCACAATATTCGCTGTATTCGACTCTGATTCGTTCAAATTTAGAAAATTGATTGATGGGATTGATTTATATTATCTGAGGGGAATAGTCAACCATAATGACCTACATTTTACGGAAACTGCATTTTAGAAATAAATTCCTAATATAAATATGTCCGTAGCATTTGCTTGTTAAATTACAACAGAGTTGTTTAAATTTTTAACAGAATAAAATGTTGCAATGAATGGATGTATTGTTATTCTCTTTGTTTTCATTAATTTGTATGTGATAAAAGAATGCCAGTGGCTGCACTACGGGGGGGGGGGGGGGGGCTGGGAAGGCCAAGATTTAGCTGTGCCCCCCTGAGTGCCCCCCCGAAGACACCCTTTGATTTAATATCTTGTCTAAACACATTCAAAGAAATATTTTGAATATGTTGCTATAATAAAATGAATGAACTTAAACTAAATAATAATTTCGAAGAACTTTTAATGGGGAATGTTTATTTGCCGCAGTAAAATACATAAACTAAAAATCAACTCCATTTTGTGGTTTGATTATTAATGGGCCTTTGAGGCGCATGATAAGGAATACTGCTTAGATGCAGAATATCAATTTACGTTCTTATCTGGGTTAACAAACATCCTTATGGTTGGTCGGCACAATTTGATACAGTAATAATCCTGTTATGTTTACAGGTCCTTTCACAATCAATATCGAATACAAAAGAGAATGCAATTTAGCTAAATTTAAAAATATAAACATTTGGCTTCTGATGTCTGCTTCTGAATACATTTGTTCGGTGGTCTCGTTGAAGTGTGCTAGTGTGCATTTTAATTGTTAGCGGTCTTTTAAAAAATGAAGCGTATTAGACACTAAGGGATTACTTTGATTCTACTCCCACTGCAACAATAATATAATCAAAGAGACCAACGTTGCTAAAAAAGGCGAATTAAATACTGAAACTAATAGTGTTGTGGAGATGAAGGAGTTCCCTGACGATACCGAATAAAGTGTTTGTAAAGATGATGACAATGACAATAACGTAAGCAATAACAATATGTCTGATGAAGGTCTCTCAGGTTTCTCGGTTTTAAAAAAACTGCATGTGTTTGTTAGTTCTACAGTGCACCCAAAATTTTTCAACCTACAAAAAGAAATATATCCTAAACAAAAATCAATGGAACTAAAACGACTGACTGACACCCGTTAGATTGCACAATTTCTTTCATGTGATATGGTGATCAAGACTTTGAATCAATTATATTGTTACTTCATAGTATAGCTGACGGTGAAGGTAATTTTAAAGATGAGACTACTCATCGAGTAGATGCTACTCGACTCTTAAATCAATTAAATGAAACATTTGTTATGTTTCTTTTTATTTTTAAAGTATTTTTAAGACAAACAGGTTCTTTGTCTGACCATTTACAGAACTCAAATGTAGATTATGCTAATGCCGTAGATTTAGTTGATGCAACAGTAAGTGTTTTAAAAAACTTCTTAATTTAGTACATCAATACCGTGATGCATTTGAGACATTGTATAACTTACTAGAAATAGCAGTGACATTACCTGTTTAACTGCTTCTTGCGAAAGGTCTTTTTCTAGTTTTAAAAGATTCGACAATTATCTCAGAACTAGAATGACTAATGAGAGGCTCTGCAACATTTCGACTTTATCTATTGAAAAGGAAATTGCAAAAACCATAGATGTAGATAAAGTACTCGACTCATGCAAATAGGCGAATAGTTCTTTAATAGCGTTTAGTTGTTGTTCTATCGACTATTTGATTGTATTGTATTATAAGTAAATAAAATATTACCCTGTAATAATCTGTAAATGTACTAACGGTTTTATTTCTTAATAAGACAGTACACTAAAGACAATAATGTATCAAGACCGTTTTCCGTAGATGAAGTCACCGAGGCTCTGTCATTAGTAAAAACTGGAAAAGCTCCCGGAACCGACGAGATACATGCAGAATTTCTTAAGTATGCAGGAGAACGAACCAAAAAATGGCTAGCTGAGTTCTACTCTGATATCTTACAAAGAAACCAACTCCCTCGAGAGTTCAAAAGATCTAAGATTATTCCAGTTCTAAAACCTGGAAAATCACCCGATCGCCCCGAAAACTATAGACCCATAGCTTTGTTAAGTGCTTCGTACAAACTCCTTGAAAGGCTAATCCACAACAGAATCAGTGACTGTGTCTTGGAGCAAGTCCCAATAGCACAAGCTGGTTTTAGACCCAGCCGAAGCTGCACCGACCAAGTGCTAGCCCTAACCACTCACATCGAGGCTGGATTTGAGAAAAAACTTAAAACTGGAGCGGTCTTTATAGACTTAACAGCCGCATATGACACAGTCTGGAGGGCTGGAGTTATATACAAACTACTTAGGACTATAAAGTGCACACAAATGACGTCGCTTATTAATAACCTCCTGACAAACAGGACTTTCCACGTGGTACTAGGCAATAAGAAAAGCGACACCAGAATGCTAAATAATGGTCTCCCGCAGGGATCGGTTCTGGCCCCGCTCCTCTTCAATCTGTATATTGCAGACATACCACCTACCATCTCTAGACAATTTGCATATGCTGACTACCTGGCTATAAGTGTACAACACACTAGCATGACTGCCATAGAGGATACCTTAACTCAAGACATGAAAACAGTATATCAATACTTTCGACAATGGAGACTAACACTAAGCACTACTAAAACAGAAACAAGCTGCTTCCATCTAAACAATAAGCTCGCAAAACATACTTTGAAGGTGACTCTAAACGAAGACACACTCCCATTCAACCCAAACCCAAAGTACCTGGGAGTTACTCTGGACAGGACCTTGTCATATAACAAGCATTTAAGTAATACTGCTGCCAAACTAAAAACACGGAACAATATTCTACATAAACTTGCTGGTACATCTTGGGGAGCTTCCGCAACAACCCTACGGATCACGGCGCTTGGATTGGTATATTCCGTTGCTGAATACTGCTCCGCAGTTTGGTTAAACAGCCCACACACCAGAAAAGTTGATACAGTCCTAAATCAAACAATGCGTACGATATCAGGAACGCTAAGGTGCACTCCCACTTATTGGCTACCAACCTTAAGCCACATAGCACCGCCTAGAATCCGTCGAAACAAATTGCACCTACACGAATACAAAAGAATTAATGGTAATCCTGATCTGCCAATACACGATGATATTAACAGCACTCAGTTCCACCGTCTCAAATCTAGACTACCAGCTGTAAAAACCGCGAATATTCTCCTAGAAACTGCTTATAACTGGGAGATATCATGGGAAAACGAGTGGAACTCGCTTGCTCCACACGAATGGCAACCCCTCCTGGATACAAGACAGCCACCCCACGGATTCAACCTGCTACGCCAAACCTGGGCTGCGCTTAACAGAATCCGAACAAATCATGGAAGGTGTGCAGACTCCTATCACAAGTGGGGCTTAATTCCAACACCAGAGTGCGACTGCGGTCTAGAGAGACAAACGGTTCAGCACATCGCATTCGAATGCAGACGAAGAGCCTTCACTGGCACTAGAGAGGATATTCTCAATGCTACACCAGACGCTATTGACTGGATAAACAACCTGGACATTCAACTTTAAACGATTATTACCTTTAGTATCCTATGTTTTCTGTAAAACTGCATTACTATTATGTTATCTAGTTATACATGAAATTTTATATATTTTATTATGACTGAAATTTATATAGGTATGTTATAATTATCTGTGTGTGTAGCCATACGCTAAATAAATAAATTTCTTAATAAAGAAGTTATTAAATTGAGAATATAATTCATGTAAGTTTTATTAAAAGGCCGCAGAAACGACTTTTTAAAAAACGTTTATTTTTATTTTACAATGAAATATAACATTGGAAGCACACAGCTAGCCGCCGGACAATTTCTTACATCTAGCTATGATACGAACACAATGGAACTTATCGACTGACTGGAGCTTAACTTAGAGGTGCAAGCTACTTGTATATATACTATGCCTAATCAGCTAAGATAAGCGTTATCTCTAAAAGGGAGCGTGAGACAGGAAGCCACGTGCGTTCAAGGTTGCAGACTTGCAATTCATATAAAGAAGCTATTTATCGTTCAAGGTTGCAAGCTTGCAGTTTTACACAGGAGACCATTGTCTATTCATAATATAACACGTCCGCCGATAAAATGTTCAATGGGTGGTATTCAAATATGCCTCCATTGAACTTACAAAGAGAAAAGAAAATTAAACTTATGCATTTACGTTAACCGGTTCAAAATCTTTATTTAAAAATCTAATAAGTTTAATCTTCATTGTGTTTCTATTATAATACAAATACAATATAAAAATTATTAACATAAGAATAGTACACAGAGTAAATATAATTGCAGACACACTTAAATTATCAGATTTAATATAATTAACAGGTTTTAACAAATTTTCATATTTATTAAGTTTAATTCGGTCCTCAACCAATTTCTGGGTGTCAAGAGGTATCAAGTCAATCTTTGAAACATTTATGTGGTTTGATTCAGGAATTATTAAGCGGTCAATGTTTGAAATTTTTAAATTAACAATTTCATTTGAGATTCTTTTTGCGGTGAATAACATGTGTTTTTGATTTATTGAAACAAGACAGTCTGAACTGAGGTGTAAGAGGTTAGTGCCAGATATTCCTTTTCTAAAATTCTGATTTTTACATTTGACGTCCAATATTGCTTCAGATGGGGAAGATATTAACCATGTCGCAGGATTTATTTGTGATATTTTGATTTCTGTTAAATTGAATAAATAAGGGATACATGTTTTATTTTTATTAAATGACAGAAGTTGTGTTTCGCACAATTTGTTGTTGGGGATTTCAAAGTAGTTATTTTGATTACAAAAGTAGGTGTCTAAAGTTATAAGTTTACAATGACTTATTTCTATGGGAATGCTGTTTTTAACGTTAAATAATAAAGTACTATAAGTAGGTATAATCATACGAAATTGATAATTTTGGATAAAAATCGGAAATGGTATTAATTGTATCATTTGATAATCGTTAGTTTTGGAAGTAAGAGGTATTTCGAATATAAATGTAATTCTGTTTTTAACTTGATAAACTTTTGTAATGATAATTGACTCGTATAAATGTAAATACTGTAACTCTGCAGGATATGGAATAGTTAAAGCTTTTTCTGATATGCTATTGAGATACGTCGAAATTTCATTTAGATTTTCAATTAAATCGTCATTATCAATTAATGACATATGCATCTGTTGATTTTGGGCAAAAGTTAATGCATTTTCTAGTTCCAAACAAGTGTTAATAAGTAGTTGCAAAAATTGAATTGCTTCTAGCAAGACTGTTTTTAAGGAGTATGTAGCGAGATTTTTGCCTAATTCCTCATTTTGTAAAATTATTTTATTTATATTTCTGTCTAATAATTCTTGACTCTTTGCTATATCATTGATTACTGAGATGGTATCATTTAAAATTTTAGTTTGTTCTAATATAACGTCATTTTGAATTTTATTGCTTTCTTGCAATTTAGTAATCATAGATTCATATCTGACTCCATCGTTGGCGTCGAGGTTTCCAGTTAAAAATTTGAAAGCGGATCCAAGTTCATCGAAAAGTCCTCTTTTATTAATTTTGTGTTTAACATCAGGAAATAATTGACTTAAGAGTTTATCTGTTTTTTCAAGATATTGTTTTAATATTATGAGTAAATTGTTATGATTGATAATAACATCATCAATCCTTTTAAATTTTGTATATTCAATAACGTAACTTTTATTTTCAAGTAACGGTATTATTTTCATTAAATTAGTTCTAAGTGTGTCATAATTAACAAATATAGGGGTATAGTCTACATTTCTAATAAGCGTCCATTCGCTTTGTTTAAGCACTACGTTTCCTAAGTTTAGAGGATATAATCCAGGATTATCTTTTAAATTTTTAATAATAATATCGCTCTGTATAACTAGTGATTGAGTCAGCAGGGTACAGGCGATGAAGAGTGTAGTAATCCTGAAAAAGAGAGAGCAATAGTTCCTTTTAGTCAGGGTGTTTTATATTTCCATATTTTTTAAAAAATTAGATTTAATTTTGAATTTCAATTTTACTTCTGAAATTAGTTCTAACAAATATTTTTTCATTTAATTGGAATGTTTAATTTTTCCGAATTGGTTTTAATTTTAAATTTTATCTTTACTTCTGAAATTTATTTTAAATAATACTTCTTCGTTTAATTGAAATGTTTGATCTTTCTGAATGGGTTTTAATTTTAAATTTAATCTTTACTTCTGAGATTTGTTTTAATAAATACTTTTTCGTTTAATTGAAATGTTTGACTTTTCTGAATTTGAATTTAATTTTAAATGGTTGTAAAGGTTTTTCTTTGTTTTCCTTTAGCAATATCAATTATAAAGGTATGTTGCTGTGAACATCTTAGTTTTAACGCGAGAAATATTGTGATTATTAAAATTGTAAATACTAGATTAATACAAGCTTAGGTCTTGTTTGTTTGTTAAGTATAATTTTTATTTGAGTTTTTTCTGATTTAAATGATTTTAGTCTTAAGTTTTTTCTTAAGATGTTATTTTTTTAAAATACTTTTGATATTTGAAGTTACTGATTTATTTCTTAGAATTTATTTGTAATACTTAAAGTTTTTCAAAAATTCAAGGGTGTGAACAATCTTATTTTTTTCTTTAAACACACGGTTAAAAATTTAGTTATTTTGGCAAAATTTTTGATAAATGTTCTTTAGTAGACTATTTGGTTAAAAATTATTTTATTTAGATTTTTAAGTGCTGGGAAATTTTGATTATTGAATTTTTAGATGAATCTGATTTTATTCCTTCTAAAGTAGTAGGTAGCTATATAATCTAAATATTTTACAAATTTATGTTTGAATTACTAAATATTATGAGTTGATTTTTATTGTCAGTTTCGTAACGGATGAAGGTTGTTTTTTGTATGATTAACTTGATAAGAGGCTTCCACGGATGGGGCCCCCAATTAATCCCCTGCGAATTCCGGTTCAATGGGATTGCCGGGAACTGCCACTTAATAACCCTTGACTTGGGTTCAGTTAGTTGTTGGAGTGAAACAAGACTTAACAAACACGAGTATATTGAGTAACAACGATTACATACGTCACTGAAGGACCGATGGTTTTTTACAAAAGCTTCAACTGTTGTGACACGCTTGGATTGGCCACGCGAAAATAGCGAATTGCGCGTAACCGTAACACAAAACAACCTGGAAACGTCTTTACCAGGGAGTTAGACCGAAACGCAAACTAGCACAAAGCATAGCTGAACTTGCTTCCTCGAGGCTCTGAATCTAACTAACTCTGAATTTACAGCGAGACGAACTCGCCAATTCAAGGAGGGGCAAGCTCAAACACTATTGGCTGAGGCGATCCTGCGTAGCCAATCGGAGCATCGCACGTTATTTAGGAAAAATGCTTATTCTAAGAAACCTTAATGCTAAGCTCTCTCAATGAGGCAATTGAACGAAATCCATAAACCCATGATTCCCAAATATGCTAAGTCGGCTTAAGTTCTAGTAGAAAATGTATCCATCCGCTTTAAAGCCATTAAGGGAAGCTTACAAATTCCTTTCCAACATTAACAGAGGCAAACAAATACGGCAAGATGCAAATTTGGCTTTACCACGACCTTTGAATGAGATAAAACAGTTATGACTTGAATTACGTGATTAATTATAATCAAAAAGGTTTTGATGCACGCATCTGTGTGAATCAAACATGCCGCCCCCGAAGTGCCGACTATGGCACGACGTGATTAAATCCCAAAATTAAACTGAAATCTAACACTACCAAATAATTAAATGCATAACAAGAACTAAGGACAGATGATAATCCAAGAGCCTTACAGATAACTTACAACTAGCATGAGTACAAACAAAGAAACAACTAAACCTAGCAAAATGTTCAATCAGCGAAAACTACCAACTAAGAGCAAAGTCAATGTTTATTGCTCTTGATCGCAATGATCGTCTTTGGGTAGGATGTACACTTTACGCACCGAGCGTTTCAGGAGATTCTCTCGGGAATCGCGCACCTGCACCACACGCACAACACCATCCGCTCCTGGATATGTGGCCGAGATGATTGCCAGTGGCCAACGGTAGCTTGGAGATGCCTCGTCGTGGACGAGTACCACGTCGCCCACCTGGGGGGCTAGAGAAGTGCTGGAGGACTTCCACTTAGGCCGGCGCTGCAGGAGGTGGAGGTAGTCCCGGGACCAACGATCCCAAAACTGCTGAGACAGCCGCTGGACCAGCCCATAGCGGCTGAGACGATTTTCCGGTATGCCCTGGAGTTGGGCTTCCGGAAACGAAGTCAGCTTCCGACCGATCAAGAAGTGGGCAGGAGTAAGGACTTCGGGGAATGAGGCGTCGGTAGGGAGAACACAAAGTGGGCGGGAATTTAGTATCGCCTCCACTTGAGTCAGCATGGTGTAATACTCAACGAAAGTTAACTTTGCATTGCAAGATATTCGCCTTAAATAATATTTCAATGACTTTACCCCCGCTTCCCAAATGCCGCCAAAGTGCGGAGAGCGTGCCGGAATAAAATTCCACTTAATGTTATGTTTCGACAATTCTTCCCTTATGCATTGCTCACTAGAGCCTGACAGGATATTTTTAAATTCCGATAGCTGATTTCTGGCACCGGTGAAACAGGTAGCATTGTCAGAAAATATGTTGGAGGGTAAACCGCGTCTGGAGATGAATCTCCTCAACGATGCGATGAAAGCCTCCGTCGTGAGGTCTTCCACGAGTTCAAGATGAATAGCCTTCGTGGCTAAACACACAAATAGGGCTACGTAAGCCTTTACTTCTTTCGCGCCTCGCCCGGATTTGTTTTTTATAAACACGGGACCCGCGTAATCTATCCCGCAATTGCTGAAAGGGGGAGAGGGTGTGACACGAGCTTCGGGTAGTGATCCCATCAAGTGTTCATTCATCTTAGGCTTGGCCCGGAAGCATATCACGCAATTGTGTATTACTTTACGTATTAGGTCTTTGGCCCTCACGATCCAAAACTTATCCCGCAATGAGGCTAGTAACACCGAGTGTCCACAATGCAAAAGCCGCAAATGCTCTTGCTTCACGATTAGCAACGACAAAGGGTGACTAGCTGGTAACAAAAGGGGATGTTTCTGATCAAAGCTTAGATTGGAGTTTTCTAGACGGCCGCCCACGCGCAGTAGGCCCTGATCGTCCAGAAATGGGTTTAGAGAAAGCAGCGCACTATTTTTCGGCAATGGCGCCCTTTTAGACAAAACTGCTATTTCTCCGGAAAAAACTTCCGCCTGGGCAATTTTGATCAGGCGGCGAGTCGCGTCCTCCAATTCGTCAATGGCTGGAGGTCCCGACCAGCGCGTTTCGGTGTTTCTGTTTCTCGCGAGACGCAGGCAGTACGCGACTACGCGCTGTAATTTTGTAAAACTGGAATAGCGCCTGAAAAGTTCAAATTCTGGGACGCGATGGTGAAGAGTGGCCACTACTGGGCGCGACTCTTGGGCTGCTAGCTCACCCGAATCAATTTTAACGGGCTGGGGTTTTAAGTCCGCCTGTGACAAAAATTCTGGCCCGTGCCACCACAAGCGTGAGTTGAGTAACTCCTGGGGTAACATTCCCCTGCTAATTATATCGGACGGGTTGCAATTTGTACGCACGTGAAACCATTCTTCCCTATTGCTTAGTTCGTGAATCTCGGACACCCGGTTCGCGACGAACGTCTTCCAATTACTCGCATCCTTATTTATCCAGTGCAGAGTTATGGTGGAGTCCGACCAATAGTACACGCGGTCAAATTTAAATGCGGAGGAATCGAGTATAGTTTTAATCAAACGAGCCAACAGTAAGGCTGCGCAAAGCTCCAAACGAGGCAAGGATATTGCTTTTAATGGAGCGACCCTTGACTTAGCACAAAGCAAATTGGTGGTGACATTACCGCGCGCGTCAACGCAACGTATATACACGGCGCACCCATAGGCTACAGAACTCGCGTCCGCAAATCCGTGGAGATCTATCGAATTTATGTCATCGCAAATTACCCGTCTCGGAATTGCCAACGAGCCCAAAGAGCGTAATGAAGAATGGAGTTCGTCGTATCTGGAGAGCATCTCCATGGGCACCGTTTCGTCCCATGACAACTTCAACTGCCAAAGCCGTTGCACGAGAAGTTTCAGAGTTAGGACGCTTGGACCAAGTAGTCCCAAGGGATCGAATACTTGAGCCATACTAGAGAGTATAGCCCGCTTGGTAACTGATTTGCAACAGCTAGGGTTCACTCTGTAACTTAGCACGTCCCGCCGAGTATCCCAAAAAATGCCGAGAGTTTTCTCCGTGGCGTCTTCCGTCAAAGAAATGGGCTCCACGCTGCCGCGATCCACACCAATGGCGCTAGCTACTTCACTGTCGTTGGATGCCCACTTTCGCAATTCAAACCCGTACCCCGACAAAGCGCTACTAATTTCGAATTGCGTTTTTATGGCTTCCGCCCTATTTTCAAAACCAGTCAGTAGGTCATCTACATAAAAATCCCGGCTAATTCTTAATGAGGCCTCTGGAAGCGATGCTTCGATTTCCTGGGCGATTTGTATCAAGCACCTAGTTGCTAGGTACGAGGCTGATTTAGTACCGTAGGTGACCGTTAATAATTTGAAGCATTTTACCGCTGAGGTTTTGTCGTCACGCCATAAAATTAATTGGTATTGCGTCTGCGAGGGGTCCACGAGAATTTGCCTATACATTTTGGCGCAATCTGCTTTCAGCACGTACTTGAATTGCCTAAAGCGACAAAGAATTGCAAACAACGACTGCTGGACCACTGGGCCCTTATGTTGAAGGTCGTTAAGCGATACTCCGGAGGAGGACGCACAACTGCCGTCAAAAACAACGCGATGTTTGGTCGTTGAACTGTCCTCCTTTATGACTGGCAAATGTGGTAAATAAAACCGAGAATGAGGAAGGCTCGCTTCGTCGTCCACCTTGCTCAAGTGACCAAGCGACTCGTATTCTTTGAGAAATGCGGAATACGCGGTTTTCAACTCGGGATTTTTTGACAATTTGTTTTCTAATGAATAGAAACGCTTTAACGCTATACCGCGCGAGTCTCCCAGCGATGGAGCATCTTTCCTGAAAGGTATGCTCACGATGAACCTACGCGGCTCCGACGACGCCCGTTTCGTAGTCGATTGAAAATGGTCTTCGCAAAATTTGTCATCAGCAGAGAGTCGGCCTGATGAACCGTACGCCCCCTCGATTTCCCAAAATCTCTGAATGCCGTGCTCGATGCCGGCTACACTTAAATGAACTCTATTTGAAAGCATGAGCGCTCGATTTTCGTCATTCATGTTTCCGCCTAAAACCCAACCAAAAAGAGTTTTTGTTAAGAATGGCTTCTCTGGGCCCAATTTCACCTGTCCCTGACAGAGCACTTGCCAAAAGACATTCGCGCCTAATAAAAGATCAATCTTTCCCGGTGTATTACAATCTGAATCGGCTAGCACAATGTTTGGTGGGATCTTCAAATCCCTCAACGAGAAAGCAAGGACCGGCAGAGGGTCCGTAATTTTGTCTAACACAACACAGCTCAAAATGTCCTCGTATTTCCCGTTGCGGGAGCGGATTCGAACGTTTGCTCTGAATTCAGCGTTCAGAGCCCTGGCACCAACACCCGACAGTGAGGTGATATTACCTCGTTTCGCAATCTTCAAATTTTGACACAAGTCGGCGCTAACTAAGTTAAGTTGGGATCCGGGGTCCAAAAGAGCTTTTGCCCGGGAAAATGACCCGGAGGATCCTTCTACGAATACGCTAACCGTGGACAATAAAACTTGCGCTGGCGCCGCGATTGCAGGACGGCTACAAGCTGCTGAAACGGATGCGACGGGTGCCTCGCTCGGGGCGACGGCCCCGACCTCCCGTGCGTAGCTGCTGGTTTCTGGCGGTCCAGGACGCGGCGACGGAATATTTTCGTGCGCGTCGCGCTTTGGACGCAAACACAGTAAAGTATGGTGCTTTTTTCTGCATACGCGACATCTCGACGATGTGCATTTTACCACGAAATGTCCGGGCTTGAGACAATTGTTGCATAGTTTCAAACGACGCGCCTCTTCGATACGAGCGTTAACCGACAATTTTGAAAATGATTCGCAAGCGCTAATCGAATGATTACTATTTTTGCAAAAATCACAAGAGTGATTACCTTGCTCTCTGGCTACATGAGCGCGTGCATGACTTTTTTGCTCGGATCCCTGATTTCCCAAACTCGAACCTATTTTAGCAGCTTCCAGCGAACCTAATAAGTGACCTTTGCTCTCTAAAAAATCTAACAACTCTCGCAAAGTAGGAAATTGTCCGGCATGTTTGTATAATTCCCAGTCAGTCTGCATTGCTGAGCTGAGCTTCGAAACTATGATGTGTATTAGTATGGTGTCGACTGTGGGTTCCCCGTACGCCTTTAAAATTTCCAAAATTCTAACTACACTATCGAGCAGCCTTTGAACAGACGAATGTGAATCCTTTTTTACGGTCTCTAAACTGAATAACGCATTTATGTTTGATTTTACTATCAGCTTCTTATTTTCAAATCGCTTGACTAGGATGTCCCAAGCAATGGTATAGTTATCGTTGGTAACTTTTAACGACGAGATTGAACTAGCAGCTTCTCCCTTAAGGGAAGAAATCAAATAGTAAAATTTCTGAACGTTGGTCAAATTAGCGTTGTTATGAATAAGCGACGTAAAGGAGTCATGAAATTGAACCCAATTCTCGAATTTCCCCGAAAATGAAGGCAAATCTAAGGGTGGTAATCTTAATCCAGCGAGCTCTCCTGAAGGGCCACTTTGCAAAGAATTTTGACCTAGATTCGGTTTTATACCCGGACTGATCTTATTTTTTGATAAGAATTCCTCGACTGTGCTACTAATCTCGTTAAAATGAGTCATAAAAGAGTCGAATTCATTGAAAAGTTCGTTAAAGCGTTCAGCGTCGGCCTCCATTAGGCCCTCCATTGACTTCTTATACTCATCCAACAAATTTTGGAAACAACTAAACTCTTTTGACAAGTTGCCGACCTCGTGAGCATTCACGGGGCTGGACGAAGAAATTCTATGAAATAGAGTTTCGAAACGATCTACTTGGGCTTTTATGAATTTGCAACGAGTGGTTAAAGCGTGAGTTTCCGACATGACCGCTGATGTCGAACGAGTTTCCACCATGACTGACACAAGCAAAAAACAACACTAAACGAAGGTGTAATGGAAAAGGACTTACTTTTGATTTGAGAACGTAGTAACTTCTTGACGAACAGAAAACCAACCCGCTGCCGATCGCTGCCGCTTGACGTGGGACCTGGACTCGGTGTAAGCTCTCGATGGTTGAATTTCCTGGTGTTGGCGAAGCTTCTTGACGCTCTCCGACGAAATGATGTTGGAGCGATTGCATCCACCAGCTACTGGAAACTTGTACACTCGCGTTTTTTAGCTTCTTCCACATCCGGCTCGAAGGACCAATGTTTTTTGTATGATTAACTTGATAAGAGGCTTCCACGGATGGGGCCCCCAATTAATCCCCTGCGAATTCCGGTTTAATGGGATTGCCGGGAACTGCCACTTAATAACCCTTGACTTGGGTTCAGTTAGTTGTTGGAGTGAAACAAGACTTAACAAACACGAGTATATTGAGTAACAACGATTACATACGTCACTGAAGGACCGATGGTTTTTTACAAAAGCTTCAACTGTTGTGACACGCTTGGATTGGCCACGCGAAAATAGCGAATTGCGCGTAACCGTAACACAAAACAACCTGGAAACGTCTTTACCAGGGAGTTAGACCGAAACGCAAACTAGCACAAAGCATAGCTGAACTTGCTTCCTCGAGGCTCTGAATCTAACTAACTCTGAATTTACAGCGAGACGAACTCGCCAATTCAAGGAGGGGCAAGCTCAAACACTATTGGCTGAGGCGATCCTGCGTAGCCAATCGGAGCATCGCACGTTATTTAGGAAAAATGCTTATTCTAAGAAACCTTAATGCTAAGCTCTCTCAATGAGGCAATTGAACGAAATCCATAAACCCATGATTCCCAAATATGCTAAGTCGGCTTAAGTTCTAGTAGAAAATGTATCCATCCGCTTTAAAGCCATTAAGGGAAGCTTACAAATTCCTTTCCAACATTAACAGAGGCAAACAAATACGGCAAGATGCAAATTTGGCTTTACCACGACCTTTGAATGAGATAAAACAGTTATGACTTGAATTACGTGATTAATTATAATCAAAAAGGTTTTGATGCACGCATCTGTGTGAATCAAACAAAGGTACTTCGGGAGAGTAAAATACATCTCTGTATTGAAAACATAAATTAGTCAAAAGAGTTTATTCATCTTCGTTTAAATGGTCTAATCTCAAAATTTTTTTTTAATTGTTATTTAAAATAATTATCTAAAATACTTTTAATGTTTGGAGTTTTTATATTAAAGTTGTTAAAAAAAATTGTTATTTAAATTAATTATCTAAAATACTTTTAATGTTTGTAGTTTTTATATTAAAGTTGTTAAGTCTGATAGACTGATTTTTGTTGAGCTCATAATTTTTATTTTTTTATAAGATTAAGGATTATAAATATTAATTTCTTGTATTTCATTTAAAGTATTAATTACGCTTGTTTTAAATTGATTATTGTATGATTTCAATTGCTGAAGGCTTAGTCATGCCTTTTTCATTAAATTTTAATTTTGGAGTTATTTTAGTTTCATTTTTTTTTATGCTGATAAATTTTACGGGTTATAATAAAATGGTATCGTAGCTCTTTCTGTCTGAATATGCATCCATTTATAATCTATTCGTGCGGATAATTTTGAAAATAAGTCGGATCCAATAAGTCCTATATAGTCTGGGTTAAAATTATATAAATAACATGTATGTGTTCCGTTTTCGTAAAAAAGACTGGGGATTGGTAAATCTGCAATTAAGTTATGTTGAGAAATTCCATGAGATGTAATTATCTCGAATTCTGTTTCATAAATATAATTTGGAAAATGTTGTTGTACAAATTCTGGAGAAATTATTGTTTGTGAGCTACCTGTATCAATTAAAAGTTTATCGCCAGTGGCGGGAATTATAATATAAGGAAGATCTGATTTTGAATTTATATTAAAAGTTAAAATATGCTTTTCCGAGGCTCTTAATGAAAATTTACTGTATCGTTTGGATCTGGAAATTCATAATAATCTGATGTAATGTCCAAGTCTTGGGGTTCATTTTGAAAATATAGGTTTGATTGGTTGTATTCTGGATTTTCTTGAGAATTTTTGAATAAATTTTCAGTGAAGTTTTTATTTCTTCAGGGGAGTTTTCGAATAAATTTTCTGTTAGATTTTCATGATCAACAGGGGAATTTTCTTGTTGAACATTATTGTGATAAAATAGTTGATTAAAATTTCTATTAACGTTTTGAGAACTTGCTCGATATTTATTAGGGAAATTTGATTGTTGAGTAGCTGGTCTTTTTATAGTGCTAAAGTCCATAGGTTCTGGTTTATTTGTTGGTGAAAAATTTGGTTTAGGTGCAAATGCATTAAAGCTTGAATTTTGAGTTATTCTAGAATTATTAGGATTGTTAAAATTCGTTGGACTTTTAAAATAGTTGGGATTTTGATTAAAATTACTTTTAGGATTTTGGTTAAAATTACTTCTAGGATTTTGGTTTAAAATTACTTCGATTTGTTGGAATGGTCTTTGCATAAAATTTGGGTTATTAAATTTAGGTTCATATGAATTTCGTGTTTGAATATTGGAAGTTAAATTTGGTTTGTTTAATTTTTGACTTTGAAAATTATTTTGATTTTGAGAATATCTGATATCAATTTCTTCTTTTACTATGCTTAAGGCTTGTTCTAGTGAAGTTGGGTTTCTACTTCTTACGAAGCTTCCTAAATTTTCATTTAGTCCACTTGTAAAAGTGCGAAGTGCTAAATCTTTGTTAGCCTTTAATTTATAAGTGATAATGTCTTTTGATTCTTGACTCAGAGAAACTTTTGAATTATAAATAGCCAAATGAGTTCTAACTTTATTGAAAAATTCTATGGGAGAGTCTTTATTCTGTTTTAATTTGGTTAAATCAATTAAAAGATTCAATTCTGACCTTTGGTCGCCAAAATTTTCAATTAAGACATTTTTTAAGTCTTTCCAAGTATCATACTCGTAACCTGTAATTACTTCTAACGCTTGACCTTTTAATTTATTCCTTATCGAATTTAAAATTATTTGGTTCGTTTGAATTTTCTGTGCAAAATTTGGTTGCAATGATTTCTGCGGATCTGATAAATTCCGAAAGAGTGGCTTGATTACCATCATATGTGGGAATTTCATTTAGTAAAGCTACATTAAAATGTGAGGGAAACAATGATGCGTTTTGTTCAACCATATTTGGGTTGCTAATGTTGTTACAATTATTTAAAAATAAAATTCTAGGGATAGAATTCCTTGGTGAGCGTGATCTATCTCGTGACATAAAATTTTTACAATTGTTTCAAAATATAATTATAAGTGTTTTACGTAATGATTCAACATAACATTTAACATAAAAATTTTGTTGACAAAAATTAATTTTACTTTATTTATTTCACTTGATTTTTAATTTTGTTTTATGTTAGTAAACAATTTACTGACTAGGGGGTTTTTCTAATACCTTGTTAGGAATCTTACATTTAACAGGTGTGCGTAGGGTACTTATAATATAAATAATTAAAACTATGTTAATATAATTTTTAAAACTTTATATTAGTTAACTTTGTTGTTTTAGGCGAACGCTTTAATAATTATCACTTTTGAAAATTATATTACGTTACTTTGTTGCCTTTGAAATTTTTACTTTGTTATTTAGGCGAACGCTTTAATAATTATTACTTTTGAAAATTATATTACGTTACTTTGTTGCCTTTAAAATTAATTATTTTGCTTTTTCTTTAAAACTTGTAAATTATTACTTAGGCGAACGCTTTAATAGTCGTTACTTTGTTGCCTTTAAAATATACCTTTGCTTTTTCTCTAAAGCTTGAAAATTATTATTTTTAAAAATATACCTTTGCTTTTTCTCTAAAGCTTGAAAATTATTATAAAAATATACCTTTGCTTTTTCTCTAAAGCTTGAAAATTATTATAAAAATATGCACTTACATTGTGCGTTAAAATTGACGAACGGCGTGCGATCAAGCTACGTCCTGTTGTCTTCAAAAAGGATGCGTCGATCCTATTGATGTCGGCTGGCCTGCACAGAGGTCCTGAAGTCCGACTTGGATAGTCCAGCTTTGCGCTAGAGCGTTATCCAAAAGTTGTCCTGGGGTCGTCGTTGTTGACGTTGCCAATACCAGAGACTGATCCCAATGATCAAGAGTGGTCCCAATGACCAGATGGTTCCAATAACCACGGAGGAGCAGGAGCTGGGTCGACGGGCGCTTCTCACGATCGGGCGATGTTTGTCCTGTTGGAGATGTCCGAAGATCCGCTGGGTGGTAGGTTTAGATTTGTGGCAAAGAGCTAAACCTCAAGGAAAGTTGCTGGTCGACTCGATGTTTGTAGTTTTCCAGGTTTTCCTCCACAAATCCGAACGACTGCGCCAGTTTTATTAAAAGGCCGCCGAAACGACTTTTTAAAAAACGTTTATTTTTATTTTACAATGAAATATAACATTGGAAGCACACAGCTAGCCGCCGGACAATTTCTTACATCTAGCTATGATACGAACACAATGGAACTTATCGACTGACTGGAGCTTAACTTAGAAGTGCAAGCTACTAGTATATATACTATGCCTAATCAGCTAAGATAAGCGTTATCTCTAAAAGGGAGCGTGAGACAGGAAGCCACGTGCGTTCAAGGTTGCAGACTTGCAATTCATATAAAGAAGCTATTTATCGTTCAAGGTTGCAAGCTTGCAGTTTTACACAGGAGACCATTGTCTATTCATAATATAACATGTATCAAGTGACGCCATTTCAACCAATGAGGTACATACCAATGCCTAGTTACAAATTATCACAGCGGTAGTAATTTATTTTCTTAATTGTTTTTAGGCTGACATGAAAATAAAATTAATACCCAATAGGTTATTTCATAATTTTGTTGGTTCGTCAAATTGACATTTGTTTGCTTTATTTTCTTTGTACAATTTCACATTTAAAATAAAACTATATACGTAATATTGGATATTTTGCATTTCATTCAATATATTTTCTTTCCAAATATAATATATAATTCGTGTAATGATTAATGATCGATGATTTTTTCCGTGTTAAAACCGGAACCTAAATTGAACGAGTGCGTAGCCGAGTTAAATTTGCTGTTTGCTGCGATAATAATCATTCCACTTGTTACATTACAACTGAAAATACATTTTTTGATCTGCCCCCCTAAAGTTTAACTTGGCCCCTCTAGACTCCCAGAGGCGCAGGAACTACTACTAATTATGGGGGGGCAAAATTTTTTTTGAGTGTTTTAACATAACTAAGCTTTATGTTCGACTGTTCCATAAACACTTTATTATAGTAAAATTTAGCCTCCATAAAGTGTCACTTTAGTCCATAGAGTAAAGTAAAACGGCCGCCTGTCAATGTACAACGTTATTATCAAAATAAATGTCATTTTATTCAAATCAGGAAAAAATATACGTACGAGTATTAACTGAAAACTCTACAATTAATAAAAAGGAATACATCTTTAATACCTCCCGGTAATAGGTAGTTATTCTTAATATAGAAAACGCAATTGACCTAGAAGCACACTTCGAAACTATCACATGTTTCGATAGCAACTTGAATTGTCTAATGTGTTTAATGCCACAAACGATATTGTAGATAAAAGAAAATCTTTTGCACTGCAGTCGAACATAAAGCTTTACATGCAGCTTGTACATAATCAGACCTTATTTGAGTCGCCCTATTTATCGCTACGCTACGCTGCCTCTGCATAAAATAGACTCTTTCAATAAAGTCCTACAGTATGTACTTGATACATAAATAACTATAATAGTTAAAATTAAGCCAAAAAGCTTTTTAGTCACGTATTGAATGGTCATAAAGATACACAAAATACCTTAAAGGTATACTTCATTGTTATTTTTTTTACTTCGTAAAATTTAGTAATCATGATTTTTCATAGTAATCACGAAATTTTTGCAGAAATTTCCGCATTTGTGTCTTCTCGTACAGAAAAGGTGATTTTCAAAGTGATATATGTTGGTTAGTTTATGGTCATGACAATTTGTGAGTCTGTCAGTATGTCTGTGTCCTCTATACAACCCAGATTGTTTAATTGATCGGCCTCAAAATTGATATATTTGTTTTTAATATAGATTTGGAGATCCCAGTCATTTTTGGTTAAAATCTGGTAACCGCAAATGGTACTTTACTCTTGTTTTTCTGTTTTCCCGGATAATGTAATAATTGTTTGATAAAAATTAAATTTCATAGAACAAGATGATATATTGAGAAATTATATACAACTTTTGTTTAAAAAGTTTATAAGACATGCAATTTTTGGAAAAATGGCAAAATGCAAGTTTTACAAAAACTTTCTCCCAAATGAATGGGAAAGAAATGTTCAAAGCTGTTATATATTGCGTTATTATCTATAACTTTTGTTAGTATAGTTTTTGAAAATTTTACAAGCAGTAATAGGAAGTCGTGTGGTAACCACACTTGATTTTTTCATATGGAAATGCAATCTAGAGAAACCATTGATAACAAGCATTGCCACTAGATTGCATTGTGTTGGTACATAAACTTCTGGTTATTTTGTCAATGAGGTTACGTTTCATTTTGACTGGTTGACACCGTAATTATTTATAAATTGTAGTTCTGGCTATTATAAACTGAAATTGTCCTTAGTGCAATGCCTATCTAATTGAAGTATAATAAAAAATTAATTTAATCTAGTATGGCTATGGAATAAGTCATAATTTATGAATGTAACTACGTTTACACTTAAATGTCAAACTTGACATTTGATTTTTAAATGACTTATAGTTGCATTCATACATTTTTTATCTAATAGACTTGTCCGTCCGTCCGTCCGTCCGGCACGCTGTTTCAGCAGCCAAACCGTAAGAGATAGAGAAAAAAGTTATGAAAGTTATATGTTTGGAATGGTCATGTCAGCTCAGGAACCGAATTTCAGTCACGTGACACTTTCGGTTTTCGAGAAATCACAAAAAAGACCGTTTTTCAAATAGAACGCGTATTAAATAAAAATGTTTCAGCAGCCAAACGGAGCTGCGACCCTCTGCGCCTTAAAGCGTCGATCGGTTAGGCAACCACTTTGACACCTTCCAGGTCTGGGTACAGTTTTTATTTAATACGCGTTCTATTTGAAAAACGGTCTTTTTTGTTTTTTTAAATGAGACATTTGTCTCACTGGATTGCTTGTATATATATAATATACTTGTCCGGGACGCTGTTTCAGCAGCCAAACCGTAAGAGATAGAGAAAAAAGTTATTAAAGTTATATGTTTGGAATGGTCACGTCAGGTCAGGGACCGAATTTCAGTCTCTAACACTAATTATTATCTTAATTATCCTAATCCTAACTTTTTAGGTTAGATTCTAGGCAAATTTTATCAAGGCGAATGCGACTGGTAGTTTGCTACTAACAATGACGTCATATACGTACGTGTGGTGAATACGCGTTCTATTTGCAAAACGGTCTTTTTTGTTTTTTTAAATGAGACATTTGTCTCACTGGTTGCTAGTTAGGAACTATTTCATAAATGAAAATAATTTTTGATCATACTATAGTTAAAACAAAATTATAAAACCACACTTCAAGTTTATAATAGCCAAAGCTACACAATTTAAAATAATGAAATGTCAACCTTACCACAAAAATAATAACCAGAAGTTCATGTACCTACACAATGCAGTTTAGTGACAATGCTTATTGTCAATGATTTCCCTGGAATGTCGGCATTTGCTTTGTCATATGAAAGAAAAATGGACTATATCAAATTCTCCGCTTTCAACCTAAAAATAAAGACGTGTTTAACAAATTCTTCGTGTTTTATTTCTGCCCCTCCTACAATCAGGACCGTGCCAGCATCAATGGCCGGCTGTGTGCAGAGCCAAATTTGCCGCCCCAAAATTTACATTTTTGTTGTAAAATATAAATTTTATGTAGTACATACCTAGTTTAACTGTAACAAATCAAATTAATTTAAGTGAAAAACAGAAATTTTAAAAAAGTTTTATTAACAATAAAATTTACAAAAAAATAGTGGAATAAAATTAATAAAAAACCAACAAAATTTTAGAAAATTATAAAAAAGCAACTTTCCTAGCTTTTTTCTCCGCAAATTCTTTAATTACTAATTCTAAATCGATGGAATCCATCGTATCGCTTTCTATTGCTATTATAGACAGATTATTTAATCTGTTTTGTGACATTGTGGATCGCATATAATTTTTAATAACTTTTAGTTTGGAGAAAGATCTTTCACCAGACGCAACTGAAACTGGTAACGTGAGTAATATTCTAAGAGCTATTGACATATTTGGAAATGATGCTATGAGCTGATTTTCAAAAATATATTCAAGAATGGACTGGGGCTCTAACTGATGCTTTTCAGCTGAAGTAGGTTTAAGATGTAATTTTAAAGATTTTATCTCTTCAAATAATTCTATTCCATCTACATCTGATTCCTTTCTAGAATCATCAGTTAGATGAAGATGTAAATCTTTACAACATTGTAATAGCTCGTTTTCCGTTAAATCAAACATATTATAGAGAAATCCAAACATAGTATCATATCTTGTTATTCCCTCAAATCTGTCTCTTAAAGACGATAAAGTTTGATCTAATATATTAAAATAAACGTTAACTTTATAATAATTTTTTGGATCAATAATTGGTTCATCATTGTGTTCATAATCAAATTGTCTGGGTTTTCTTCGTGGTCTAAAAGACTGAACAGCAGGGAAATTAGGTTCAATACCGAGTTCATCCGCAAGTGTATTAGCGTCAGTAAGAACATTATTAAATTCTTTATCTGATCGAAGAGCTAAGACAAAATCTAACAAATTTTTAAAATGCTCTAAGCAAGTTTTTATATTTATAGTAGGATTTTGCATCATCGTGCTCAAAGCATTAATTTTGATTAAAATATTGTACCAAATAATTGTTGAGCACAAAAATTTATAACTCTGAATTTTTAATGCCAAAGATTTGGCTTGATGTGAAGCACTGTGGTCTTGTACGGATAAACGATCTTCAATCTCTTCTACCAATGCATCATATATTTGCTTAATTTGGTAACGCAGGGGCTTTACAGCGTCTATTCTACTAGACCACCGTGTATCACTAAGTGGTTTTAAATTTAAATTTGTTGTGTGTTTTTTCAGAATTGACCATCTTTTTACCGACCCAGAAAAAAAACAAATAATTCTTGAACTATATCAAAATAACCAGAAGTCTCAAAAGAAACTTTAGCATCGTCGTTCACTACTAAATTTAATGTATGGGCTGTGCACGGCTCAAAAAATGCTCGCGGATTTATTTCTACATTTTTTTTGCAAACCATTATGTTTGCCGAGCATATTTGCCCCATCATCGTACCCTTGGCCACGCATGTTGTAAATATTTAAATTCAACTTTGAAAGTAAATTCATTAAAAATTCACTTAAACCCACTCCAGTTGAATCATTAATAGGACAAAATTCTATAAAATGCTAGCGTATTTCAATTTTTTTGAGGACTCATTCAACATTGTAAATCTAAAAATTATAGTCATTTGTTCGATATGACTAATATCCGGTGTACAGTCAAGAATCATAGAATAGTATTTACATTTTCTAATTAAATCCAAAATATTATTTCTAATTTTGTTACCAATGACATATATTATTTCATTCTGAATTTTGTCCCCTAAATAATTTACCATTCGTGTTTCATCTTTTTGTGACTTTTGAGTCCGAAGCACATGTTCTGACATAACAGAATCAAATTTTGAGATCATCTCAACAGCTTTTAAAAAATTACCGTTATTGCTTTCAAATCATTTATTAGATTGCCCGCGTAAAGCAAGACACTGTCGTGACAAATATTGTAAGAACTTAAGATTGAATATACATTTAATAAATTGTTGTGCTGAAAGCAGCAACAGAATAATATCGATTGAATTAACAATCTAAACTAGACTGAGTTTAATGATGAACTGATGATGAACTCATGATGAACTGCCACTTCAGACGTAGCGAAGTGGTTTTAATGAATTCCTTATCTGCTTTGAATACGCAAGAAACGGTCATGCGGTTCTGAAATTTCCTAGCAATCTATGTTGATAACAACTTACAAGGAATTTTAAAAGAGGAAGAAATACGTTAGCGTTCTGCGTCACAGATAAATAACTCATTTTAAAGTTAAGATTAATATTAGTACAAAATACAATATTTAGAAATATAGGTTAATGCAATAAGTATTAGTGATTAATACAATAATAAAATAATCGATGAATGCATTTACACTTGGTCCCAAAAGGTAAAAGTAAGCCAAAAGAATATGAATGACTAAATAGATTCTGATAATAGTTTTCAGAAATGCTTTGTGTGATTTAGCATCACGCGTTCTTTGTTCTAGGAAAAACATGAATGCAAACAAGTATGATAGCAACTAACGGCTCACAATGAAATGTGTTAGAATTGATAATTAATCTTAGGCTGCATTAAGCGATCGTTTTACATTATCTGTAAATATGAGTGTTGTACTTATTATTGTACAAAATGAAATATAAAAATATGGATAATATGCAGGTACAAACGCACACAATAATGTTATATAACATTTACGTTTAGGCACAGAGGCACTAATTATGATTGAGGCACTAATTATGATTTAGGCACATATAGGCACATAACATTTATACCTATATAGATACATATTTTTGAACTTCTAAAATTTGTAAAGTAAAAAAAATTGTACATTTTTTTTTGTAATTTGTATATAATTTTTAAACCTTTTTGGCCGCCCCTGAATTTGGCGCGGCCCTGCCTGCAATAGAACAACGAATTTTAGCATCTCGTGTAGATCTGTAGATTAATGTGATAACCTTATGTACAATTTTTTAAAAACTTCATAGAATATATCAGGGGGCAAATTACACTATTTGCCCCTTCGACATATTCTATGAGGGGGGCAATCGCCCCCCTTGCCCCCCCTGTTCCTGCGCCCCTGAACGAACCACTATTATTCTTTATGGTCGATGTATTAATTTGTATTTCTTGGTATAACTGTTACAACACTTAATTCAATTAAACACAATTTAACTTGATTACTGGGTTTCAGTTACATATGGAAAACCAGGGGCGGACTGGCTAGGGATGCCGGGATGCGATCGCATCCCGGGCCCTTGGGCCGTCCGTGCCCGCAGGCTTTAAACTAAAATGTAACGCAACTAGGACGTTTACACAGGCACATTTTGGCCCCGGGACCCCCGCCCAGCAATGAATTTATAATCCATGTATTATGAAAATGTAATTAAAAATAGCTCTTTAGGGGCCCCAAAATCCCACAGCACCAGAAATATATTATTGATGTAAATACTTCTTTGTGTATAGCTAAAAAAATCCAAACCTTACCTGATTAGTATTTGAAATAGTACGTGCCGCGATTGACAACCAGAAAGTAGGGAACAAGCGCTTGCGTTGGCAGTGAACCCCAGTCTAAATTTTAATAAACAAAATGCTGTTACTTACACAATGAGGATGTACATAGATTCATTCGTATATATTTATATATTGTTTGTCTATGAACTATTTTTGGTGATTCTATTTCTGTTTTTATGTTCTAATCTTCTTGAGAATGAAAGCCTAGTCTTTCGAAACGTAGAAGATAAGAAAAATAAAAAGTAATCAGGAATTCGTTGCTTTGCGCTAGTTCTATCCCTCAAGCACGTAAACAAGACTGTGTTTACGCTTTAAACCAATGTAGTCAATGGTACTTGAAAGGGACGACAGTAAACTACCCCATAAGACGCAACCTCACGTCTTGACAGTATTATGGCTAGGTATTGGGGTAGTGAATGAATCAAACATTAAATGCAGATTGTTTTATTACGAAAATAAATGTTCTATTTATACAAAACAAGAATGCTTAACGAAGTAACAATATCAAAGTTCAAATGTACAGTTTACTGGGCCAAAGCGTTTACAATTACAAAATAACAACGTAGCAATTCAGCGGTTTTATTTCCTGCTGGAGCGAAGGTCGCCCGTTGAACCTGCCGCTGTAGGTCGGTTTTGTGCATGAGGTGCAGATCTGCAGTTTTCCTGGTCTTTAACTCGTCTGATTGCGAAATAACACTGGCTTTTAAATTATGAATAATGTTCCGTAAATTTGGACTGAAATTTATATATGTTTAATCTAATTTAAACATATTAAATAAAGCAAAGACTGGTGATTGCGGCATTAAAAATTTCTTGCTATTAAATCAAAATTGCATTTAAAAACGTGCGACTGGATTTCGTAAATTTTAGAAAATAAAATTTATGTGTGTTTAAATCAAGTTTAAACATACCGATGGATCACGAAAGACTGCAACAAAATATAATTTATATATCAACTAGCTGATACGGCACACCTTGTTTTGGATTATGATATGATGGGGAAAACCCCTCAAACCATTAAGCACAGAATCATAAAAGTATGACTGCAAATAGAAACTCGTACAGTGTATAGAAAAACACACTTTTGATATTTTTCAATTTTCCGGCTTTCCCTTTGAATTTTCCCGAATTTTCTTTTTTGCTAAACCACCTCGAGAGTAAGACGTACAAAACAAAAAAATCATCTAAATCGGTCAAGTCGTTCTCGAGTTTTTGCGTTACTAACACACGGCGATTGATTTTTATATATATAGATATATGTACCTATTCAATAAGATGATTATTAAAAAGTTATGCAATGCATGATCCAATCAAAATGTTCTGTAATGCAGCATACCGTATGAATGACACATTTAATTTAAATAATATCCAGATCTCTAATGTATATCATGTGATGTAACAGTTGTATGTTTTAACTGGTGGGGTTGAAAGGGCAACCAGAGGGTTGTTTATATTTAGTAGCCATAAAATAACTTGAATTGATAATCTACGAGAAACAGTCACGTTAAGGGTTAAATTCCCATTAATTGTGAAGAAGAATAATTGATGATTTGATACGTGGTAGCAATATAGTATTCTCTATGATCAAATTTGACTTTAAGTCACAGATATTATTCAAATATAAAATTCAAGATCGTTTGATTTCATTTAACGTGGTATTTTAGTACTAAGCCAGTAAAACCAGTGAAAGTGAGTGTTATGGTATGTTGTGTCTATCCAAATAATAGAGGTTTCAAAGAGGTACAACAAGCTTTGATTTGGTCGGGAACAACCCGAGGAGGTGTTTGCTGACTAGAATCTATCCAGTTAGGAGCTGAGATAGAGTATTCAGGTACAAGATAGACAATCGGAAGGTTAGTGCCTATTTATTACGAAATATTAAGAAGTTATACAGCAAGTTTGGTGCGGCTAATTATTAAGATAATTGTAATTATATTTAGAAATTAGTTTAGAAGAATAATTTTTTTAAATTTAATAGTGCTTCGAGTACTCGACGTTTTTCGACCATTATATTTTGAAATTTACATTTTGGAATTAGGTTATTTTAGAATTCTAATTTAAATTAAGTTTGGACATACTTAATAGTCGATTAAATTGTTTTTGACAATTTGTATTTTATTTTGTTATGTCAGATCAAACTTCAATGTGCTACTAACAAACTGAAAGTACGAATTTAATTTTGTGTAGTGCCTGAAACTTATATTTGATTCAATCAAATAGTTATTATATTTTGAAAGTAATTCAGTCTTTAACTACAAGAGAAAGTTGTTAGTTGAAGATTAACCCATTCAGCTGGGATTTATGAGTCCCATTGCTTGTAAAGCTTACTAGTCGAGGCTTGAAAAAACCATAATCATATGACATCATTTTAAATGTCAAATTGATTTATGAGATGCGCCAATTACTATTTATTACATTAAGAAGTAAGGTAAGTACATAAGTGAGCTATACCTGATACTGCTTCTTTGTGATAATTAGAAAAAGGGTATATTTAATTTGATATGTAATAGTGCTTCAAAGAGAGAGCTATTACATTTTGACTTACAATTTAAGGTTCGATATTAATTGTAAGAACGCCGCGAGAAGGAATTATATTATAGTTCAGTACATTGAGATCGCCGCTGACCGCCACCTTGCCTCTTGCCAAATCTACTCACAAGCTTGCTGGTTGCGAGTGCCAATTTGGTACTTGCGAGTTACATTATTGGTCGTAGGCCTTTGTCGAATATAATTTTCGCAAGATTTGAATTGCGCGCTCGGGTAGTGTTACTAGTAGGTGGTTGTTACTAGTTGGCGCCTATTAAGCGCGTCCTAAAATAGCGTTTTAGGCCATAAAATGTATCGCGCCAGCGAAAAAAAATTTCGGCTTCGGCGATATTGCCTCCGGCGGCTGGGGCTTCGTCCCAACCCCGAGGTATACCGCACAACCTCGAGCGGGCCCTCTCAGACACCCAGCATCCCGGGCCTTTTAGTCCCAGTCCGCGCCTGTGGAAAACCAGACCCAACATAAAAATTTTATTTGTTGGAGATCTTATTTCTTTATTTTTGTTTTTAACTGCTCCTTATTACCTAGTAACCGACATTTAATTTCTTTTACATTCACTTAATGCTAGATTTCATGGTGATTTCTGTAAATGTCAACAAATTTGACACTTGTTCACTTTCTACACAGTTTATTTAATCTCTCTTCAGTTCACGCTTTTAATATTGCTTGCAGGTACCTTCTGTTTTATTTATTTTTTACAATTATTCATTCATGTGATTCAAGTGCAAATGTTCCTTAAATTCCTTCTTCTTCTCCTTTTTCTCTTAGGCTAGGTTGAGAACTTGTTACTATGTTAAAACAGTAAAGATCAATAACATAAAAAGTCAAATTAATTGTAGTTATTCAATTCGAGAAAGTATAGACTGGAAAGAAGGAAGTTGGGTCTTCTTTCAGCATTTTCTTCCAAATACAATTAGGTATGTATTATACTTGCGTTTCAAACACGTTACTATTTCAAATCATCAAGGATTGGCGTCGATGCAAGAAAAACGTAATCTAATTAATTAAGCACGTGCAAATAAATTCGAGCCATTGGAGCGGACACAAAGCAGTCAACGTATCAAATCTGGAAAAATGCAGGCGCGCGTCGGGCGTTGCGAATCCCTCCAATTAAACAACCCAGCTCATTTCTGGGAAGCTCGCGGGATCAGCTCCAATGCTTAATTGATTTATTAACTGCAGTAGTAATTCACACTTAGCTGAGACTCTAAATAAAAGCAATCGTAATTGTTCATTGTGTTAGAAGCGTGGGTGGCGACATCAATATCGTCGTCTAAATAAGCAATTATTGCTAACGATATTTGCTCCACTCTGTACGATTTCCTTTATGCGACTGCTGTTTATTGCAGACGGGCAGTTTCGTACAGTTCACATATCCTTCGGATTAAACAAACACACAATGGTGCTGATAAGGAATTGCATCAGACAAAACAAATGCGCAGGGCGTTGCACCGCGCGGCGCGCTTAAATAAATTAAAATCTTGCGATTTCCTGGCGGATTCTTTTATTACGCGGCCACCGGCCGCAGAGCTTTGTTTACCCCATGCTCCATGGGACAGTTATATTTATTTTCCTAGAACGCCTTTGTGAGCTTTTCTTTTATTGATTTGGAAATATTATGTAAATGCTAATGCCCGCCAAGTTTACAGCCAGGATGGACGCCGTTAAACGCCTCTTTGTTGCGTGTTACAAGCGTTGTTTGTCGGTTTCAAAATTACTCTCGCAGGTGTTGACTGAAGAGCCGAAGGGATATAACCTTTGAGCTTTTAGAATAATAAATTATACATTAAAATATTTTGAATTGAAATTCTTGCGTGTCATTTGCAAACTATAAAATAATGAATATTAAAATCGACGACGATTTAAAGCCAATTTAAATTAGAACTTAAAAATCATTCAAATGGCAGATATATGAAAAATAACTCAACCTTGTCTATATCTTAAAGAACAAAGGACGTTGACAAGTAATCGATATAAAAATCGTTAAAAAAGCGGTAAATAGTAGACTAATAAACTGAGATCCGGCGAGTAGCAACATTTAAGTTAATAAACTTTTAATATAAATGAGTAACTAAACTGTACAGTAAAATCGACATAAAAATGAACTAATCTTTATATTAATATTTAGTCTGACGCCAGCATCTATTTGTTCAATTGAATAAAAAACACATACAACACTTCAACTTCAGAATGTAACGATTTGACTTGGTACGATGTTGAGACTCAGCGAAGCCATAAACAACTTCAGGCAGTAATGTTGATCGGTAGCCAACGTAGCAGTTCGTAGAGCAGCTACAAACCCCAATACAATTCCATGAAGGTCCAAGAGCCCGTTTTCATACTCCTAGCGAGGATAAAAGATAATTTTGCCGACACGCAGCTCTTCCCAGGAATTCTATCGGATCGAACGATGGATGCCACCAAAACGACAGTTTCTGCAGCCCGTACTTGCTTTGTACTAACGATAATGGGTTGCTGATTGAACGTTATTATGTTGATGCTCAGATTGGATTGATTGTGGTAGAAATGTATGTCTCGCACTTTAACTATGCATTTTAAATAAAATCTTCAAACAATGAAACACTAAATTTGTATTCATTGTCGTGGTCTCACAAGTTAATTAGGGCTTTAAACCACCTTTACTTCTATGTTGGAAAAATGTTCGCACGCAAGCCTGTAACTCCGTAATAAGGAGAAATTGCTGCATTTGACTTAGGAAATTCAATAAATAACAATCACAAACAGTTACAGTATACAATTTAACTCAAAGAACGTAATTATTCATATTTAAAACATGATGTTGATAACACCAAACGGGAGACGTGTGTTCTCTTTGATGCTTGCCTGAAGCTCTACCATTTTTTTCAAAAAGATCTATTACCTATGATGTCAAATCTAAAAATGGTAATCTATATGTTATTCACAAATCTCTCCATATATCGTATTGAAAGATGAAAATGTTACAAGGTCAATTAATAATCAGAAGAACTGCTAGTGGGCAAGAAAGAAAAAACTGTATAACAAAGGTAAGCTAGAGAGTTTCTGATGCTGATTCATGATACTTCATGGAGGGGAATATGGAGTAAATTATACCAAGAAAAATTATGAACAGCAAAAGACTAAGAAACAAGGTATCGCTATCAGTCGAACAAGCACTAGAGGGAATTTAGATGTGTAGTAAACGGGTAATGAGAATAAATGAGAACTAGAGCAATAGGTGGGACAGGGGCAGTCCTAGAAATTTTTCTAGGCGGTGCAAGATCTTGAGAAGGCGCCCTCACCCTCACAATGACTGTTAGGATGGCTAATATTTTGGCTAAAAAAAAATAACAAAGTTATTCAGTAGGTAGGTTAATATGTGAAAAAAGTAGTTTAGTTAAAAAGTTATTAAAATAAATTCGCAACTCCGTGATATAAATTGAATGCCACCAGATGAAGCTGTAAATTCATTATTTAGTGGCTATGTTTAGCTCTTTCTTTTTGTTACACTCTATTAAATAACTTGTTTACTTTAATTGTTACAGTCGAGTCCTTGCTTCAATGACATTAAGTTGTGCTGTTTGTTTAATAAAGGCGTTATTAATTATGCAGATTATTTGTATTCAACGCTACTAAAGAACAGAGCACAAAGCACTATAGAACCAAATAAATGTGCAGCCAGACGATGTATAGCAACAAACTGAAGACGTCAAACCTTGGCTAAAACGCTCAGTGAGATGGGCGGGGTCCTTCTGGCGTGATGAACTTTTAGGGACAAGCGTGGTCACACATACGGTATTACTAAAATGTGGTACGAGCTTTTTTAACGGGCGCCCACGAACTTCGGTTTCACAACCCCCTGTAGAAGTTCGAAGTCCAAAGGGTTGGAAAATAATAGTTTCGACGCTCTCGTGTATCGACTGCCAAAGCGCTGGAACTTACTTGTCGCTTTTAGGCTTTGCCAGGATCCGCTGTACAAAATGTATACATATGCTGCCACTAGCGGCTGACTGTCACCTCAATTGAATCAAAGTCCCCAACTTTCTGTTTACATGTCATTGGTGGCACTGTAAGTCTATGTCAAATTTCAGGTTAGCAGGTTAGCTTTTGCATCAGTTTTGACACAAACTGACACAAAACCAATTTATTTGACTTCCGCACTGTCAACGTCAAATAAAAAAATCCTTAACTGTACTTTTAGAATAACGTGCTTTTTAGACTGTACAGTAATTATGTTACGAAAATGTCAAAGAAGAAAAGTAAAGTCTTTATTTAAGTAAAAATAGCCAATTAAAGGAAATTAAGTATACCCTGCCACTCCATTTGTGATTCTGAGCGAAGCTTGAATATGACTTACTTACAAAAAGTTACTAATGTCAAAATGCCATTGACATTTTATAACTTGTAAAAAGTACTTCAGTTTTTGCAATTAGTTGCATCTTCCAGAACTAAAGGAATCAATTATGTTATTATTAGCAACTTTAATTCACTGGATGAATGAAAAACGTTGAACTGTCAAATTTTGCTTTCATTTTGGTGGTATTTTGTTACTAAATGTCAGTTACATTGTTCAAAAAATGCACATACAAAGCCTGCTCAAAATCACAAGTGGAGTGACCGCGGTATACGTTCAATTGTAAGTTTTATGTATTTATACTCTTCTGCATGTTACACTACAAAAAATCTTTATAAATATATTGGCAATATTAACTTTAAATTTGAAATATTTGACAGGTAAGAACTTGAAAGTGCTATCAAAATGATAAATTAAAAATAGTAGTGGTGCCAACATACTGCCGATTTGACAATGCGAATATCAAGTAAATGATTATTAGATGGAGGTAATCGGTTTACATTTAATCGAATTGAGGGTTTATTATTACTCTTAGGGAGAGTGGTGATGGACAAACACTGCCTATAATGTGGCACTTCACATTTGAATGTCACAATGGATGGAAATTTGTGTACGAATTTTTCAATAACTTACAAAAATATTTCCGCGAACCAAGTTTCGAACTCGAATTTTTATCTCAGCAGCCGAGTACTTTACCATTACGCCATACTCACAAGTACACATCGACAACTACATACAAAGAAGAAACACGACCAATCTCGTCTAAAAGCTTTTCAGTTCTTTGCATTAACATTCCACACAAGCTGGCGCAGAAAATGTACTGATAGGTTATGCCATTCTCGAGATACAGTTTCCATCCAGCGGAACACCTTTGCTAAACTTATTTTCAGACTTTCCCTTAACGGCAAAGCGGTTGCTGTCTTCACAGCAGTTGTACAGTTTTATGAGACCCTTTATATAATTCTGATTTGGTCGCGACAAAAATTGCAAACTAGTAAAAGCGGTCGAGTCCGAATGTAATAATAAATTGATATTTAATTATACATTAATAAAATGTAATTTTAGATTTTTTGTTTAAGACGAATTCCTAAAGCCTCTGGGGACTGATCCAACACCCACAGCAACTCCCCCCCCTTTTCATAGTTACGCCACTGATGCATACACTTCCGTTCTATAGGTCTCATGTTTTCTTTTCTTTGCAGCCTTATTGCATACAGCAAGCCTCCCTCTTTGCTCTCCAATTATTCCGGTTTTGTGCGGCTTCCACCCATCTTAACCCTACGACCCTTTTCATCATACCAGCGAGTGTTTTTTGCAGCGGTCGAGCTACATGAGTCGTTCTGCAGAGCGTTCAGCGGCTTGTATCTGCAGGTCAACGGAGAAGAAGGGCCCAGGCATCGTGGGACTTCCTGGGACTCGACATAAGTTCTATTTTCCATTGCAAAACCATCAAAAAGGTCAGTAAAGTTTATCCTAAAAGATTGACTTTAGTAATTTCCAAGCGTGGCGTCGTTTTTAAGTGAACCTCCGACAGAAGCGTCTTCTGAGTGTTTTTTGTTTCTGACATGTATTTATTTACTACAATTGTTATCACCTAGGCAACGCTTTAATTACGTAATCACAGATAATTGTCGAACAATAGCCAACTTAGTTTGCGAATTATGAGGTTGAATCGCCATATTTGAATTTGGTTTCCATTAGTTTTAAACTATCCTGTATTGCAGCGATCCTAGTGGTCAGCGTTATTCAAAGCGTTTACAATTAATATATTAAAAAAGACAACACGATAATTAAGTTCATAGCAAATGTATTTCCTATCATTTATACAAGTCAAGATCATATTTGCTAGGAAGTAGAGACCCGACCCATATGAGATTATAAAGTTTTTTATTTTAAATAAACAATTCACAACAGAAATAACAACCATTGTAATATATTGCAACATTTTGGGGGCGGCGAGACTTTTGCAGGCAACATTTTTGAACAGACGCTTTGAGTAAGAGCAATTGTCAAAGAAATATGTTTAGAAACTTTTTCCACAAAGCTTTATTCTCCAGTAAAGTTTGTAAGTTTCCTATTACCATGCAAGGTCCAAATGCCAAAGAATCTATGAGATAATTTGTTTCTGAAACTTCAGGAAATAATAAAGCCGCCGCGAATACACAATCAAGCAGGGGAAAATAATATGTGTAATAAGAAAATGAATCGGAAATTTCTACAAAAATGCCTGATATTTCACCATTTTATGTGTGCGGCGCATTCGAAAAAAAAAACTATTTGTGAAAATATTCCGGATAACGTTTGTTTTTATTATATTTTAAGTCGATGAAAAATAAATTTTGCTGAAAAAACTACGTCAAATTATGGGCTAAAGTCTTGGAATGCTTTTGCATCAGCACGACCGCTTATGTAAAAGGAATTCGCGGTACTATGACGAGGGTTAAACATTTGTTACAGGCTAATTTGGTATTCACGACACTGAAACCAGGCCAGGCCGCACGTGGAAAAACTACTCCCTAGATGTCTGAAATGACGAGCAGTAGTTTGGTTTGACAACAGCTGTGTGCGACGTTCATGCTCGTTCATCCACGAACCTACCTTGTTATTAATTTCTTGTAGATCGCTAGCACTCATTACACAAATAAAATATACACAATGAGACATCGCATGCAAAAACCATAAAACAAAAGTAAAAATTAAGTGAATCTATATTGCATTTGAATATAAGCTTATATAATGAACAGAAACTGAATAGTAAAACATAAAAGGTTATTTGTATACCTATCTATTATATGATAGTATGATAGTTCATGACTTCCAAACATTTGAACGTGAGTTGCTCGAGTAGAACTAAAGTTAAGAACAAGCTACCTAATCATACAATGTTCTTTCAGAAAGAACCACTGCCTGTTTATTTAGTCCGAACACCGTATACCATAGCACCAAAATGAAGGAACTCCATCATAATACCTTAGTTAAAATCCTAGCGGCGCCGTTACTGGCTTATGAGATCACGTGCCGGTCCGTCGCACATTTTGGCTGGCCTGCTAGTCGAGACAGAAGCTGATTAAGATGGCGCGGCGCAACAATAAAACTTCCACAATTGGGTTCAACAACGTCGCTGTGATTCTCCTAAACGAATGCGGCGACGACTTGCCCACTGTCCCCTTTCAACTGGGAACAATTGAGTCTTTGAATTGTAATCCGCACAATGCGTTAAAGAACGACAACTTCCAACAAGGAGGCTCACGACCACAATCCCCGCTTGACTCTCTAATGAGGTTACCACCACTATACTAACAACAAAGTTACTCGGCCTAACTAGCGGCAACTAGTGTTCATCTCGATATGTTTCGAGTAACTGTCGAAAAGTAATTAAAACTGACTACTATGAAAATTAAACCTAGGATTGCGATACAAAGAATTAGAATCAGCGGGTCTTCGAGCTCGCAAGCTACCGAGGGCCATAATAGGGATACGTTTAAACCCGTTGAGTATGTTCTCGTAACGGACTTAGAAGCCGGGAAAATAATTCATACAGCTTGTCACTCGGCATCTCTTTTCTCTACCTCTGCGTTACATTCGTTGCCCAAGATTGCACCACATTTCGCAGGAAAATGTACGCCCAAAATGCACGTACGTTTCAAGGCAGGCTGAATTTTGCAGCAGAAGTGCGACAGCATGTCACCAGATAGTCGTTAAGACAATGAAGTAAATAAGTGATCGCAAACCTCCGAAACGTGATCCAGGACGGCTTCTCTTGTTTAGAGCCAAATCGACTAGGCGCTACTTGTTCAGAGCAGGAGCTATAGAATAAGCCTCACGTTTTTAGAACTCTGCAATTTTATTAATAAGCAGAAGCGAAAGATGTCGTTAGTTATCTTGTAAATGAACTGAACTTGAGAAGAGTGATAAAATTTCAAAATGATCCTAACATAGTACTAAAGCATTTTGCAACTGGAGTCCTTAAAACTAATATTTCCACAGGTGATATTTTTAAGCGTATTTGCAAAAGAGATATTTATACGAGCTTCTTTTGAAGAAAATTATTGTGTGGTAAGTTTTCGAAATTATTTCAAAGGCAAGGCTCTGGAGAACTATGTCTTTACGGCATCATTTTGGTAGTACATACAAAGCAATAATCCAGACGTTTAACAAAAAGATATTTTTAAAGATACTATTTTTATGAAATTTTCTCCTAAAAGTATTATCGTTAAGCAAGTCTTCGCTATAATTTTCCTACACAACTATATTTTAAAAGCAAGATTTTGTAACGTAATGTAGTAAAACTTAATGCTGATGAGAGGATTGTTGAACATTGCTAGAGGCGTTGCCTTAGGGGAACAGTATTTTTATAGCAACATTTTAAAAAGGAAGTTTTGTAACGGAAATTTTTAAAAGCAAAAAATGTTACAACGTTGACGTCTTGAAGGATGTATGTAGAGCAAAGTTTTATTATTCATCATTATTTTGTAAACCTTATTAAGGGCAGCGCCTCTAAGAACGATATTTTTATGGTATCATTTTAGAGGGACCATTTGTACTGAAAATATTTTTGAAGCAATGTTTTTAAAAAGGAAATTTATAGCGGAAATACTACTAGAGAAATGTTATCATTGAAACATTTCTTGTGATGTTTTTAGCGTAATGCTTATGAGAGAATTAGGTAGACATTTTCAAAGACGTTGCTCTTAGGGAACCATACTTTTATAGCAACATGTTGAAAAGGAAATTTTTGAAACAGAAATTTCTACAAGTAAAAATTTTAAAGCGACGTTTTGAAGAATATATATAAAGATAATAATTTTAGAAGCTCTTTCTGACAAGCTTTATCGTTTAATACTTATTTGCAGTCATTTTTAAAGGCAGCACTCTTCTCAACGATATTTTTATAGCAGCATTTTCAAGGGGATGGTTTTCGAGGCAGAGTTTATACAGCCAACAATTCAATAAATATTCATCGTTTGCCTTGCCTTGTACGAGCACATTTAAAAAAAGCTGTAATTAATTTTACCATGCACATGGAACTGGTTGACCTAGTAGGATTTCAGCAAAGTTTTAAACGTTTTGAGGCTAACATCCTTAAGCACATTGCTACAAGCAACGTTTGAAATATTTTTAAGAGGAATATGTGTAGAGGGTTGGGCTGCCAACTCAATTTTGCGATATATCGGGAATAGTCTATCACCATGGGAATATAATAAAACAAACTATTTTGACTGTCTGTAACAAATAAAAACTAATAGGTAAACAAGATATGTATTTAAAAATCAAACATGAGGCTTTCATTTATTTTAAAAACTATATTAACATTGTGTCCATAAAGAATCTAATTCTTTTAATTTATCTTCTAGCTGTTGTCACCATTTTTACATAAAAATTTACAAAGTTTTAATGCATTTTGCTGTAGTGATCGTGCAAAAACAATTACCGCCCTTTCATGCGCCCTACCTTTTTAAAACTGGAAATATCCGCATGACGGGCGACGTCGGCGTTTTAAATAAATTGTGATGGTACACCACAAACGATTACATTGACGGTATTTCATCGCTGCAGACTGATGTATTGATCATTGTTCTTGCCTTCTGAACTGCATTGTCGTGAGAATTGGTGTTATGCATTCACGTACGGCTTTGTTAGTAACAAGGAACTAAAATATGGGTTTTCGTAGCTTGTTTGCTACCGAAAACGTTTGCCAGCGCAGATTTTGTTTATGGAGGAGAAACCGATGCTTACTCTCGATGGAAGATGCCAAAACTAATTTTAAAACGAAGCAGTGACAACCAAATCTCTATTTGTAATTTCGCGTTTCAGATTCTTCAAATGTGCAGGTTCAATCGGCAATCACAACTTTGAAGTGGACAGGAAAGAAAATGCACAGATAAGGATAGCCGTAACTTCAAGAATCTGAAAGACTGAATGAAGTGCACATGTGGAAGATACCGGATTACATTATATATTACCGTTTAATGGCGTTAAGTCTATATTGTGCCTTTTAATATGCTAGTCGCAAATGCGCAGTTTACATTGTAATATGCAATGAGAGAATAAATTACTTGATAAATATTACCACAAAAGCATTCCATGTAATGAATCAAAGATATTAAATTTAACTACAATGGCGTCGAACCATAAAGTCCTATTCAAAATGCAATCCTTTCAAATGCAGTGTTTTATGGATACGGAGCTATTTGCAGCACAATTAACAAAACGCTCTAAGGAAATAAATAAGGATGCAATTAACATGCCCTACGAATAGGCGCAGCAATTTAAAAAGCAACACGATGATTACTATACACCAACAAAATTTCAGTCTTGCCTTATGACTTACCCATAATTATCTTGGGGCAAATGCTACATGGATTTCTAATTTCTGGAATAATTACAAAGTTTGATGACGATACCGTTTTACTTTTCACATGATGTTCAGCAACATGAACGAAAGTGTCAATATGTGCACCATCCTACCGGTGCAATTCCTGCGGTGCTGACCATCAATTAAGGTGCAATCAAGGAACAAAGGGTCGATAATGTGGGGTGTAATTATTCAATCAATTCCATCTGGAGGTCTATGGACGTGGGCTTTTATATCCCGTAGGAATTGCTCTAGACGAACTGGATAAATGTAATCCTTTGTTTATCGGCAGTTATTAAGTACTGAAACCAGCTGGCAGTTCGATTCCCCTTTCTGTAAAGGTGCAGCTATCGCTCCTGGTCAGCTAGCACAATGATTGGGTTGCTCTTGAGATATGCAATATTAAAGGGAAAATCTACGCTAAAGGTAGTTATTTTTTATTTTATTCCAATGGGCATTTCTTAACAAGAATGAACGTATGTATTCTACAAATGCTACGTTTCAAAATATAAGAGTTTTTATTCTAGTAAAGTAGAATAACATGAAAAGAGAAGAAACAAAACAGATAGTTTAAGAAGAGACATACAGATAGAGATATCGAAATTAAATAGGCAGAGGGGATTATAAGGCAAGTGAAGACAGGAAAAGTAGTTGGAACAGATAGTATAACTCCTGATATGGCCACATAAAAAGGAGAAAGAGTGGGAAAACGGCTACAAGAGATATTTAATTTAGCATTGGAAATACATAAAATGCCTGATGAACGGGGAGAAATTATCAAAGTGCCGATTCACATGAAGAATGGAAAGAAGACATAACATATAGGTAGAGACATCGAAATAGAAGAGACAGAGGCAAGTGCAGATATGGAAGAGGTGGTATTAACTGGTGATATGATCACATAAAGAGCAGAAATAGTAAAAAATGGTTATAAGGGATATTTCATTTAACGGGAGAAGTAAAAAAATACTTGATAATTATAAAGAAAAAATCATAGTAGTCATTCACAAGAAGAGAGAATATTCATACAGAGAATGACATCAAAATGGAAGAGATACCTAGAGGGGATTATACGACAAGTGAAGACAGGGAAATGAAGTGGAAGAGAAGGTGGAGCTTCTGAGTTGGCCAAATGTTGAGGAAAAGGTGTATAAACAGCTACAAGGAGTATTTTATTTAGTATGGGAAGTGGATATGATACCTGTTAAATAGAAAGGAAATATCATAATGCCCGTTAACAAGTAGATAGATGCGAACAAGTGTGATAATTACATGAAACTAGGAGAAAACAGGCAGGCAGTTACAAAGGAAGATAATCAGAAATACTAGACGTAAAGTAGAAATGGTAGAAATACCTAGATGGGACTGTAAAATTGTAAAGACAGACAAATTTGCTGACATAGAGTGTATACCTCCTGCGATGGTCAAACAGAAATAGAAACGATACCTCTTGTGTAAAAAGAAAATATGTTAATGCCTATTCACAGGAAGATACGAGTAGATACGAACGAGTGCAACAAGGTTTAAAAACCATAACATGATCACGGGAAGATACAGGTGGTTTCAAAAGAATACATACAGAAAGCAACATCGAAATGGGAGAGATGCCTTGGGGGGATTGTATAACAAGTCAAGTCAGAGAAATGACGCTAGAAGAAATGGTCTAGCTTCTGAAAACGTCAGATAAAGAGCAGAAGGTATAATAAAGGGCTACAAGAGATATTCTATATTTCATAAGAAGTAGAAACATAGGTTGATTAGAAAGAAACATTATAATGCCCAATCAGTAGAATGGAGATGCAAACGAGTGCAACAAGATTTAAAGAGGCCAAAGACAGACAGTTTCAGGAGAGATCGAGATAGAAGGGGATTGTACGAGCAGTGAGGATAGAAAAATTTGTTGGAAGAGAATGTATAACTCTTAAAATGGTCAAATGAAAAGTAAATAATGTAATAAATGGTTACAAGAGACGTTTTATTTAGAATGAGCAATAGAAACGATACCTATTGAGTAGAAAGGAAATATCAAAACGCTCATTCACGAAAAGAATTAAAGATACGAACGAATGCAACAATATTTAAAGACGATATCAAAGAGGAGAAAGAAGAAAAACTGTTTCAGATGATGACATACAGAGAGAGATATCGAAATAGAAGAGGCGATTGCACAACAAGTAAGGACAAGGAAATTTTCTGGAAGAGAATGTATAGCTCTTGAGACGGTCAAATGCAGAAAAAAACGTATAATCAATGGTTACAATATCATTTAGTATATGAAGTAACAACGTAACCTGTTGATTAGAAAGGAAATATCATAATGTCCATTCACAAGAAATGAGATACGAACAAGTGCAACAAGATTTAAGGGAGATAATAACAGGGGAAAAATAGAAAGCAAACGGAGTATTTTACAAGATGGCGTACAGAGAGAGACATTAAAATGGGAGCGACAGAGACGACTAAGGTGAGAAAGGATAAGAAGGCGGCTGCAAGAGATATTTAAATAAGCATAGAAAGTAGAAACGACATCTGTTGAGTAGAACAAAAATACCGTGACGCCACTTCACAAGAAGAGAGTGCAACGAGATTTAAAGAGAACAATGAAATGAGAAGAGGAGAAAGAAGACAGGCAATTTCGGAAGGACACATGAAGAAAGAGACATTAAAATAAAAGAGGTACCTCGCGGGAATTGTACGACAATTTAAGACAGAGTAATTAAATAGAAGAGAAAGTACAGCTACTAAAACATCCAATAAAAAGGAAAAATCATAATAAATGGTTAAAAGAAATACTCTATTTAGCATAGGAGGTATACATAATACTTTTTGAGTGGATATGAAATATCATAATGCTAAGAAAGCCAAGAAGCGAGTTACGAACGAGTGTGACAAAGTTTAAAGAAGAGAAAAGAAGACAAACAAGATAACAGGTCGTTTCAGAGGAAGACATATAGAGAAAGAGAGACATAGAAATAGAAGAAATAGCTAGAAGGGATTATACAACAAGCGAAGACTGAAGAATTAACTGGAAGAGATGATATAGCTCCCGGAAGAGCAAATAAAGAGGAAGAAGTAAGAAAATGGCTATAAATGATATTTCGTGTAGAAGGTAAAGTGAAGAGATACCTGACGATTAAACGGAATATGTCACAATACCTCTCCACAAGACGAAAGGTACGAACGAGTGCAACTAGATCTGAAGAAGACCGTATCATAAGAGTAGGATAAAGAAAACAGGAAATTATAGAAGAATAATGACACCGAAAAAATCGAAATAGAGGAGATAAATACAAGGAGTTTTGTACCTGATGATTAGGAAGGAAATATCGTAATTTCCATTCACAAGAAGAATATACGAGTGAATGCTCCATTTATATAGCAATACGTTTCTTAGTGCATAGACTGCTAACATTTCCTTTAAATAAATATAGAATAACACCGAACTTAAGACCATCAAACACATCGCTATGTACAATGGTTTTTCTTCTAAAATTATCGGCAATTTGATTAGAAAGCAAAGAAACAAAATTTTACGTTCGAAATTCCACAACTCTGGTCAGTCTTAGAAGTGAAGCGCCCAACGAAAAGTACATTAAAATTTTGTTTCAACCGGCTACAAAAGGTCTAGGGAAAATTTGTAAGAATTCAGGCTATAAGGGTGTTTATAGTTCAAACAACAATATAAAAAATTTATTAGGAAATCCAAAAGACAAACTTAAAGCTTTAGAAAGATCTAGAGTTCAAGAAATTAAATGTTCCCATTGTGAATCTATATATATTGGGCAAGCACGTCTTAATTTTGGTACTAGGTTTAAAGCGCATATAACTAATGTTAAATACAACGGATTTGAAAAATATAGAATTACCCAACATATTAACGAAACGGGCCATAGTATTAGGGAGACTGACCTAAAAATTGTAAAGGCGTCAATTTTAACAAAGCACCTAAATCTATTGAAAGTTTGATCATTTTTAACAGTCAAGATAATACACTTTTGAGCAAAAATAGAGGACCAGTTCCCCACTCTGATATTTACGCTCTATTGGAGCGGACACTTGATTGGTCACTTAGAACACGCCCTCCAAGTCAGACTGTATAGATAGTGTTAGAATGTGCTGACATTTACATCTAATTTTGTGAAGAGCGTATCTTCGGCCAACTTTATCTTGTTAATTTCTCTCCAAGGCTCCAGAAGCTGTCAAAATATGTATTTAGCGGTTGTTAAATTTTAGTGGTTATTAGGTTTTAACGAATTGTGGCAAATTCAAACCACCGGCTCAAACAGTGTTTTACACAAGAAGGTTTAGGTAATGAAATCCGGCGATCCTCGATTCTGCTTACAACATGCAAAACAATATTCAAGAGGTATATCAGCACAACAAGATTTGTGTGGTCAACACACTCGAGCTTATCAATAATGCAGCAAGCGGCTGGCAGCTAATGAGGGCGATCCGAAATCCTGCTCCAAACTTATATGGGATTAGGATAAAACGCTGACGTGGCAGATTTGATCGAATAGCGGTTTAAATGGAGGCGACGGCTTTTTATGTTAAAGCTGCCAGCGCTGGAAACTTCCGGTATACTTGGGTATTTAGAAATATCGCAAGCCCGAAAATGCATTTCGATTTGCGGGTTTAGCGACTGCCGCTAGATAGTATAACGCCTTGGAAATATTTGAAGTTTTGACTGCATGGTAAATTCGAGCATTGTTGTATGGTTTTGCATCGTGATGTGTAATACGAGTTGCAGTTGAAGCGTGATTGTTTAAGTGCAGTGATTTTGGTTGTTTCGTATAGGTTTTACTGAAGAATGGTAGAGAACAGCGTATACTCAACATTCATTTTAAAAACCTACCGTTAATTGAGAATGTTAAAAATAAAAAACTTTGAATGACCTACACCGATTTTAAATCTCAACGAACAAGATAAAGCTGGAACTCATGATTATACAAGAAATTTTTCTGTAAACTTTTACAAGAACAAAAGGATTTGTGGATGTGATACAGTAAATGCCCTGTTTTGTTTTCTATGTGAAGAAATGAACAAAACCTGGTCAAAATAAAAATTCAAATATGTCAAACATTTACATCGGAGGGTAAAAAATACGAACTTTCTGCACGTCATATAAATTGTATAAAATTTGCTTTGTTGGGTTCTGTAAATATTGCGGTTCAGTTAAATTGAGTTTATAGACAAAATATAATCAAACATAATGAACAGGTGACTAGAAACAGGTACATACTAAAGAAAATATATTTGGATTAAAATGTCGACAGAATGTAGGTGAGGTAGTAATTACAACTTTTAGTTTAGTTATTGTTAAATAATACAATTATCACGAGCCTCCATTAGTTCATGGTAGCTTTTGCTATAATTTTGCATGGTTCCCATAGAAATCCTTGTCCTCTAACCAGCTAGTGGGTTGAGATAACTATTTCTGGCTTGCGCTGTTACCTGAATAGTGCGATAAGGATTTCTTTTATCAATTTTTTAAGGATGACTGGGAAACCAAATCATCTTTAATTTTGACCGGTTAATAAGACCACTGCATATATCTGGATTTTGTAACGAAAGTACAATATAATTATCTAACTCTAATGGTCGCTCATGTATGTTTATTTTAACGACAAGTAAGTTGAACTTTATCTGGCTATAAAAAATATCTACACTTGCTGTTTTCCCAATTCAGGATGTACCACAGTTTTAACCCGGAGCTTACTTGTAAATGTGTTTATTAGTACTTATATCCTCATTATTTTGATTTTTATATCATATAAATGTAAAGTATGCGCACACATTGTTGTAATAGTAGTAACGTTGTTTATGGTGACGAGTTTGTTATGATAATAATAATAAATAGATAAATATTGCTACAATTACTACAACTTTGATTATATGAATTACTGGTTCTCCCAGGGCTTATTAAAAATTATGGTTTGTTTAATTAAATGCAATAAGTAATGGTATGTTGCCCTTTTATATTTTATTTGTTGGCAACTAAATTCAAATTAATGCTCCGGCTACCATTCGAGAACTCAAAAAATTCAGCGTAATTTGATCGCAAATCTAGCAACAATTAATAAATTCGTTTCAGGTAAACAAAAACAATGCAATTTAACGAATTAAATGTTTGGGCTAACTTGTAGTTGTTTTATTTACATCATAGGTGGCGCCAACCTACAACTGTTTTAGTTCATGCTTCACGAATCCATGTCCGTCCACAGCAAAGCCAAGGGACGCGTAGCCTGTAATTTCCATCTGGAACGTTCCCTGCGGCTGCTGCCTTTTTCTCTGGACCACGAACGATGTCTGCTCCAGCGGCTCCACATTGCTGTAAACCTCTCTGAGCTCCCTGCCTTTTGGTATCGGCCTTCAAAGGTAGACCTCGTACCAGGATCACGTTTACAAGGGACGCCGAGCTCGTAACTTCTTTCTGTAGTGCTTTCTGCTGCTGCTGTTTTCTTATATGCCCCAAGCAGGGCTCCTCTACACGCTGCACACTGTTATCTGCTTTCCGCAGCTTCAAAACTAGCTGAAATGTAGCTCCGAAGTCGAACACAAATGGGCGAAGCTTCCGGATCAATATCCTCGGGTACTGCACTTTATAACTTTATGGAGTTAAGCACAAATGGACTCTGCACACTTGCGATTAAATAAAAACCAACTGCTGACACGAATAATAATTTTTAATGTTCAAAATCAATTAAAACTGTGGAGCGAATATTATCAACAGCTTCTGGTTTGGCTTCCCTAATAAGCAATAACAATAGAACATCTAGGTATCATAGCAACAAGTTACCAATTGTTGCAAGTAAGTTTTTACAATGTTTTTCCTAACTAGTAAATTGTTTTTGCATAAATGTCAATTCTGGAACACACTAACCTCACTTTTGATTGCTTTTATGCACTATTCGTCTATAAACACTATATTGTAGTCTTTTATCATATTCAGGTGGTTTTTCACATGCTCTTTGCATGGTTTTGCTTCCTTACACTGCTTTGTTAATCCTTTAGCTGCGTTATCGATTGCTGGCACAATGATGTGATTACAGAACGCTGCATAAACTTTTATAAGGCTTCGAAATACCTCTGTCCTTTTGTAAATTCATTGTCCTGTCTTGACGTTACAAAATTAACCTATGATTCATCATAAATTAGATGCATCTGCCATACCGAGCACACACCAATAAAAATAAGCTGAACGCAACCCTGCGTATACTGGTTTATTCAATAACTAGCCTATGTTAACTAAATTACAGTTATTGCTAATCATGTATAGTTAATTACCAAAGTTTACTAGTGATTTATTGTTGCAATAAATAGAGTACCAATTCTGGGCTTATTTATTTGAATCATTCTTCATTATTCTTACGTTTGCAATGCAACCAGAATTGCTGTAGGCATTATACCATTACAATATTAACCGACAAGACGATCATTAATTTATCCCGGTTGCTTTACTTTATGTTTTGTAATTTACGCTTTCATACCAAACTAAATAAATTCAGGTATACACATTTATATCAATATTTTATTCTCTGAAGGCTTAAGCTACCTACATGTGTAATAACTATCGAAACGTCTTTACTTAGCTGCGAACCCATGTCTCGATGTGTTCAGGGGGCCAAGTATATTAGTATAAAATGTTTGTGGAACTATTGTTTGATATTAGATTATACAATTTTGTAGCAGTCGAAGAGACTAAGTTTAACATGTCACCTAACCAAAATCAGTAAATCATTAGCGGAAGAGAAAATAATACAAGACGGTAAGCAAGTAATTGAGTAACTAGACGAGAAAATAAACCAAAGAATGGAAATCAATGTGATTAAATAGTTTCGCGATGGAGAAAGAAATCCCTTAATGTTTACATACATATCCGTGACGAATAAAGTTAAAAGAGAATGCAAAGAAACAGAAACGAAAAGCCTAGTATATGCAATACTGTAGTGGTGCTAGGAGAGTCAACTGCAAAACTGCAGCAACTAAAAATTAAAAAATGGAATATGAAGATAAAAAGGAAAGAATATAAATTAATGGAGATAACAAAAAAACGAAATTCAAAAGCAATAGAATTACATGTTACGGAAAAGCATGAGAATGCCTACTTGGGCACAGTGACAAATAGAAATAGGACACATTGAGCTAGTAAGTGAAAGTTATCCATGGAAATATAGTGACAAATAATTTTCAAATAATAGGGACATAGCAATTCTAGTTAGAAATGCAAATATTAAAAGAAATGAGTGTGGAAGAGGAACCCAAAACTGTGATTTGAATGATCAACAACAATACAAAGAGCGAATACATGTACCCCTCATCCTTACTTACCTTTGAAGGCTTACACTTCACCGACTAGCTCAAGATACGGTTTCTTATCAGGGTTTAACAATTGTGGGATTTTTAGTTCGTGTCACTTTCATATAAAGGTAAAAGTTCATTAATCAGAAGAAATGGGCGCCATAACTTTATTTAAAAAAGTTTTAAATTCAATAAGTTTACAAAGGTTACGTATTCTTTCTAACAATCCACAAATCAATTGTTATGCCTTAGAGGCTTATACCTTTCTAATTTTAATACACATTATATAATTATTGAGCAAGTTTTATTCTTCTCTGACAAGTTAGAATTTGTTCTAATAAAACGTTAGGATTAATGAATCTATCAGTATCTAGGAGATTTCTTATACCTATTTAATTAATAACCTCCAGTTCGTAAGATGAAAATATAAAGAGCTCTCTATACCCTCGTATTTCTCTTTCCTAGGTCTTAATTACGATTAATGATCGGTATTTAGTTTAATTGGTATCATTCCATGTAGTATAAGAAAGGTCCTTTATGAAAAAAAAACTTATTATTTGACAAGTGACCCAAAAACCAACTTGACAGTCACAGACCGATTTAATATCACTTCAGGCCACATCACCTGGTAAGTAACTATTGTTTTTACTTGAAACTAATCTGTTATTGAATATTCTTAAGGCTTACGCCCTAATTTAATTATATTTAAGCTATGACGCGGGTTTAAGTCTAACTAACGATATTAAACCCTTTCAGGACTAACATACGGTTAATGCAGAGAACCCTTGAACCTGGACCTCTCCATCTGCCAACATTAACTATGAAGAACTCCTCATCGAACCAAAGAAATTGCCCTTGACTGGTGAGTGATCTCCTAACTGGTTATAGATTTCTAATTGCGTCCTCTCTTTTCCTTATCGCTCGTAACTTATCGACACACTTCTCCATGGCGAATATACAACTGACCAGAACTGGCGTCAAATGAAAAAGACCGACGAGCTGGTAGTCAAAGAGGAAGCCCTAAGAGCTGGTGGTCAAAGAGGTGACACTAAGAGCTGAATCAAGGAAAACCCTCTATTACGATTTGTATGTATTAGTTTGCTGTCTACCTACCAGTTATATAATAACTGCCCTTTTCAGAAAGAAAATGTTTGTGGAATTTATCCTATCTGCCTGAAAAATTATTATGTTTTAATACTATGCTGTATGAGTTAAATAAAGGCTTACTATTGTCTGCTTGTATCCTTTCTAAGCTAGGATTTTCAATTTGCTTCGCTTCTGCATAGAGAAGCGCCCTTTTGCTTTCTCAATTAAACAGGAAGTAATAATTTTTGTTATTTATTGTTTTTTTATTAACGTAATCATGGGCCTTCTAAATTAAATTTCAAAAAGGGTAGGCAACCCCTCCTACTGGTCTTGCGCTTAAAGTTGCCTATCTATTAGGATTAATTAATATTGAACGATATTCCTGTAGAAGCTACGATATGTACTGCTACAAGTAAACATTTCTAAATGACAATTTTTGATTACAATAAGATCGCTACATTAAATTCTAAGCTTAGAGATACAGCTGGGCAAAGTTTGTTTTACCTATCAGTTGATGTAATTGTTTTTTAATCTGACATAAGTAATATGGCGACACCCAAACTGGAGCAATCCGCGAATTAAACCGCGAATTAAATCCGCGGATTGATCTAATTAATTTCGCGGTTTGATCTAATTAATCACATATGAAGTTTGATATGTAATTTACATATGTGCTACTGATTAAATTACGCGGCGGCCATTTTTAATTTGCTTCCGGAATTACGCGCCGAATGGATTAACGCGATTTCCATTGTCCCTACCTACTATAGGAAATTTTTCAGATTTTTTTTTCTAAGTTCAATTTTTTGAATTTAAATCTCCCGGGTGTCCGCCATCTTGGTTTTCTGCGCGCGCACTTCTCACAGGTGTCGTTTTTAATTTTGAGTTTTCGCGGAAATATTTGAATTTCAAACTGCTAAATCTTCCGTCTCCCTTATCGAAGCTGCTCTCTCTCTCTCTCTCATGCACGGAGGCCATTTAAATTTCGCGCGAATATTTGAATTTTAAACTTGTTCAGATTTTTTTTCTAAGTCCCTGTTTTGGTAGATTTATCTCTCTCTCTCTCTCTTCTGCTCTGGTTGTCTCTCTCTCTCTTGCAGTCACAGGATGGATGTTTAATTTAAAAAAATCTCTGGCGGACTTGGATTTGAACCCTCTACGTTTGCATACACATTGGGCTCACATCGATCGATGCCGCTAGACCACGGAGCGCTACGGGATTTAAAGGGTTTGAACATAGCGTCATTTCACAGCTCTGCCGTCACGCTGTCCGAATTTAAAACAATCTATTTTTTGAGAAATATGATTTATAAGAACTGGAATGTATAGCTTATTGTGTTTAAAGGTAGATACATGTTTAAAAAAATTAGATTTGTAACAGCTTATTAATTATTTTATAATTTGTGCCTGCTATATGGCTGGATTAACGAGATCCTCATTGTCCCTACCTACTATAGGAAATTTCCGTCTAAGTTCCCTTTTTAAAACAGGTCGGTGCCTGTGTTTTGTTTGGTTTTAAAGGTTTTAACATTGTACCACTTAGCTGTTCTGACATTACACTTCCATATTCATATTATAAATAAATTTTAAATGTTATTTTCGACTGAGTTTTAGCAGCTTATAAATTACAACAGCTAGTTTAAAAATTAAATGGGCGATAAGAGCTAAAGGCAGATCGTAATATAAAACGAGTTACAAATTTTATTTTAGTATATTCCTGAAATACTGATAATACGTATTGCTTGAATAAGAAAGAGATAAACATAAAAGCCGTAATTATTCACAATGGAATTTGCTATGATATCACCGACTCTGCAGAACTTTCTATTTCGTCATCCTCAAATGGCCTAACAGGCCGTTGCCTGTCGGTCACAATTATATATATCAGCAATAAGATAACACGAACAAGAAGATATACGTAAAGAAAGAGATAAACATAGTAGCAAGTATTGGAGAAGGATTGACTAATTTTAATTATGACATTTGTCAACTAAACATGCCTACTAATATAATTTTTTGTATGGCTATCTTTTTCTTACTCATATAGGTAAGAAAGGGTGGTGCGTTGCTTTCAGCTACCGTGTTCCGAAGATATCCGAGTCTTATTGTATAAGAATGGTTGTCCCCCATAAATCTAAATAAAAACAGACAATTTCGTTGAAAAAAAAATATCTTTTCAATATCGTTTGCAAATAAGACAAGGGATACTTGTAAAAATATAAGTCAATATAAGTCTTGTAAAAAATTTACGAAAAGCTCTTGTAAATTCAACGATGCCGCATCACGACAAATAATAAAACGGGAGCTGAGGGTCAAGTCTTTCGAGAAAATATATATCAAAACCGATTTAGAAATTTGTACATGGCTTAATTTATATGAAATATTGTATGAAATTGCAAATAGAAGACTTTTAAACTATATGTTTTCTTAATTATGCAGAGAGTGCTCGTTTATATAGTGAGGCAGGTTGGCCGAATGGTTAAGGCGTCAGATTCAAGCTCTGATCTCGAGAGAGAATACGGGTTCGATTCCCGTACCTGTCATATTTTTTTATATATTTATTATGAAACTCTTGATTTTAAGGTAGTTTATTCACGACGGCTCTACCAGAACAAACGACTGAGCTCCTTTTCGACTAAAATGGACAAAGAGCGGAAGATGTTGATTGTATCGCCGGAATTTGTCCAGCGTCTTAAGTCTGGCGATGATGCGGAGAAAAATATATTATCACAGCTTGATGACGAAATGCAAAAAGTTTAAAAGTCCAAATTAACTGATCACGATAAATGGATCAAGTACAATCAGGTTTTACAACGATTCCTTCATTTCACAAACCAGGCGCGGCAGCCAATCAAAATACCTATTGAAACAACCAGTGACAGCCTATCAAATGCCGTTATTTTATCTACACTTCCCAAAACTTTTAAGAAAAAAGCTGAAGTTTTCCTACGCATTTTGAGTACCTCAAGCGATGTGAGCTGAGATCACAAGGGTACCGTTACTATAAAGGGTGAAATTTTACCGGCATCTAACATAGTCGATTTAATTCACGACACTCTGCGGCCTCGAAAAACTATTAATCCACCAGGACGCCTACAGTTTGCTGATTACATCAAAGACCTTAACGTTGCTAATGTGCTGCTAGCTAAACCTAAACAGCAAAAGAAGCCAACCCCGACTGGTACTACAGGAAAAACCGAAATGGAAACTGATAACTGCGAGTCCGATTTAGAATATAAATTAAAAACGCCAGCTACTCATCCAAGTCCACATCAAAAAGGTTCAGTCAGAAGAACGCCGATAAGGAAACGCCTCCAAAAAAGGGCCGTTAGAAAAACGCCTCTAAGGCAGATGTCATCAACACCAAAAACGAAGGGAATTCTAGATTGGGTGCATCTTAAACTTTAAAATTACACAATGAAATTCTGATTTTATTACTTGCAGCCTTTTTAATTTGAAATGTCGTGCACCTCAAACTACAGTTTTGTAAATTGCTAGCGAATTTTTAGAAAATAAGACATTCAGCTGTACATTTATATTTATATTATTAAGTATTATACGAAATAAGAACAATATATTTGTTTATTACAAAGTGTTTGTGTTTTTTATTTCTACTCTGCTTTTGTTTTTTTCTCGAATCTGCAATAATTACAAAGTCTAAAGCTAAAATATTAGTATTTGCAGTTATTTTACAGTTACGAAGTGTAAAATTTCAAAAAATCAATCTACGATTTCATAATGGCGTGATATAATTTAAAAAATTGTGATTTCTTTTAATTTTGGGCGATACATTTTATAGAAAAGTGTAAAACATTTGCACATTTTTCAACGAAATTGTGTGTTTTATTCAAGTTTATGTTAATTTGTGATCAACATACATATATTTCCATCAAAAGTACAAGAATTTTTGAATTTTGTTTATCGAAATGCTTGTGGTAAAAGATTTTTTCAACGAAATTGCTATTTCTTTTAATTTTGAGTGATGCATTTTATAAAAAGTGTAAAACATTTGCAAAATTATGCATAGTTTATGTAACATGATGTCGATTTTTGTAAAAATTTATGTGAGATGGCGTGTAATTGTGTGATTTTTGTTCAATTTTCGTCGTGTGTTTAGTAAAAATGTCGTTTTTTGTATAATTTCAAGTGATATGATGACAGTTTTTGAATAATTTATGTGACATGATGTCGATTTTTGTGAAAATTTATGTGAGATGCTGTATGATTGTGCGTTTTTATTCAAATTTTTGTTACTTTGGGGGTCAACACATACGTCTTTTCGTAATTTTTGCGTGTTTCTATTCAAATTTATTTTCATTTGTCGTCAACACAGACGTATTTTCGTAAAATTTTACTATTTTTCAATGAAAGTTGTATAAAAATATTGTTTTTTGTCGTTTTTGCAGAATTTAATGTGACAAGATGCCGATTTTTATAAATTTTCATGGGAGATGCTGTCGATTTTCTAAAATTTTAAACGAAATGCTTTGGAAATTGCATGTTTTTATTCAAATATTAGTAATTGAAGCTATTTTTCACATACAAAGTATCGAAAATTCATATAAATTGAACTACGATTTCAGAATTGTGTGATGTACTTTAAAAAATTACGGTTTATTTGTTAAACGTTTGCAAAATTATGCTTAGAAATAACTCTTAAAACTTTTTTACATAATTTTTTCGGTACTATAAAGTCGCTTTGTAAAGATTTTCAACGAAATTGTGCGTTTTTATTCAAATTTTTGTTACTTTGGGGGTCAACACATACGTCTTTTCGTAATTTTTGCGTGTTTTTATTCAAATTTATTTTCATTTGTCGTCAACACAGACGTATTTTCGTAAAATTTTACTATTTTTTCAATGAAAGTTGTATAAAAATATTGTTTTTTGTCGTTTTTGCAGAATTTAATGTGACAAGATGCCGATTTTTATAAATTTTCTACTTATTTTCGTAATTTTGCGTGCTTTTATTCAAATTTATTTTAATTTGTCGTCAACACATACGTCTTTTCGTAAATTTTTTACAAGACTTATATTGACTTATATTTTTACAAGTATCCCTTGTCTTATTTGCAAACGATATTGAAAAGATATTTTTTTTTCAACGAAATTGTCTGTTTTTATTTAAATTTATGGGGGACAACCATTCTTATACAATAAGACTCGGATATCTTCGGAACACGGTAGCTAAAAGCAACGCACCACCCTTTCTTACCTATATGAGTAAGAAAAAGATAGCCATACAAAAAATTATATTAGTAGGCATGTTTAGTTGACAAATGTCATAATTAAAATTAGTCAATCCTTCTCCAATACTTGCTACTATGTTTATCTCTTTCTTTACGTATATCTTCTTGTTCATGTTATCTTATTGCTGATATATATAATTGTGACCGACAGGCAACGGCCTGTTAGGCCATTTGAGGATGACGAAATAGAAAGTTCTGCAGAGTCGGTGATATCATAGCAAATTCCATTGTGAATAATTACGGCTTTTATGTTTATCTCTTTCTTATTCAAGCAATACGTATTATCAGTATTTCAGGAATATACTAAAATAACATTTGTAACTCGTTTTATATTACGATCTGCCTTTAGCTCTTATCGCCCATTTAATTTTTAAACTAGCTGTTGTAATTTATAAGCGGCTAAAACTCAGTCGAAAATAACATTTAAAATTTATTTATAATATGAATATGGAAGTGTAATGTCAGAACAGCTAAGTGGTAAAATGTTCAAACCTTTAAAACCAAACAAAACACAGGCACCGACCTGTTTTAAAAAGGGAACTTAGACGGAAATTTCCTATAGTAGGTAGGGACAATGAGGATCTCGTTAATCCAGCCATATAGCAGGCACAAATTATAAAATAATTAATAAGCTGTTACAAATCTAATTTTTTTAAACATGTATCTACCTTTAAACACAATAAGCTATACATTCCAGTTCTTATAAATCATATTTCTCAAAAAATAGATTGTTTTAAATTCGGACAGCGTGACGGCAGAGCTGTGAAATGACGTTTTGTTCAAACCCTTTAAATCCCGTAGCGCTCCGTGGTCTAGCGGCATCGATCGATGTGAGCCCAATGTGTATGCAAACGTAGAGGGTTCAAATCCAAGTCCGCCAGAGATTTTTTTAAATTAAACATCCATCCTGTGACTGCAAGAGAGAGAGAGACAACCAGAGCAGAAGAGAGAGAGAGAGATAAATCTACCAAAACAGGGACTTAGAAAAAAAATCTGAACAAATTTAAAATTCAAATATTCGCGCGAAATTTAAATGGCCTCCGTGCATGAGAGAGAGAGAGAGAGAGCAGCTTCGATAAGGGAGACGGAAGATTTAGCAGTTTGAAATTCAAATATTTCCGCGAAAATTCAAAATTAAAAACGACACCTGTGAGAAGTGCGCGCGCAGAAAACCAAGATGGCGGACACCCGGGAGATTTAAATTCAAAAAATTGAACTTAGAAAAAAAAATCTGAAAAATTTCCTATAGTAGGTAGGGACAATGGAAATCGCGTTAATCCATTCGGCGCGTAATTCCGGAAGCAAATTAAAAATGGCCGCCGCGTAATTTAATCAGTAGCACATATGTAAATTACATATCAAACTTCATATGTGATTAATTAGATCAAACCGCGAAACTAATTAGATCAATCCGCGGATTTAATTCGCGGTTTAATTCGCGGATTGCTCCAGTTTAGGTGTCGCCATATTACTTATGTCAGATTAAAAAACAATTACATCAACTGATAGGTAAAACAAACTTTGCCCAGCTGTATCTCTAAGCTTAGAATTTAATGTAGCGATCTTATTGTAATCAAAAATTGTCATTTAGAAATGTTTACTGTACGTTTGAATTTTTGCATTTTTGACCAAAAATAAGACTGTCGATACGACAGTGCTAGCCAGGGGTCGGTAGATCAGTGGTAAGCATCCTGACTACTGATCTAAGGGTCGCCAGTTCGATTCCCGGTCCCGGTGAGGTTTTTAAAAATAAAAAATGCAGATGAAAGCCTCTACAGAATGCCATCATTCGGAAGTGATGTAAAGCCGTGGGTCCCATGTTACTACGATGTGTAGCATGTAAAAGATCCCTTGCTAGGGTTAGAACTCCTTAGTTTCGGCAAAATTCTAAGTAGGACTTTGGCCATATGACCAAAGCAGTCGGTGTCTAAGGTACCTGGTACTCTGCATGCTTAGACCTTGTCCATTAACAAACCAACAACAACGGCAGTGCGTCGGGCAGTTACCAAGCACCGTACTGTCGAAAACTGTAATATAGTTATTTCGTAATTATCACTGCCCTTGGGATGTTATAGCTGAGATGCTATGATTTTGTATGTGGCCTAACCCAGTAACAACGTGTCGATTACTTGATTTCTGCTTTCGGCGAGGAAACACCATCAAAAAAGAATATTAATCGTTGGTTCTATGAATTTAAATGTAGCCGTACTAGTTTCAGTGATGAATGAACTCCGCGAAGGTCCACCAGCATGTGACGCCACAAAAGCACAAAACATTAATGCCCGTGGGCAATGATTTTGGAAGGTCGACATGCAACGCATAACGAGATTCAGTCAACCTTAGGCATCGATTAGCGTTAAATACATTCAATTTTGCACGACCCTTTGGATGCGGGGAAGCTATGTTCTCGTTGGATTCCACATAATTTGACTACAGCCTAAAAAACAAATCGTATTGCGTGGTGCATGATAAACCTCAAAAGGTTTAACGGAGGAATCTCAAATCACGTAAACATCATGTCAGGAGATGAAACCTGGATTAATTCATACGAACCCGAAAGAAAAGGTCAGTGAACTGTTTCCGTGTTTCAAAACGAAGAAAAACCGACAAATGTTGTTCGTTCGCCCAGTTTTTCCAAAAAAATTAGCATAATTTGTTTCTAAATTGGGTCATGTTGCAACTGTACGTCTTCGAGGTCAGAGAACTGTTTATGCTGATTGGTATACAATCAGTCGTTTGCCCGCAGTTATTTCTGAAATCCGAAAAACCAGTTCCAGACACCGCACCATGACAATGCAAGTTCACACACTGCTCAACAAACAGTCGAATATTTGGGTAGAAATAAAATCGAACTAATGCAGCACCCAGTATATAGTCCTCACTTGAGTCCAAATGACTTCTTTACTTTCCCAAAAATCAAGGAATTCAATCTCCTGAAGAAGCGGTGGAGCTCTATTTCTGGTATACCATCTTCTGAGTGGAATAAGCGTTTTGATAATTGTTTTCAAACGATGACAAAGTCTATTGTATTTAATGGAGAATAATTTGAAAAGCAACAAAGCAATTTCCTTCCGAATAGTTTGTGTGTTTATAGCGTTTTCCTGAAATTTTCAGTCTTGCTTTCGTATTAATAGTCTTTTATGCAACAAATTGATAAAGCACGTCTTTTTTACAAGTGGAAAATATACACACACGAGCGAAGCGGGTGCTGTAAACCCACAACAAACACGTTTTATAAACGAGTTTCATAGATAATTTTTTGCAACACCTCTTTGCTAATTAATAAAATTCACTGCATTTGTATGTAGTTTAAACTTCCAATAGTTGGCAACGCATGTGAACCTTGTAAAACAACTGAAGTATATTGTTGCTGGTACTTTCAGTCAATTCCAGGTTAGCAGGTTACGTTTTCCGTCAGTTCGTGTCAGACTGACGCAAAACCTCGAATTTGACATAGACAGCGAATTACAATTTACGAAATTTGTTAAATCAAAAAAATTAATTTATTCATGTTACGGAATTACATATACGTATACAGTTTACAATGTGACCACTAAATGATAACTGACATAAGAACTGGCTGAATACAGCGAGCACGTGCTTATACTGTGTCATCCAAAAAGTCGGCATAATATGGGATTTTTTTTATTTATGATTTTTCAAAAAACTTTTACGTCAATAGAAGCCATTTAAATACATATTCATTTGAATTGAAAAATATTTCTCCTAAAAAGTGCCTTTAATAAAAAACGTAAAAATTATGCAAGCATACTACTTTTCGGTAAATAATAAAAGAACTAACGAAGTAATTAACATTTTATTTTTACAATTATAAATCTTTAAAGACTTCACATAAAAAATAACGTAAGTTTTAATATTAAGTCTTGGTATGTGAAATTTTGAAAAATATTTAAAAAATTTAAAAATAATTTTTTTCTACGACCACCACTAAAAGTAGGCCTTAGCGCTATCTTTTTTCACTAAAAGTGACGTTTTGTAATTTAGCGTGTTTAAAATGAGATCAGTTGTTTACTTTTAGCCCATGTGCTAAATGTGAAGTGAGGTTACAAAACTTGAAGTGAGGTTGTAAAGTTATTCTAGCTACTTCTTGCGTTAGAGCAGTGATTCCCAAAGTGGGCGATATCGCCCCTTGGGGGGCGCTGGAACGATCCAGGGGGGCGATAGTAGCCTCGGGTGCATTTGGGGGGCGCTGAATGTAAATAAGGGGGCGGTGAAAGCTTAAAGAAGGAAGAGAAGAAAAACCATTCGTACATATTTGATCTGTTGTGTAATAGAGCGTAAGATTATTCTCCAAATAAACACACAAAATTCAAGTTACGGATTTATTTATTCGATGAAGACTATTTACCATTATTAAATGTTCTTATTCCTCTTTATACCATTTGTTACTTTATTTATTCAGTCTGTTTATTCTCCGTTTCTGTAATCTTACTTTATCACACTCTTTGATACACCATCCAGAAAGTAAATACCATTATAATAAAATGTTTTTATTATTCAAATTTGCGTTTACTCAAAATACAGGTTACAAATTCAGAAAAGATTTGTTTAGTTAAAAAAATCATTTTCTCTAGCAATAATTTATACAAAATTTCTATATGGTATATTTTATTATAACATTTCATAATTAACTTTTTCAGATAATCATTTGAGTTTGGCTTACACTTTAGTTATTCAGATTGTCAGTTAATACCTACAAATTAAAATCTAAGCTCTGATGATACTAAACAACTATCCCAACTAAATCAATTTATATGCTCGAACCTTTTTAATAAACTATTCACAATTTAACAGTAACTGTATCTAATGTATCATTTATTAAACAATTCTCAAATATTTATGTTGTACTTTTAATGTATAAATCCCCCCTTGTACTTTTTAATTGCTAATTAATTTATTCTTTCAAAATAATTTCCTACCTATGAATACTATTACTTATAGATAATTATCAGTCTCAAGAAGCTACCACTACAATATTTTTGTTTGTTCGCTTAAAGAATGTAGATTTCCAGGGGGCGCTGAGTAATTTTTTTTCTGAAAAGGGGGCGGTAGGCCAAATAAGTTTGGGAACCACTGCGTTAGAGCTAAAGTGTTTTTTAAATAATTAAAACGTTATGTAATAATAAAGTCAGATGTGTACTATTATAATTACCTTTGATAACTGACTTTGACAGTACTGGCTCCACAACATTCACCTGCGCGTCAAGGCTATCTCTTTATTATGAAATAAATTATAACTGTCATAAATGCAAACCTTTGTTAAATCGACATTTATGGATTAATAACAGAAAATTTAAGGTCGTAGAAAAAATATTGTATGCAAACTCGTGCTAAAAGTGATATTGCACTCGACATGTTATGAAACTCAGCCTTCGGCTTCGTTTTCCTGTCTCCTGCATAAACATAAACTTTTAGCACTTGTTGTATAAATAGGTATTTAGCTACTGTTTAAAAAAATTGGTGTTTTCTGGCCTTGGGATTGTTCAGTTAGCTAAAAATAATACATGCTAAAAAATCTCATTGAAATGTTACTTAATTTCCGAAAAATAGCACTTTTTGGATTTTGATAATTTCGAAAAACTTTATTTTCTAAATATATAAAAATCACTCTTTATATACGATAGGGGCCAAATAGGTTTTTAGAAAAGCAATTATTGACGTAAAAGTTTTTCTAAAAACCTCTTTGGCCCCTATCGTATATAAAGAGTGATTTTTATATATTTAGTGCTATTTTTCGGAAATTAAGTAAGATTTCAATGAGAATACTATCTTTAATGTTAGAAGTTTATATTTGCGACCACAAATTATATCCTGTGAAATCGTATATAAATAGTAATTTACGTAACAAGTATAGAAAGTGGAGCTTTTCAGTACGAGTGAGATGTTTCCGGAAGAAGCCACTTTCATACGAGTTTCGTACAATATTTTTTCGTACACTAGCATACAAAACGGAATACTAAATTTATCCTCGTATATAGCAAATAAGTAGAGTAATATTAAGTTAATGTAATATTATATGTGTTGTAACCCCCGCGGGGGTTGCTAGTCCCCCACCGGGCGCCTCCTCAGGTGGCGGATAGAGGAATGCCTCTCAGATATGGGTGGTACCGGGGAAATGAAATACCCGGGGCGGACCAAAACTAGCATAGCAGCGTCTGACTCATATTGAGCGGCTGCAAACAGCGTCTGACCCAGAGTGGGCGGCTGACTATCACTCGACAACCCGCCCGACAAGCGTGTCGTTTTAATGTCAACTCCCTTCAAACAAAAAACATGTCAGACTTTCAAAACAAGCGGATACGACCCCAGGTGGGTAGGACCTTTGATCCAAACTCCCACACTGACCAAGAGTCAGGCTGTCCCAAGGATTCTGGGGGGGACAAAAGTAGGACAAATGTACATAAGTTAAACATAGCAACTTACATCGTGAGATCCATTGCGACGGAAGAAAGACTCGAAGAACTAGAGTACGAACTAAGTTTTATAAACTGGGACGTCCTTGGAATTAGTGAGGTTAGAAGACGAAATGAAGAGTGCCTCCAACTGAAATCGGGAAATATCCTATACTTCAGAGGTCAGACCAACTCCAGCGTCGGTGGAGTGGGCATATTAGTTAACGAAAAACTGAAAAAGAAGATAGGTGTTATGAAGTCCATTTCCGACAGAGTGATATGCATAACAATTAAATTAGACAAATGGAATACTTTAAAAATCATACAAGGGTACGCTCCTACGGGACAACACACAGACGATGAAGTTATAGAGTTTTACGAGGACGTATCAGAAGCCCTTAAAACGCATAAAACGCAACACACATTGATTATAAATGACTTCAACTCAACTCAAGAACAGGGGGGGGGGGAGTATGTAGGAGCTCATGGTCTGGGAGTAAGAAACCCGAGGGGATCGATGCTAGCAAACTTTCTGGAACAAGAAAAGCACTATAACATGAATACATTCTTCAAAAAGAAAGACAACAGAAAGTGGACGTGGATAAGCCCCGACGGGAGGACCAAAAACCAAATTGACTACGTGCTTTCAAAATACCCAAATATAATCGAAGATGTAGAAGTTTTAAACAGATGCAATACTGGAAGCGATCATCGGCTGGTAAGAACGAAAATCAAAATAAGCAGAAAGGATATTAGAAAACAGAAGATGGGAAAAGCACTGCAAGAAGCTATAGACTGTGAGAAACTAAGAGAACACAAAGAAGAGTACCAAAAAACGATATCAGACAGACTAAAACTGGAGTCGCGAAGAACGAGATCAATAAACGATGAAAACAAACAATTAGTTAAAATACTATATGAAGCTACGAAACCATACATGAAGCCTAAACCTAAAAGAATAAATAAACTAAGTTTGGAAACGATGAAAATGCTAGAAAAACGTAGGGCACTAATCTCCCAAGGATATAGGAACACGGTAGGATATGCAGAAGTCAACAAGATGGCAAGAAGAATGGCAAAGGAAGATATCAGACAGCACAATATTAAACTTGCCCAGAAAGTTCTAGAAGAGCACAAAGGAATGAAAATTTTCAACAGAAATACCAAACCAAAAAAAGAAATAATAGCACTAAAGGATAACGAAGGTCAAACAGTATCTGACCGAGACAATATCATAAAAGTTTGTGAACAGTTTTTCCGGGAGTTATATAAAACAAAAGCAGCATGCGACTTAACAGAAACGGATCTCCGCAAAACCATCACGAATGTGAACTCAGAAGAAATACCATCCATCACAGTGGAAGAGTTGAAATTTGCGTTAAAGGACATAAAAAACGGAAGAGCTGCGGGAGAAGATGGGATATTGGTGGAAATGATCAAAGATGCGGGTGAAGCTTTTATGATAAAACTTAACACACCTCCAACTAGCTCAACGGGGCGGTGGAAAAAATGGCGGCAGTCGAAGGAGGAAAGGATGCGTTACCCTCTGCTAAACAGTTGATTAATCGGAGAACAATTTATTATAGTTATTATTTTGTACAGGTTAACTTAAAACTAGAGAATATATACATATAACCCAGAAAAAAAAGATGGCGGATTCGTGTCCGTGGTCGGATGCTGGTGGGATCCTTCGGAGGCGGCGGCTGAAGGGCGCAGCATCCTAGAAGCGGCTGGGGCTGCAGGAGCGGGCGCTTGTCGTCCTCTTGGGGGCGGCGGCTGAAGGAGCTCGACGTCCGGGGAACGCGTAGGCGGCAGGTGCGGGCGATAATCTTCCTCTCGGGAGCGGCGACTGAAGGAGCTCGACGTCCTGGGAACGCGTAGGCGGCAGGTGTGGGCGATGTTCTTCCTCTCGGGGGCGGCGGCTGAAGGAGCTCGACGTCCTGGGAACGCGTAGGCGGCAGGTGCGGGTGATGGTCTTCCTCTCGGGGGCGGCGGCTGAAGGAGCTCGACCTCCTGGAAACGGCGTAGACGGCAGGCGCGGGCGTTGATCGTCCTCTCGGGGGGCGGCGGCTGAAGTGGCTCGACGTCCTGGGAACGCGTAGGCGGCAGGTACAGGCGATGATCGTCCTCTTGGGGGAGGCTGCGGAAGTGGCTCAGCGTCCGGCTGGTGGGATCCTTCGGAGGCGGCTGAAGGCGCAGCGTCCTAGAAGCGGCTGGGGCTGCAGGAGCGGGCGCTTGTTTTCCTCTCGGGGGCGGCGGCTGAAGTGGCTCGACGTCCGGCTGGTGGGATCCTTCGGAGGCGGCGGCTGAAGGGCGCAGCGTCCTAGAAGCGGCTGGGGCTGCAGGAGCGGGCGCTTGTCTTCCACTCGGGGGCGGCGGCTGAAGGGGCTCGACGTCCGGGAAAGGCGTAGGCGGCGGGTGCAAACGATGACTGTCCTCTCGGGGGCGGCGGCTGAAGTGGCTGGACGTCCAATTTCCTCGAAGACGGCAGGCGGCTGAGTCCAGCGGAGACGGCGGTGCTAAGTCCAACGGAGGTGATATGCTCTAAGTCCAGCGTGGGCGAGAGCTCCGTGAACGGCAGAGTCCAGAAGGGGCAGCTTTCCTGAATCGCCAGAGTCCAAATAGGCAGCTAGTCTGGGAGCAGCAGAGTCCAGAGAGGCGGCTAGTCCGTGAGCGGCAGTCCAAGCTAGGCAGCTTCCTTCGAGGTTGGCTGGAACTCCTGGAGGTGGCTGTTGATCCTTGAGTGGCTGCTTGTTCGACCCGCCGAGGCAGAGTGATTTCCTAAGGCCAGGGTGTCTCTATTTAAAGGGCCTGAACCCCGAGGTAGCTGCCTCCCTCGATGCTTATTGGCCCGTGGCGTGAAGACAGATTTCTGGGGGCATTCATTTAGGAAATTGTGCAAGGCGTCATGCTAATTTCCCAGCGCATCTAATTAGCGGTTTGATTTTAGCTGCATTGTCTTGCTGGACAAAAAACTTAAATTTTGATACTAGACACGGCCTGGTTTTATTAAGATATCGTGGTGCTCCGATTCCAGCGCGGGAATTTAATTAGCGCGCTCCAGCAGTATTTTAATCGTACTGTCTTGCCCGAATCGAGAGTTCACTATGCTCAGATTATGGTGCTGCCACTCGTTTTAATTAGCGCGCGATTAGCGGCTTGATTCTAGCCCCATTATATTGCTCGAAAATCCACTTGAATTTTGAATCTAAACCCGACGTGATTGAGATTGCTATTGGGAATGGTAAAGCTAATTTCCTGGCGCGTCTAATTAGCGGTTTGATTTTCTCCAGATTCGGCTTCCTGGTCAAAAAACACGACTTTTGATACTAAACAAGATTGGCTTAGCGCGTTATTTGCTGTTGTTGTTTCAGGTGCGAGGTACTATAGTTTCCGGACGTGTTTCACTGCGCGTGCCGCTAATTAAATAGATTCAGTGTTGGGCCGCAATCCCTCGTCTTCCTTGTAATTTTTTGAGCCAGTGTTGATACGCCACACTTGATAGTACAATTTCCGCTGCACCAGTAATTAGAATAAATGTGGCCATTTCTGCATATATAATAGTTTGCCCCAGCGCACTTAAGGGTTCTTTTTGCCCGTGAACTGTGACGGTTCGGATGCCCACCGGCCTTTGTTACGCCGCCGGGTTAATTTATGACACCAGGGATCGGCGTTTTGACCATGCTTGCCTTCTCGGGAATTATGTAGCTTACTTTTTGTGTTTCCCTGCTTAATGGGATTTTTCAAGTACTTGATCTGACGTTTTTACAAATACAAGTGAGTGACGGATAACGGCTTGAGTTTTTGAGCGGACTTGTTACTGTGTTTTGAAGTTTATTACTTCCGCCCTTATTTTCTTGGCTACCAAAATGATTTATGCAAAGGCTCGAGAATTGTCATCTGGGCTGGTTTATGTAGAATTTGGGATTTTTTTATGGCTTATTGTTTACCATCGATACGAGTTTGACGGCTTAATTTTTAAATTTCGGCTGACGATCGTATCAAACTAGTAAGCTTATTCAACAAATGCCTACACGAGGAGGATGTGCCCTCGGACTGGAGCAATGCCATAGTGATATTTATCTATAAAAAAGGGGATGCGCAAGATTTAGAAAACTACAGGCCAATCAGTCTCCTCTCTCAGATATATAAGGTGTTTTCTAGAATAATAACTAACCGGCTAACAAACAAGCTGGATTTCTATCAGGAAAAAGAACAAGCAGGCTTCAGGAAAGGATTTAGTACAATAGAACATCTTCAGACAGTTCGTACAATAATAGAAAGAGCGACTGAATATAATATTCCCTTATGGATGGCTTTCCTAGACTTCAGAAAGGCATTTGACACGGTCGAAATGTGGGCCATAATACAGGCACTGAAAAACGCCAGAATTGACAGCAGATACATTAATATCATAAAGCGTATCTACGACCAAGCCAGCTTGAAAGTCAGAGTGCACAAAAACACGGAGAAAGTGAAAATAGAAAGAGGCGTACGTCAGGGAGACAACATGTCCCCTAAATTATTTACAACAACACTAGAAGATGCAATGAAGGCAATAAACTGGAATGGCCGAGGCATAAATATATCAGGAGAGAAATTACACCATCTAATGTTCGCAGATGACATAGTTGTTTTCGCAAACGACAAAGCAGAACTTAGATCTATGGTCACAGACATTAAAACAGCATCGGCCAGAATAGGGTTAGAACTCAATCTCACGAAGACTAGATATATGTCAAACCAAATCAATGACACAGGCGCCATTAAAATAGACGAGGAAAATATAAAATTAGTAACACAATACACGTACCTAGGACAAACAATAGCACTAGGTAAAGAAAATCAAGACTTAGAAATCCGTTCCAGAATACGACTTACCTGGGCGGCTTTCGGAAAGATCAAAGACATATTACTGATGCCAATACCTGTAAAACTGAAAGCAGATTTATATAATCAGTGTATCTTACCAGTGACCACCTACGGAGCGGAAACTTGGACCCTTACCAAATCCATAATAAATAAACTGAGAACAAATCAACGGGCAATTGAGCTCAAAATTCTTGGTATAACCCTAAGAGACCACAAGACAAATGACTGGATAAGGGAAAGAACGCAGGTACAGGATGTAATTGAAAGAGTGGCGACGCGGAAGTGGGAGTGGGCCGGCCACGTGGCTAGAGGTCAGGAGAAGTGGAGTAACAAGACCATCAGATGGAGGCCCTGGGGACAGAAGAGAAGTGTGGGACGTCCACAGATGCGATGGGTCGACGACGTCAAACGTACAGCGGGTCTGAATTGGTACATGGTGGCACAGAATAGAATAAAATGGAAGGACATGAAGGAGGCCTATACCCGTAGGGTAGAAAATGGCTAGAAAAAGAAGAAGAAGAAGAAGAACTAAGGAAAAGTACGGCAAAGTGCTACTTTGATCAATATTTTTTCGTACACTAGCATTGAAAGTGCTACTTTGCCGTACGAATACCGCAAAATACTAGTTTGCCGTACGAATACCGCAAAGTGCAACTTTCTGATTAATAAATTGTACGGCAAAGTAACTCTTTCAATGCTAGTGTACGAAAAAATATTGATCAACTAATGCGCAAGCTTCTAACCGTTTACTATTTTGTTGAATAGTACTGATAAGGATACAAATATTTCCGTAAAGGATTCACTTTTGGAATACAGTTTGAGCTCATACTAATATTTACTCAAGATAATAAAGAATCCTTGTAGCCTTCAGAAGGATTTGATATTTTAATAGTAATTTATTATACAAGACGATAAAGTTAAATTTTATTCACGAGTGAATAGTTTAACGTCGAGACGAAGTCGAGACGTTAACGATTCAAGAGTGGATAGAAATAACTTTATCGTCGTGTATAATACATTTGTTACAAATCACTCGGTATAAACAAGGTCGATTACACGACGCACGGAAAACCAGCAGAATAAATATTTTTTTCGAAAACTGATAAAAAATGTTGACATTTACATGACCTAAATCGGTTGTCAAGGTGACTGCTTTTGTTCACTAGATATAATAGTAATTTTTGTATTAAGTGCGCGAAATGAGTGTTTTTTTATGGCGCGTAAGAATGTCAATTTTTGCCGAGTCCGTTAAGTCGAGGCAGAAAAGTCATTCAAACGCGCCATAAAAACAAGAATTTTGTCACGAAATACAAACAACGTTTTTTCTACAGCCGTCAAAAATCATACGTATATAGCAAATAAGTATAGAGTAATATTATTATGTACGTAACCTTATATTATTTATTCGCAACCATATATGTAATAATATCATTACTGACTTTTAAAAAGTTGGAAACTGAGCTATTCCCAACTTGTAACTTTCCAACCGGTCGGAAAAGTGATTGCCGGTTGGAAATGAATCCATTTCCGACCGCTAAGTAGGTAGGGACACTGGGAATCTCGTTGATCCATTCATGCGCGTCACATCCTGTCGTATCATAATATAATAATTTTTCCAATTATTGTTCAGAATAAAGTGGTTGCGAATAAAATAGTATACATACCACGGTGAAAAGTTTCCACCTCGGTATGTAATATACTATTTTTCACGTGCTAAAAAAAGTTAAACTTCGCGTATCTATAGCGATGCATAAATGTCACGTTTTTTTGACGGCTGTAGAAAAAAGTTTTTTTCTACGATCGTGTCAAAATCATGGCCGTAACGAGGTATAGGCCGAGTAGGTCTCCGCCTATAGGCGCAAGCGGCAAGAGGCGCAAAATTGGCACTGAAAAAAAAAATTCTAACGTACTATTGAAAAAGGTGGGCAATTTTATAAACAAATTAATTAGTAATATTAACGATTTTAGCCTATATAATGCTAAGTATAATAATACAAATTGCGCCGAATCTGGTTGATAACATTGCATTGCCTTGTGCAATTTCCAAAGGGTATGTTAGATGTCTACCAGTTTGTAACGGCGTTTGTGTTATAACTTTCACCAATATCAATCACAGTATTAGAATGACTAACTTTTTAGCCCACCCTTTATAATAATTATAACAATTTATACATTTTTAAAACTAAATGTAATACAGCAGTGGCGACAAACTAACTTAAATTTTAAACAACTATTGGAACCGGTCCACTGATTGCACATATTACACATACATTCACTGCTTTGGGCTCATCGCTGATACAGTAGGCCATTGCAACAATCATCAGAACACTACAGACCGATTTCGAGACCTTACTTGTTGCACTACTATAGCATTTTAGCTAAAATCACTTGCTCGTTAAAATTGATTCAACTTAAGACACTTCTGCGACCCTACATGGTGGCAGCTTGCTATTAAAAAAAATACCGAAATGGGCCTGATGCAAGGCTCATACGTACTAGGTGCCGACGGTAAAAGTTTTACGTTTTTACAATATATTGATTACTGCAAGACAGTGTGACAGCGTGGCTGTGAGTATAGAGCCTTATTCTATGTGCATACGTATAATAAATATGTTCGCATAATAATATGTAATTATTTGTTCGTATTGTATTATTTTAACATATTGACTTGTCTTTATTAGCTCTTGAGCGCACCACATAGGTGGTCTTATTTTAATTAAAATAATTTGTGCATGTTTAAAATTGAATTGTGCATAAAAAAGTTACAAAAGAAAATATTTTCAACGTCTTTAATATAGAAAGCACGCTGTAAGAAAAATAACTTTTGCTAGATTGAATTATGGTTGAAGATTCTTCAAAATTACCTATGAAGTAAGTAAAAATACCTTAATGCTGCTAATAATAGCGAAACACTTAGTAATGAGAATTACATGAATTTGGAAATAAAAAGTAAATATTGCAGCCAATGGGATTCGAATTCGCGTTCACCGATAAATTCATATGCTTATCGTTGCATTATAAATGACGCAGTGGCGTTCCTATTATAAATGACGCAGTGGCGTTCCTATTGTGGGCGAAATGCGCCCGATCGGTGTCGATGAAAAAGTGACGCCGAGACGCAGGTACAACAAACGTTTATATAGAGGGATTTATAAATTGTTCTACTGAGTACATAATAATAGGTACTTTTTGTTATTATAATTGTGTTTTTATAATCTTCTTTTCTGTTCTTATTCTATTTGTGTTGCGTTATTTTAACACTTGAATTAAAAATTACATCATATATTCGGAGATGTACGTAGAAGTTATACAGTACCATTAGTATTTTTTGTCACATACTGTAATGATACCCTCGACTAATAAAGGGTTTAAGGAAAATATAAATAATTAAATAGGACAAATCACCACACCAATTACTCAGGGTGCTCTTTATTAAATTTGAGAAATGCAAAATCTTGCTTGTCAGTATTTTAGGCTAATCAAAATGAAATGTATTTATGATAACTTTAGTAGAATAGTTAATTGCCCCTTTCTATATTTTATCGAATTGCAACAATATTCTGGGCTTGCTCCGGCAAAAAAACACAAGACTAATCTCTCAGGTTGGGTTCAAATTTGAAATTATTGTTTTAGAATATTTAACTCAGAGTAGCTCAAATACACAATTTATTTTAACACAACTGCGCTACTTGCTTCGATTACTCATAACCTCACAAACTTGACATTTACCATAGAAAGTTGTTAGAGCATAACGCGTTTATTTTTCGATTCAAAAGTGAAAATTGTGCAAGAAACCATTAGGTAAATTGAATTAAAACTCCCGCCTAGCAACAACTATCTCGATTTTCTTCTAGGTGTGACGTAAACGACGCCAGTTACTCTTTTGTTCCACTTCCTGTGATCGCTTCAATTTCTGGCAAAACCGCATTTTCTACCGACGCCACGCAATTTTCTCGAACTGAGACAAATCTGGACGCTTGGAAACAAAATGACTCTACTTCGTAAGGTGTATTCTTGACGTCTATTAGTTTTCCGGACTCCAATCACTCAAAAACATGCCAAATCCTACCTTTTAACTTTGGCCGATCTTCGCCTCTGAGCTGGTTGCAGGTGACGCCGTTGGCTTTATCCACTTGAAGTCGCTTCCCTAGCCACAAATGTTGTTCCGGGATGCTCGTACACACCTTCCTGGCCTGTTGGACTGGAGACCCCTGGCTTCTGCAGCTCAAATGGTCCGGTATCGAGGTTCGAAATCTCCAGGTGCTCCGTGCCGTTTTCCAGCCGAAGTTGATTTGATCAAATTTATAATTTTTATGTCGTAGAAACTTTTGCTAACACTTTCACTGATGCCTGGCAACTTGTAGAATAAAATGATATTCTTTTTATAATTGGCAAAATACTTTTATTACATAAAAACAGTCAAAATTCAGGAGCACAATTTGCCCACACTTGTCAATTTACAGGAATTAATTTCTTATTTTTTAACAAAACAGCATCGCGTTGCCTAGTAACCGCGATCTGAATTTGTTTAAAGGAAACAAGTATTAGTTACAATTTTACAAAAAGAAATAAAATTTGATAACATGTTTGTTGCTTAAATCTAAAATTGTCTTTATTTCTTATACATAAAAATTGTTATTTCTCATTACATACAACGTTTTTATTCACTGCTCTGCTATACACTTAGTTTTAGAACGCACTGGCACTTGAGTTCATTTTTAAAAACGTCACTGATTTTTCTTCCTTTCAGTTGCCCTCGTTCTGTATTGCTCTTTGCAAATCGTATCTTATCTTGCTTCGATTTCCATCTACCTTTCAGCTTGCTTGCTTTTCACTGGCCTGTACTTTTATTAATAACTCTACGCTCATATTCATTATGCACATAACCAACCTTTTGTATTATTTACTTTCATTTGGTCCGGCTGCAAATATGCTCAAACCTATCATCTTACTTATAAAATTGCAATTAAATAAAATATTTCAACTCTGTGCTTTAATTGACTTGGTTCAATATTTCTTTATGCATACAGAGCTAAATTGTGAGCTTTAAACCATCTCAATGTATCGTTAGCGTAGTGAGTGGCGGAAATAAGTTGGTTGCCTACTGTTTAATTTTGAATTAAACAGATATAAATTGCAAAAGTAGCATTTTGCAATTTAGAATCAAAAATAGCTATTTCCGTTGATCGTTTATTTATGGATTTCATTAATGTATAGAGAATCGTCTATTAATGACCCTTATTAATGAATGATTTTTTATTAATGAACGATTTTTAAAAATCTGTTTATGTTGGTGGCACTGTAAGCCTATGTCAAATTAGAGGTGAGCAGGTTAAGTTTTGCGTCAGTCTGGGTCAAAATTGACGGCAAACCTAGCCTGCTAACCTCGAATTTGTCATAGACTTACAGTGCCACCAACTTAAACAGTGCAATTTAAGCAAAAAAATCACAACCATTTATGGTCACCCGGTATCATTAAGGAATTAAATTTTCTTCAAGTTAATAATATACGATCAACGGAAAAATATTGTAACTAACTCGTATGTTAAATAACTGCAAATGATGTATTTTCTAGAGCACTCGATACGTCCGATTCTTTAATATCAAGCATTAGCATACATTCCAGAAAATCAGAATTAATAACAAAAACAACTGCCTGCAGAAGTCACTTCACTTTTAAAATCGATCGAAACAGTAAACTTGGAAAAATCTGAAAATATCGAGGAATTGAATTTTGATGATATTACAGACTTATTAGATATGAAAAAATTGGATACCCTGGAGCTAGACTCAGAACTTTAGTAAATAGTTTAGTAAATAAAGTAAGATCAATAATATTGTATAAAATTTTGTAGAGTGGGTTTTATACTTGAGTAAAATATATATTGTAAAAATAAAATTCGTTTGAGGAGCGGATCAGACCTCATATTTGGGGGGGGGGGGGGGAGACATCCATGGGTCAAGTTTGGGATGGTTTGGGTTAGTAATTTCGTAAAGGTTTTCCATAATATTTCAGATTTGGGGGGGGGGGGGGGATGGCTTAAAGCTTCAATGGATCAACATCGAATTACTCAAATTTGTCGTACATAAAATGTTTGAATTTTTAGGTTGGTGTGCGCTCTTGCACAGTTGCATGTGAATACATTCTTATGTTAACTGTTAAAGAAGATATAATATGTTAAAGAAGATATAATACCTATGGTTTTTTAAAAGTAGTTAGTTAGTTATGAAAAACGTGCTTGGAGAGTTTTAATAAAATAATGAGTATTTATCAATGGCCGAGGAAAGTCGGTCATAAAATCTTTTGTAAGTATTTCGAAATTATTTATTCACTTGCAATACCATGAGTACTCAAAGTTATGTCGAATATTTTTGCTGTGGTATCACAAATGTCCATTGCGCTTAGGTTCGATTAGGACGAGTGCGCAATGGACTAGTGATACCACCGCAAAAATATTCTACTTAACTTTGACTACTCATGATGTTCGACGGACTATTCAATGAACCAAACTACTTTTTCAAATTAGTTTTCAGTAAATCTAGCAACAAACTACGCAATTTCTATAGTAACAGAACACTAATATTGACTTTTTATAATAAAAATCACATTTGTTTAAAATATTCACTATACCACGAGTGAAAATGTCAATTATTTTCACTAGTAAAAATTGTCATAACAAAAAATGTCAAATAAAGTTGTAACATAATGTTGTAACTACAGTAATGAACAGATATCACGCATAGAACTAATCCAGCTCACTGCTTCGAGATTTAAAATTATTTAAATCTTTACTCAAATGAAGCTGTAGAGTTTTCAGGGTGCATCTCAATTTATTATATACATGGACAATTTGATAGGAATGAGAGCATTTAAATTGCAGTGTTCTGTGTTCTGGAATAAACAAAGAATCCTTCCTGAGAATATTAATATTGTGGTCGTCAGATCGAAATCTAATCCTATTGTATAAATAGGATGGGAATTTCGTCGTAATGACTTTATAGAATACACAGGTGAATGTAACACACATCTATTAGGAATATTTATCAAACCAGCAGTTTGCAATTTATGTGATATTTTTTGGTATTTTTGTATACCATAAATGTATCTTAGGCATGAGTTTTGCAATTTTCAGTAATCTGTTTGTATCGTCCTCTCCCAGACATGGTCCATACACAACCTCACAATAGTTTATGCGCGAGAGCACCAGAGATTCAAAAAGATTTTTTTACATTTGTACTTAAGACCTGTCGGTGAGAATAAATACTTTTAAAGGTATCGTAAGATGATTTAAGAATATTTGACACCTGTTGTTTGAATAGTAAAGAGGAGTAAATTGTAAGATCCAGATTTTTGACCATTTCTACGAGTTTAATCAATTTTCTCTTGATTTCAAAGTAAATAAAAGGCAAGGAATCACTAATACACCTGGCTGGCCCAAACACTATCACAGATGTTTTATCAGCAATTATTATCATGTTTTTCAGCTTCCCTAATGATACTGCTATTGAAATGTATGGTATAGTATAAAATAGTGGTCCCATTATTGATCCTTGGGGTACACCTTTCTCAAGTATACCCGAGTTTGGCAGTATGGTACCTAACTTTACACATTGTGTTCTATTATTTTTAGTACTTTTGCAATAGTCGCACTGCACGCTCATCAAAATCTATGTACAGCAACAAATATGTAGTGGTTCAATGTGTCAAAAACTTTTAGTATAGTCAAGCAAGACAAGTAGTGTGATTTTATTTATGTCATTACCTGTAAGAATATCGTCTGTTATATAGGCCAGTAGCACAACTACATCCAGGTCTAAACCCAGATGGGGTTTCTGGGAGAATGTTATGGCATGAGAGAAAGTCCCTAATTTGAATATCAATGATCGTTTCAATTACCTTTGATAATACTGGTAAAGTGGATGCGTTAAGGTGTTTGTTAGAAATTCCGTCGTACAAATCACTTTTTGACATTAGTCGTTTTTACCCCTTTAGCTCGAAAGTTTTCAAATGGCACTTAAGCTAACTGCTCGCACTTCAAGAATTTTTATTGCACGCACTGTTTAATTTTATGGGCGAGTTTCCTTTCTTTGGAATTCTTACGCTAACTGTTGACAACGAGTTATTGCGATTTATGGCTTCACTACATGACCCCCTTACCAGTGGTTAAGCCACGAGATTATGCTGCCCGGAAGTAATCCGGGAAATGTACTCGCCGTCCACTTCTGGTGGTTGTCGTCTGCTTGTTTGTATCGGCGTCTTTGTGCGCCGCGGTGCTGCTTGCAGCTTGCTCCTGCTCTGGCTCAGCTGCAAGATAGGCGGGTTTGAGCCTATCTATCGTGGTCGTCACTGGCTTGCCGCGGATTTCGACGCTGAAGGTTTTTGCTGCTCTGGAAATCACACGGAATGGTCCATTGTAAACAGCTTGCAGGGGCTTGCGCGTCGCATCGTTTCTGACGAACACATGTGTGGAAGTCGCGAGATCCTTGAAGACGAATGCTTTGCGCTGGCCATGATGCTGAGCTGCAGTCGGGCGTACCTTGTCAAAATGCTCTCTGAGCTGGTTTACGAAATCGGCTGCATGTACGTCTTTCGTAGCAGTAAAAAATTCCCCTGGTAGTCGAATGTTTTCGCCGTAGACCATCTCGGCTGAGGTAGCGTTGAGGTCTTCCTTGATGGCTGTGCGAATGCCCAAGAGAACTGCTGGCAGGTGCTCTGTCCATTTGGTGTCTGTGTGGCACTCAATTGCGGCTTTTAGCTGGCGGTGAAATCTTTCTATCATGCCGTTAGCTGCCGGATGGTATGCTGTCGTGTGCATGTGCTGCGATCCCAAAAGGTTGGCTAATTCCTTGAACAGATTGGAGGTGAACTGCCGGCCGCGGTCCGTTGTGATCCGCAGAGGCACTCCAAATCTAGCTATCCAGCTACTGAAGAAGGCTCTGGCCACCGTTTCAGCCGTGATGTCAGGGATTGGTATGGCCTCAGGCCATCGGGAGTAGCGATCGATGCATGTCAGGCAGTACGTATTGCCTAGCGATGAAGGAAGTGGCCCAACAAGGTCGAGATGCACGTGCTCAAACCTGGAGGAGGGCGTGGAGAAGTTTCCCACTGGTGCTGCTACGTGCCTGGTGATCTTCGAGCGCTGACATGGGATGCACGTCTTGCTCCAAAGGCTGCAGTCCTTGCGTATGGAAGGCCATACAAACCTGGAGGAGACGAGCTGCGTCGTGGCTCGAATTCCGGGGTGAGAGAGGTTGTGGAGGGCGTCGAACACCGGGCGTCGGAACTGCTTCGTGACAAAAGGGCGTAGTGTCCCCGTAGTCGAATCGCAGTAGACGTCCGCATCCTGATCTGGGAAGTAGATCTTCTTCAAGTCTAGCACGGCCTCAGGGTGTAGGAATGTCTTCAGCTCGGCATCCGATTCTTGCGCTTTTTCCAGCGCTTTGTAGTTAATTGGGCTGCCTGGAAAAGCTGCTGAACAACCTGCAACAGACACACGTGATAATGTATCCGCGGGAATGTTGTCGCTTCCAGCGACATGACGAATATCCGTCGTGAACTGTCCAATAAAGTCCAGGTGACGGAATTGTCTGGGCGAGGCGCGTTCTGGCTTTTGTTGAAACGCGTATATTAATGGCTTGTGGTCGGTGTAGAGCGTGAACTTTCGGCCTTCTACAAAGTAGCGGAAGCGCTTCACAGCCGAATAAGCTGCCAGTAGCTCCCGATCGTAGGCGCTGTATTTCTTCTGGGCAGCGTTTAGCTTTTTGGAGAAAAACGCTAAGGGCTGCCATGCTCCGTCCACATGCTGTTGTAGCACAGCTCCCATGGCGACATCAGATGCATCAACCATTACTGATGTTGGAGCTGCAGGTGCTGGATGTGCCAGGAGGGTAGCGTTTGCTAGTATTGTTTTGGAGCGTGAGAAAGCTTCTTCCGACTCTGGGTTCCATTGGATTTCCGTTTTTGGCTTTACTTTGGGTCCTTGCAGGTGTTTATTCATCGGAGCCAAGACTTCTGCTGCGTTAGGAAGGAACCTTCTGTAGAAGTTCAGCATTCCTAAGAAACGGCGCAGCTCTTTAATTGTCTTGGGCTTGGGCACTTGCTTTATAGCCTCGATGCGGTCTTCTGGGGGTTTAATTCCTTCTTGTGAAATGGAGTACCCAAGGAAGTTGACGCTGGGCTTGCCAAGGTTGCATTTTGCCGAGTTGATCAGTACTCCATACTCGCTGAGCCTGCTGAAGAGTTGGCTGAGGTGCTCCAGGTGCTGTTCCTCTGATGTGGAAGCTACCAGTAGGTCGTCAATGAATGCGTAGCAAAAGTCGAGTCCTCTGGTAACCTCATCTATAAAACGCTGGAACGTCTGGGCAGCATTCTTTAAACCAAAACTCATAAATGGAAATTCGTACATTCCGAATGGAGTTGTAATTGCTGTCTTGCAGATATCGTCGCTGTGGACTGGGATTTGGTTGAAGGCTCTTACCAGATCGATTGTTGAGAAGATCTTGCAACCAAAAAGATTGTGCGCGAAATCCTCGATGTGTGGCACAGGATAGCAATCAGCCAGAGTTCTCGCGTTTAGCGCTCTATAATCTCCGCAAGGACGCCATCCATTGTCTTTCTTGGGCGCTAGATGAAGGGCTGCAGACCAATTACTTTTGGATGGGCGAGCTATTCCTTGATCGAGCATAAACTGGAACTCTTTCTTAGCTGCATGTAACCTATCCGGTGGGAGTCTTCTAGGCCTGCACGTGACAGGAGGTCCAGCTGACGTAATTATTCGATGTGTAGTGGCATGTTTTATTTTCTTAGGCAGAACTGACGGACGCGCGATGTCCGGGAACTTCGCTAGAAGCTTATGGAAAGGCGAGTCGCCGGAAATTGTTTTTATTTGTGGCGATACACACTCCCGCACTACACCGATTGCTTTCAGCTGGGTTACATTGTCTATTAGGCGCTTGTTTCTAATATCAACAAGTAAACCGAAGTGGCTGAGAAAGTCTGCGCCAATTATCGGCTTGTCGATGTCTGCGACGACAAATTTCCACGAAAATGTTCGCCTCAGCTTAAAATCTAAATTTAACACTATATGTCCATATGTACTAATTACCGAGTTGTTTACCGCGCTAAGTTCGTACTCGGTACGCGCACGCGGTCCTTTTATAAATGTTCTCGGCAATACACACAAATCCGCCCCTGTGTCAATAAGAAAAAGCCATTTAGTTGACATATCCGTTAGAAATAGGCGGCGATTATTAGACAAGGAGTCATGTGCCGCGTTTACGAACTCCCCTGATCGTTTTTTTGGTAGTGGCACGGCTGAGTGCATTTCGTTGCATTGTCTTTAAATCGGCGGTGGTACCAACAGATTCGCGACGAAGATTGCGACCTGGAACGGTACCGTTGTGTGCTGTTGCTTCGCGGCTGTTTTTCCCGGCTCATCCGTGCTACTTGCTGGGATAATTCAGCAATTTGCTTGCACAGTTGATTGATTTTTTCGTCGTCGCCGCGAGAAGCAGTGGATGCCACCTGGAACGTCCTGGGGGTGATTTCGGCAATTTTGTCTGCCAAAGTGGACACGGCTTGGAGGTTGCTGCTTGATTGCGTCATCAGGATAGCTTGCATGCTATCTGGAAGTCGCCCGATCCATAATGTGCGTATGAAGTTCTCTGGTACCTCGCCGTCTGCTAAATTCGTGAGATGCCTCAAAAATTGGGACGGTGTGCGATCGCCTATTTCCTCGTGCTCTAGAAGTTGTTTTATCTTCTGCTCGCGAGAAGTGGATAGGCGCTTAATTAGAGCCTGTTTGAGCGTCTCGTACATGTCTTGACGTGGCGGGTTGGTGAGAATGTCTTCGACTTCTTGCGCGTATTTATTGTCTAGATTAGCACTTACGTAATAATATTTGGTGGTATCTCGCGTAATGTTGTTGAGGGCAAACTGTCCTTCGAGTTGTACGAACCACAGTGCAGGTTTTGTTGGCCAAAATGGAGGTACTCTGATGTTAGTCCTGTCGACTGAACTGGTTGTTGATTCGCTGTTGGTAGTGACAGATATGTTGCCTTCTGTTTCCATCGTGAAATGTCGTAGCGGACTTCACTTAATTTTAATTCACTGTTTACCGATTACCCGGTCGCGAACGCGAGTTTTTAATCGTCTAATTTATGCTGTTTTTGCGTAGTTCGTAGTCGAGAATCACCAATCTAGGATGAATTCGAGGTACATAACACTGAGGACTGATTTGTTTATTTTACGATGTTCTTAGTCCGGGGTCACCAATAAAGTGGATGCGTTAAGGTGTTTGTTAGAAATTACACACACGAATAACTCCACCACTTTTAATATTCTTTATTTACGCAACGGATTACAGACATAAATTAACTGGTTACGGATTTGCTACTATGCTATTACAAGTGTGGATCGAATAGGTCTTTTTAATCAGCATACATGTGAACGTTTGTGGATCTGACACTTAGCTCCTGAAACATCCCAAAATGAATGCTTCAGTATGTATGAGATTAATATTAAACATGTGGGAATCTGACCCAACATGTGCCAGACGACCAGAGTGGTTGTTGGGCTAAGACCTAGTACGCAATGATCTGTTCAACCCCATCGCTCTGGTTTATATACCCATGTTACATAATTTACACAATATACAAAAAGGATTTTCTATTCTAGTGACAACAATGGTATTGTATCTATTGGGCAAAAGGGTCGACACACTTTCACTAGCGCGCACAAGGGTTGGAGTTTTATGATGCACCCACTGGACATTCACTTTCGATTTTTGAAGCTGCAGTTTTACTGCCGTATTGTTCGTCCACTTTCGCTTCTTATTTAGGAAAGTGTTCGTCAGATTTGAGCATTCCTTTTCGCTTTTGTTTGCAGGAACTCGTGGACGTTTACAGAGTTTCTCTCTTTTGTATTCCGTCGTACAAATCACTTTTTGACATTAGTCGTTTTTACCCCTTTAGCTCGAAAGTTTTCAAATGGCACTTAAGCTAACTGCTCGCACTTCAAGAATTTTTATTGCACGCACTGTTTAATTTTATGGGCGAGTTTCCTTTCTTTGGAATTCTTACGCTAACTGTTGACAACGAGTTATTGCGATTTATGGCTTCACTACAATACGTTACGCACTGCTGGTAGCATTCCGAGACCATTAAGCGGTCGCGCAGAACTACCGAAAGAACGCTACTAAGATAAACAATATCTAAGAGCGTTTCTACTATCAAAATAATATGCAAAACGTCTCAGGTCGTCCGCCAGAACGTTTACAGGCTCTAGCATGCCATTTTGTCTATTTCTAAAACAGTAGGCGACATTCTAATGCATTTAAAATTATTTTACAGTGGTTTCTGTACATGCTTTAACATTCTGCAAAAAATGTCTATTAATTATAATACGTTACGCACTGCTAGTAGCATTTTGAGACCATTAAGCGGTCGCGCTGAACTACCGAAAGAGCGCTACTAAGATAAACAATATCTAAGAGTTTTTCTACTATCAAAATAATATGCAAAACGTCTCAGGTCGTCCGCCAGAGCGTTTACAGGCTCTAGCATGCCATTTTGGCAATTTCTAAAACAGTAGGTGACATTCAAATGCATTTAAATTTATTTTACAGTTGTTTCTGTAAACCTTTAGCATCCAGCAGTAAATCTCTATTAATTATAATATGTTACGCACTGCTAGTAGCACTCTGAGACCATTAAGCGGTCGCGCTAACCCACCGAAAGAACGCTAATAAGATAAACAATATCTAAGAGCGGTTCTACTATCAAAATAATATGCAAAATGTCTCAGGTCTTCAGCAAGAGCGTTTACATGCTCTAGCATGCCATTTTATCTATTTCTAAAACAGTAGGTGCCATTCAAATCGATTTAAAATTATTTTACAGTTGTTTCTGTAAACCTTTAGCATCCTTCCATAAATCTCTAATAATTATAATATGTTACGCAATGCTAGTAGCATTCTGAGACCATTAAGCGTTCGCGCTGAACCAACGAAATAGCGCTGCTAAAATAAACAACATCTAAGAACGTTTCTACTATCAAAATAATATGCAAAACGTCTCAAGTCTTCCGCCAGAACGTTTACAGGCTGTAGCATGCCATTTTGTCTACTTCCAAAACAGTAGGTGCCATTCAAATTCATTTAAAATTATTTTACAGTTGTTTCAGTACAAGCTTTAACATTCTGCAATAAATGTCTATCAATTATAATATGTTACGCACTGCTAGTAGCATTCTGCAACCATTAAGCGGTCGCGCTGAACCACCGAAAGAGCGCTACTAAGATAAACAATATCTAAGAACGTTTCTACTATCAAAATAATATGCAAAACGTCTCAGGTCGTCCGCCAGAGCGTTTACAGGCTCTAGCATGCCATTTTGTCTATTTCTAAAACAGTAGGCGACATTCCAATGCATTTAAAATTATTTTGCAGTGGTTTCTGTACAAGCTTTAACATTCTGCAATAAATGTCTATTAATTATAATACGTAACGCACTGCTAGTAGCATTCCGAGACCATTAAGCGGTCGCGCTGAACTACCGAAAAAGCGATACTAAGATAAACAATATCTAAGAGTTTTTTTACTATCAAAATAATATGCAAAACGTCTCAGGTCTTCCGCCAGAACGTTTACAGGCTGTAGCATGATATTTTGTCTACTTCTAAAACAGTAGGTGCCATTCAAATGCATTTAAAATTATTTTATAGTTGTTTTTGTACAAGCTTTAACATTCTGCAATAAATGTCTATTAATTATAATATGTTACGCACTGCTAGTAGCATTCTGAGACCATTAAGCGGTCGCGCTGAACTACCGAAAGAACGCTACTAAGATAAACAATATCTAAGAGCGTTTCTACTATCAAAATAATATGCAAAACGTCTCAGGTCTTCCGCCAGAACGTTTACAGGCTGTAGCATGCCATTTTGTCTCCTTCTAAAACAGTAGGTGTCATTCAAATGCCTTTAAAATTATTTTACAGTTGTTTCTGTAAACCTTTAGCATCCTGCAATAAATTTCTATTAATTATAATATGTTACGCACTGCTAGTAGCATTCTGAGACCATTCAGCGGTCGCGCTGAACCACCGAAAGAGCGCTACTAACATAAACAATATCTAAGAACGTTTCTACTATCGAAATAATATGCAAAAGTCTTAGGTCGCCCGCCAGAGCGTTTACAGGCTATAGCATGCTATTTTGTCTATTTCTAAAACAGTAGGCGCCATTCTAATACATTTAAAAATATTTTACAGTGGTTTCTGTACAAGCTTTAACATTCTGCAATAAATGTCTATTAATTATAATATGTTACGCACTGCTAGTAGCATTCTGAGACCCTTAAGCGGTCGCGCTGAACCACCGAAAGAGCGCTACTAAGATAAACAATATCAAAGAACGTTCATACTATCAAAATAATATGCAAAACGTCTCAAATCTTCCGCCAGAGCGTTTACAGGCTCTAACATGCCACTTTGTCTATTTCTAAAACAGCAGGCGCCATTCTAATACATTTAAAATTATTTTACAGTGGTTTCTCTACAAGCTTTAACATTCTGCAATAAATGTCTATTAATTATAATATGTTACGCACTGCTAGTAGCATTCTGAGACCATTAAGCGGTCGCGCTGAACTACCGAAAGAACGCTACTAAGATAAACAATATCTAAGAGCGTTTCTACTATCAAAATAATATGCAAAACGTCTCAGGTCTTCCGCCAGAACGTTTACAGGCTGTAGCATGCCATTTTGTCTACTTCCAAAACATCAGGTGCGTTTCAAATTCATTTAAAATTATTTTACAGTTGTTTCTGTACAAGCTTTAATATTCTGCAATAAATGTCTATTAATTATAATATGTTACGCACTGCTAGTAGCATTCTGCAACCATTAAGCGGTCGCGCTGAACCATCGAAAGAACGCTACTAAGATAAACAATATCTAAGAACGTTTCTACTATCAAAATAATATGCAAAGCGTCTCAGGTCGTCCGCCAGAGCGTTTACAGGCTCTAGCATGCCATTTTGTCTATTTCTAAAACAGTAGGCGACATTCCAATGCATTTAAAATTATTTTGCAGTGGTTTCTGTACAAGCTTTAACATTCTGCAATAAATGTCTATTAATTATAATACGTTACGCACTGCTAGTAGCATTCCGAGACCATTAAGCGGTCGCGCTGAACTACCGAAAGAGCGCTACTAAGATAAACAATATCTAAGAGTTTTTCTACTATCAAAATAATATGCAAAACGTCTCAGGACTTCCGCTAGAACGTTTACAGGCTGTAGCATGCCATTTTGTCTCCTTCTAAAACAGTAGGTGTCATTCAAATGCCTTTAAAATTATTTTACAGTTGTTTCTGTAAACCTTTAGCATCCTGCAATAAATCTCTATTAATTATAATATGTTACGCACTGCTAGTAGCATCCTGAGACCATTAAGCGGTCGCGCTGAACCACCGAAAGAGCGCTACTAAGATAAACAATATCTAAGAACGTTTCTACTATCGAAATAATATGCAAAAGTCTTAGGTCGCCCGCCAGAGCGTTTACAGGCTATAGCATGCTATTTTGTCTATTTCTAAAACAGTAGGTGCCATTCTAATACATTTAAAATTATTTTACAGTGGTTTCTGTACAAGCTTTAACATTCTGCAATAAATGTCTATTAATTATAATATGTTACGCACTGCTAGTAGCATTCTGAGACCATTAAGCGGTCGCGCTGAACCACCGAAAGAGCGCTACTAAGATAAACAATATCAAAGAACGTTTATACTATCAAAATAATATGCAAAACGTCTCAAATCTTCCGCCAGAGCCTTTACAGGCTCTAACATGCCACTTTGTCTATTTCTAAAACAGCAGGCGCCATTCTAATACATTTAAAATTATTTTACAGTGGTTTCTCTACAAGCTTTAACATTCTGCAAAAAATGTCTATTAATTATAATACGTTACGCACTGCTAGTAGCGTTCCGAGACCATTAAGCGGTCGCGCTGAACTACCGAAAGCTAGCTACTAAGATAAACAATATCTAAGAGTTTTTCTACTATCAAAATAACATGCAAAACGTCTCAGGTTGTCCGCCAGAGCGTTTACAGGCTCTAGCATGCCATTTTGTCTATTTCTAAAACAGTAGGTGACATTCAAATGCATTTAAAATTATTTTACAGTTGTTTCTGTAAACCTTTAGCATCCAGCAGTAAATCCCTATTAATTATAATATGTTACGCACTGCTAGTAGCACTCTGAGACCATTAAGCGGTCGCGCTGAACCAACGAAATAGCGCTACTAAAATAAACAACATCTAAGAACGTTTCTACTATCAAAATAATATGCAAAACGTCTCAGGTCGTCCGCAAGAGCGTTTACATGTTCTAGCATGCCATTTTGTCTATTTCTAAAACAGTAGGTGCCATTCAAATGCATTTAAAATTATTTTACAGTTGCTTCTGTAAACCTTTAGCATCCTGCAATAAATCTCTATTAAATATAATATGTTACGCACTGCTAGTAGCATTCTGAGACCACTAAGCGGTAGCGCTGTACCACCGAAAGAACGCTACTAAGATAAACAATATCTAACAGCGTTTCTGCTGTAAAAATAATATGCAAAACGTCTCAGGTCTTCCGCCAGAACGTTTACAGGATGTAGCATGCCATTTTATCTATTTCTAAAACAGTAGGTGTCATTCAAATGCATTTAAAACTATTTTACAGTTGCTTCTGTAAACCTTTAGCATCCTGCAATAAATCTCTATTAATTATAATATGTAACGCACTGCTAGTAGCATTCTGAGACCACTAAGCTGTCGCGCTGTGCCACCGAAAGAACGCTACTAAGATAAACAATATCTAAGAGCGTTTCTGCTATCAAAATAATATGCAAAACGTCTCAGGTCTTCCGCCAGAACGTTTACAGGCTGTAGCAAGCCATTTTGACTACTTCTAAAACAGTAGGTGCCATTCAAATGCATTTAAAATTATTTTACAGTTGTTTCTGTACAAGCTTTAACATTCTGCAATAAATGTCTATTAATTATAATATGTTACGCACTGCTAGTAGCATTCTGAGACCATTAGGCGGTCGCGCTGAACTACTGAAAAAGCGCTACTAAGTTGAACAATATCTAAGAAGGTTTCTACTATCAAAATAATATGCAAAACGTCTCAGGTCTTCCGCCAGAACGTTTACAGGCTGTAGCATGCCATTTTGTCTACTTCTAAAACAGTAGGTGCCATTCAAATGCATTTAAAATTATGTTACAGTTGTTTCTGTTCAAGCTTTAACATTCGGCAATAGATGTCTATTAATTATAATATGTTACGCACTGCTAGTAATATTCGGAGACCATTAGGCGGTCGCGCTGAACAACCGAAAGAGCGCTACTAAGATAAACAATATCTAAGAACGTTTCTACTATCGAAATAATATGCAAAAGTCTCAGGTCGCCAGCCAGAGCATTTACAAGCTCTAGCATGCCATTTTGTCTATTTCTAGAACAGTAATTGCCATTCAAATGCAGTTAAAATCATTTTACAGTTGTTTCTGTACAAGCTTTAACATTCTGCAATAAATCTCTATTAATTATAATGTGTTACGCACTGCTAGTAGCATTCTGAGGCCATTAAGCGGTCGCGCTGAACCAACGAAAAAGCACTACTAAGATAAACAATATCTAAGAACGTTTCTACTATCAAAATAGCATGCAAAACGTCTCAAGTCGTCCGCCAGAGCGTTTACAGGCTCTAGCATGCCATTTTGTCTACTTCTAAAACGGTAGGTGCCATTCAAATGCATTTAAAATTATTTTACAGTTGTTCCTGTACAAGCTTTAACATTCTGCAATAAATGTCTATTAATTATAGTATGTTACGCACTGCTAGTAGCATTCTGAGACCATTAAGCGGTTGCACTGAACCACCGCAAGAGCGCTACTAAGATAAACAGTATCTAAGAGCATTTCTACTATCAAAATAATATGCAAAACGTCTCAGGTCTTCCGCCAGAATGTTTACAGTCTGTAGCATGCCATTTTGTCTATTTCTAAAACAGTAGGCGACATTCTAATGCATTTAAAATTATTTTGCAGTGGTTTCTGTACAAGCTTTAACATTCTGCAATAAATGTCTATTAATTATAATATGTTCCGCACTGCTAGTAGCATTCTGCAACCATTAAGCGGTCCCGCTGAACCCCCGAAAGAACGCTACTAAGATAAACAATATCTAAGAACGTTTCTACTATCAAAATAATATGCAAAACGTCTCAGGTCGTCCGCCAGAACGTTTACAGACTCTAGCATGCCTTTTTGTCTATTTCTAAAACAGTAGGTGACATTCAAATGCATTTAAAATTATTTTACAGTTGTTTCTGTACAAGCTTTAACATTCTGCAATAAATCTCTATTAATTATAATGTGTTACGCACTGCTAGTAGCATTCTGAGGCCATTAAGCGGTCGCGCTGAACCAACGAAAAAGCACTACTAAGATAAACAATATCTAAGAACGTTTCTACTATCAAAATAGCATGCAAAACGTCTCAAGTCGTCCGCCAGAGCGTTTACAGGCTCTAGCATGCCATTTTGTCTACTTCTAAAACGGTAGGTGCCATTCAAATGCATTTAAAATTATTTTACAGTTGTTCCTGTACAAGCTTTAACATTCTGCAATAAATGTCTATTAATTATAATATGTTACGCACTGCTAGTAGCATTCTGAGACCATTAAGCGGTTGCACTGAACCACCGCAAGAGCGCTACTAAGATAAACAGTATCTAAGAGCATTTCTACTATCAAAATAATATGCAAAACGTCTCAGGTCTTCCGCCAGAATGTTTACAGGCTGTAGCATGCCATTTTGTCTATTTCTAAAACAGTAGGCGACATTCTAATGCATTTAAAATTATTTTGCAGTGGTTTCTGTACAAGCTTTAACATTCTGCAAAAAATGTCTATTAATTATAATACGTTACGCACTGCTAGTAGCATTCCGAGACCATTAAGCGGTCGCGCTGAACTACCGAAAGAGCGCTACTAAGATAAACAATATCTAAGAGTTTTTCTACTATCAAAATAATATGCAAAACGTCTCAGGTCGTCCGCCAGAGCGTTTACAGGCTCTAGCATGCCATTTTGTCTATTTCTAAAACAGTAGGTGACATTCAAATGCATTTAAAATTATTTTACAGTTGTTTCTGTAAACCTTTAGCATCCAGCAGTAAATCTCTATTAATTTTAATATGTTACGCATTGCTAGTAGCACTCTGAGACCATTAAGCGGTCGCGCTGAACCAACGAAATAGCGCTACTAAAATAAACAACATCTAAGAACGTTTCTACTATCAAAATAATATGCAAAACGTCTCAGGTCGTCCGCAAGAGCGTTTACATGCTCTAGCATGCCATTTTGTCTATTTCTAAAACAGTAGGTGCCATTCAAATGCATTTAAAATTATTTTACAGTTGCTTCTGTAAACCTTTAGCATCCTGCAATAAATCTCTATTAATTATAATATGTTACGCACTGCTAGTAGCATTCTGAGACCACTAAGCGGTCGCGCTGTACCACCGAAAGAACGCTACTAAGATAAACAATATCTAACAGCGTTTCTGCTGTCAAAATAATATGCAAAACGTCTCAGGTCTTCCGCCAGAACGTTTACAGGATGTAGCATGCCATTTTGTCTATTTCTAAAACAGTAGGTGTCATTCAAATGCATTTAAAACTATTTTACAGTTGCTTCTGTAAACCTTTAGCATCTTGCAATAAATCTCTATTAATTATAATATGTAACGCACTGCTAGTAGCATTCTGAGACCACTAAGCTGTCGCGCTGTGCCACCGAAAGAACGCTACTAAGATAAACAATATCTAAGAGCGTTTCTGCTATCAAAATAATATGCAAAACGTCTCAGGTCTTCCGCCAGAATGTTTACAGGCTGTAGCATGCCATTTTGACTACTTCTAAAACAGTAGGTGCCATTCAAATGCATTTAAAATTATTTTACAGTTGTTTCTGTACAAGCTTTAACATTCTGCAATAAATGTCTATTAATTATAATATGTTACGCACTGCTAGTAGCATTCTGAGACCATTAGGCGGTCGCGCTGAACTACTGAAAAAGCGCTACTAAGATGAACAATATCTAAGAAGGTTTCTACTATCAAAATAATATGCAAAACGTCTCAGGTCTTCCGCCAGAACGGTTACAGGCTGTAGCATGCCATTTTGTCTACTTCTAAAACAGTAGGTGCCATTCAAATGCATTTAAAATTATGTTACAATTGTTTCTGTTCAAGCTTTAACATTCTGCAATAGATGTCTATTAATTATAATATGTTACGCACTGCTAGTAATATTCGGAGACCATTAGGCGGTCGCGCTGAACAACCGAAAGAGCGCTACTAAGATAAACAATATCTAAGAACGTTTCTACTATCGAAATAATATGCAAAAGTCTTAGGTCGCCCGCCAGAGCATTTACAGGCTCTAGCATGCCATTTTGTCTATTTCTAGAACAGTAGGTGCCATTCAAATGCAGTTAAAATCATTTTACAGTTGTTTCTGTACAAGCTTTAACATTCTGCAATAAATCTCTATTAATTATAATGTGTTACCCACTGGTAGTAGCATTCTGAGGCCATTAAGCGGTCGCGCTGAACCAACGAAAAAGCACTACTAAGATAAACAATATCTAAGAACGTTTCTACTATCAAAATAGCATGCAAAACGTCTCAAGTCGTCCGCCAGAGCGTTTACAGGCTCTAGCATGCCATTTTGTCTACTTCTAAAACGGTAGGTGCCATTCAAATGCATTTAAAATTATTTTACAGTTGTTTCTGTAAACCTTTAGCATCCTGCAGTAAATCTCTATTAATTAGAATATGTTACGCACTGCTAGTAGCATTCTGAGACCATTAAGCAGTCGCGCTGAACCACCGAAAGAACGCTACTAAGATAAACAATATCTAAAAGCGTTTCTACTATCAAAATAATATGCAAAACGTCTCAGGTCTTCCGCCAGAACGTTTACAGGCTGTAGCATGCCTTTTTCTCTACTTCTAAAACAGTAGGTGCCATTCAAATGCATTTAAAATTATTTTACAGTTGTTTCTGTAAACCTTTAGCATCCTGCAGTAAATCTCTATTAATTATAATGTGTTACGCACTGCTAGTAGCATTCTGAGGCCATTAAGCGGTCGCGCTGAACCAACGAAAAAGCACTACTAAGATAAACAGTATCTAAGAGCATATCTACTATCAAAATAATATGCAAAACGTGTCAGGTCTTCCGCCAGAACGTTTACAGGCTGTAGCATGCCATTTTGTCTCCTTCTAAAACAGTAGGTGTCATTCAAATGCCTTTAAAATTATTTTACAGTTGTTTCTGTAAACCTTTAGCATCCTGCAATAAATCTCTATTAATTATAATATGTTACGCACTGCTAGTGGCTAGTAGCAGCGCTGAACCACCGAAAGAGCGCTACTAAGATAAACAATATCTAAAAACGTTTCTACTATCGAAATAATATGCAAAAGTCTTAGGTCGCCCGCCAGAGCGTTTACAGGCTATAGGATGCTATTTTGTCTATTTCTAAAACAGTAGGTGCATTCTAATGCATTTAAAATTAGTTTACAGTTGATTCTATATAACCTTTAGCACTCTGCAATAAATGTCTATTAATTATGATACGTTACGCACTGCTAGTAGCATTCTGAGACCATTAAGCGGTCGCGCTGAACTACCGAAAGAACGCTACTAAGATAAACAATATCTAAGAGCGTTTCTACTATCAAAATAATATGCAAAACGTCTCAGGTCTTCCGCCAGAACGTTTACAGGCTGTAGCATGCCATTTTGTCTACTTCCAAAACAATAGGTGCGTTTCAAATTCATTTAAAATTATTTTACAGTTGTTTCTGTACAAGCTTTAACATTCTGCAATAAATGTCTATTAATTATAATATGTTACGCACTGCTAGTAGCATTCTGCAACCATTAAGCGGTCGCGCTGAACCACCGAAAGAACGCTACTAAGATAAACAATATCTAAGAACGTTTCTACTATCAAAATAATATGCAAAACGTCTCAGGTCGTCCGCCAGAACGTTTACAGACTCTAGCATGCCATTTTGTCTATTTCTAAAACAGTAGGCGACATTCTAATGCATTTAAAATTATTTTGCAGTGGTTTCTGTACAAGCTTTAACATTCTGCAAAAAATGTCTATTAATTATAATACGTTACGCACTGCTAGTAGAATTCCGAGACCATTAAGCGGTCGCGCTAAACTACCGAAAGAGCGCTACTAAGATAAACAACATCTAAGAGTTTTTCTACTATCAAAATAATATGCAAAACGTCTCAGGTCGTCCGCCAGAGCGTTTACAGGCTCTAGCATGCCATTTTGTCTATTTCTAAAACAGTAGGTGACATTCAAATGCATTTAAAATTATTTTGCAGTGGTTTCTGTACAAGCTTTAACATTCTGCAATAAATGTCTATTAATTATAATATGTTACGCACTGCTAGTAGCATTCTGCAACCATTAAGCGGTCGCGCTGAACCACCGAAAGAACGCTACTAAGATAAACAATATCTAAGAACGTTTCTACTATCAATATAATATGCAAAACGTCTCAGGTCGTCCGCCAGAACGTTTACAGACTCTAGCATGCCATTTTGTCTATTTCTAAAACAGTAGGCGACATTCTAATGCATTTAAAATTATTTTGCAGTGGTTTCTGTACAAGCTTTAGCATTCTGCAAAAAAGGTCTATTAATTATAATACGTTACGCACTGCTAGTAGAATTCCGAGACCATTAAGCGGTCGCGCTGAACTACCGAAAGAGCGATACTAAGATAAACAATATCTAAGAGTTTTTCTACTATCAAAATAATATGCAAAACGTCTCAGGTCGTCCGCCAGAGCGTTTACAGGCTCTAGCATGCCATTTTGTCTATTTCTAAAACAGTAGGTGACATTCAAATGCATTTAAAATTATTTTACAGTTGTTTCTGTAAACCTTTAGCATCCAGCAGTAAATCTCTATTAATTATAATATGTTACGCACTGCTAGTAGCACTCTGAGACCATTAAGCGGTCGCGCTAACCCACCGAAAGAACGCTAATAAGATAAACAATATCTACGAGCGTTTCTACTATCAAAATAATATGCAAAACTTCTCAGGTCTTCAGCAAGAGCGTTTACATGCTCTAGCATGCCATTTTATCTATTTCTAAAACAGTAGGTGCCATTCAAATCGATTTAAAATTATTTTACAGCTGTTTCTGTAAACCTTTAGCATCCTTCCATAAATCTCTAATAATTATAATATGTTACGCAATGCTAGTAGCATTCTGAGACCATTAAGCGGTCGCGCTGAACCAACGAAATAGCGCTACTAAAATAAACAACATCTAAGAACGTTTCTACTATCAAAATAATATGCAAAACGTCTCAGGTCGTCCGCCAGAGCGTTTACAGGCTCTAGCATGCCATTTTGTCTATTTCTAAAACAGTAGGTGACATTCAAATGCATTTAAAATTATTTTGCAGTGGTTTCTGTACAAGCTTTAACATTCTGCAATAAATGTCTATTAATTATAATATGTTACGCAATGCTAGTAGCATTCTGAGACCATTAAGCGGTCGCGCTGAACTACCGAAAGAGCGCTACTAAGATAAACAATATCTAAGAGTTTTTCTACTATCAAAATAATATGCAAAACGTCTCAGGTCGTCCGCCAGAGAGTTTACAGGCTCTAGCATGCCATTTTGTCTATTTCTAAAACAGTAGGTGACATTCAAATGCATTTAAAATTATTTTGCAGTGGTTTCTGTACAAGCTTTAACATTCTGCAATAAATGTCTATTAATTATAATATGTTACGCACTGCTAGTAGCATTCTGCAACCATTAAGCGGTCGCGCTGAACCACCGAAAGAACGCTACTAAGATAAACAATATCTAAGAACGTTTCTACTATCAAAATAATATGCAAAACGTCTCAGGTCGTCCGCCAGAACGTTTACAGACTCTAGCATGCCATTTTGTCTATTTCTAAAACAGTAGGCGACATTCTAACGCATTTAATAGTATATTGTATGTTAAGAGCTGAAAGTGCATTCTTGCCGCTTGCGCATGAATATTGCTGGTTGAGACGAAGTCGAAACCAGCAATCATGCAAAAGCGGCAGGCGCACTTTTAGCTCGAAACATACATACTATTTTTTCGACGACTGAGGATATTATTAAAGGAAAATATCAAATTTCGTATTATCACAAATATTAATTGACAATCAAGTTAACATTACTCGCGCAGTCTATATGACATGTGACGCGATTATTTCCACAAATGACGGGCGTTGTCAAGGAAACATTCGGACGTGGCTACCTATTTTGTTCACGCGGAAACCCAAAACGATCGGAGAGCGGCAAAAAGATGAAAACGCACGCTCAGCGGCAAATGTCAACTTTCTGTTGTCAAATGACAGTGAGAAAAATCTACTTTCGATGTCAGTCGTCGAAAAAATTATTTTGCAATGGTTTCTGTACAAGCTTTAACATTCTGCAAAAAATGTCTATTAATTATAATACGTTACGCACTGCTAGTAGAATTCCGAGACCATTAAGCGGTCGCGCTGAACTACCGAAAGAGCGCTAATAAGATAAACAATATCTAAGAGTTTTTCTACTATCAAAATAATATGCAAAACGTCTCAGGTCGTCCGCCAGAGCGTTTACAGGCTCTAGCATGCCATTTTGTCTATTTCTAAAACAGTAGGCGACATTCTAATGCATTTAAAATTATTTTGCAGTGGTTTCTGTACAAGCTTTAACATCCTTCCATAAATCTCTAATAATTATAATATGTTACGCAATGCTAGTAGCATTCTGAGACCATTAAGCGGTCGCGCTGAACCAACGAAATAGCGCTACTAAAATAAACAACATCTAAGAACGTTTCTACTATCAAAATAATATGCAAAACGTCTCAGGTCGTCCGCAAGAGCGGTTACAGGCTCTAGCATGCCATTTTGTCTATTTCTAAAACAGTAGGTGCCATTCAAATGCATTTAAAATTATTTTACAGTTGCTTCTGTAAACCTTTAGCATCCTGCAATAAATCTCTATTAATTATAATATGTTACGCACTGCTAGTAGCATTCTGAGACCACTAAGCGGTCGCGCTGTACCACCGAAAGAACGCTACTAAGATAAACAATATCTAACAGCGTTTCTGCTGTCAAAATAATATGCAAAACGTCTCAGGTCTTCCGCCAGAACGTTTACAGGATGTAGCATGCCATTTTGTCTATTTCTAAAACAGTAGGTGCCATTCATATGCATTTAAAACTATTTTACAGTTGCTTCTGTAAACCTTTAGCATCCTGCAATAAATCTCTATTAATAATAATATGTAACGCACTGCTAGTAGCATTCTGAGACCACTAAGCGGTCGCGCTGTACCACCGAAAGAACGCTACTAAGATAAACAATATCTAAGAGCGTTTCTGCTATCAAAATAATATGCAAAACGTCTCAGGTCTTCCGCCAGAACGTTTACAGGCTGTAGCATGCCATTTTGTCTACTTCTAATACAGTAGGTGCCATTCAAATGCATTTAAAATTATGTTACAGTTGTTTCTGTTCAAGCTTTAACATTCTGCAATAAATGTCTATTAATTATAATATGTTACGCACTGCTAGTAATATTCGGAGACCATTAGGCGGTCGCGCTGAACAACCGAAAGAGCGCTACTAAGATAAACAATATCTAAGAACGTTTCTACTATCGAAATAATATGCAAAAGTCTCAGGTCGCCCGCCAGAGCATTTACAGGCTCTAGCATGCCATTTTGTCTATTTCTAGAACAGTAGGTGCCATTCAAATGCATTTAAAATTATTTTACAGTTGTTTCTGCAAACCTTTAGCATCCTGCAGTAAATCTCTATTAATTAGAATATGTTACGCACTGCTAGTAGCATTCTGAGACCATTAAGCGGTCGCGCTGAACCACCGAAAGAACGCTACTAAGATAAACAATATCTAAAAGCGTTTCTACTATCAAAATATTATGCAAAACGTCTCAGGTCTTCCGCCAAAACGTTTACAGGCTGTAGCATGCCATTTTGTCTCCTTCTAAAACAGTAGGTGCCATTCAAATGCATTTAAAATTATTTTACAGTTGTTTCTGTAAACCTTTAGCATCCTGCAATAAATCTCTATTAATTATAATATGTTACGCACTGCTAGTAGCATTCTGAGACCATTAAGCGGTTGCATTGTGCCCTCTAAAAGTATACAAACCTGCAGAAGGTTCACATTCTCCGGCTAGCTCACTTCTCGGCAACAATTTGAATAAAATGTGGGTTCGTATTTTCACTTCATACATATGGGTAAGGTTCAATAAAATACAAAGTGGGCGCCAGCAATTTAATAATTGCATTTAACTAACATAACATAAGTATATATTTATATTTACAAATGGAAAATCGGAAATGTATATTCTGTACCTTTTAAATTATATATTAAATCATAGGTACATAATTAGAATTAAACAATTGAATGAAATGTTTTAAATCCGATCTTAAGTATAATCGGAGAGCTCTCCCTGGTTATAAAATATAGGTTGTTAAAAACTATATATCTAATTAGCTGTTATAATTAAAATTTAGTATAACAAATGTTCAAAATTCATACTGATAAGCAGTAATGTTTACATGCAAATCGGTAGTGACAGTTTAGAGTTATTTAGCAAGATTTAAGGTGTATTGACAATGAGGTAAGTCAAAAAAAAACAGTTAGATACGGACAGGGGTTTATAGTTGAAGTTTTAGGAGCTTCCGCTGCGCTGAAAGCCACATCTGTGCACTGCAGTGTCGAGCAATAACTGCACCGTACTTACTGGGTCAACTTGAGGTAGGAAGCTAATAAAGGCCAGCCAAGGGGGCAGAGGCTCCTTGAGGGAGTTGCAGATGGTGCACCAGGTCCAAGAAGGTAGATGGACGGCAATGGTACCTCAACCAGTTTGAGCAGTGCGGTATGCCAAATAAGATAGAGGATTACTCTGCGATGCTGAACTGGTGGAAGACATCCAGGTAAACAAGGCTCTTTGGGGGAATAGCTGAGAGCGCACCAGGTCCGATTAGACGAAGGGGTGGTGTCGGAACCTCAATCCGTCGAGCAGAGTGGTATAAAAAAAAGCTAGACAAGCATTCACAGGTAAGACGCTGGATTAAATAATTAGAATTGCACCTACCAGCTAAGTGAGCTGCCTTTCTTAAGAAACGTCGCACCATGTGCTTCGGAAAATGTCAGAAATAACGGTCACTTCAATATCACTTTATTATGCCGATTATTTCCTAATTTATGCACATAATATAACAACTGTATGTTGCAGGATGACGGCAGAAATATTTAAATTTCACAAAGCCTCGAGTCAAGATGCCATACCTCGACGATGGTACAGGCAAGAATCCTCCATATCCAAAAATTCAGGAAAAGGCTTTTTTTATAACATTTTCAAAAATCCCTAAATCAGAATGTCAAACCTTAAAGAGGAGTTATGTGTGTATGCAACCTTTGAAGCAAGATGGGTTGCATACTTGTTAAGGGAAATTATTGTATGTGTAAATGCAACATTTTGAATATATTAAATAATAAACCTTGTAGCTAATTACACTGGAATGCTACACTATCCCTTCACAAGAAAAAAGAACAGAAAAAGACAACGTCTCAGATACCAGAATATTCCATTTCATAAAACCCAACCAAAAGATGTTATCCTTCAACTAAAAGAACTATAAGTAAGCTAACTTAGAGACCTAGAATACTATGCTAAACTACTTATATCTAATCTACTGGGACAACACAAGTTACTCAGTCCGTCGCTGCGAGGTGGAAAAGCTGCGCCGGTGGACTAAATAATCGTAAGTACACAAATACTTATTAACTAACCCTTTCAAAATAAACAAAGAAAATGATTAAAGGATATATAATGCTATGCTGTAAGGAAGCACTTAAGTTACTTTACCTAATCATAATTGCCCAAAAGAATCTCGTAAGATGAAATTCCATCACAAAGTTCCTGTGCCAGAAATAAACCATTTCTGCAAATTCAAGGGAAATGCAAGGAACTAGCTTTAGACGCATAGTCTATATTAAAAAGCTCATAATGATCTTGCCTGACCTGCACACGTCTTGAAGCTATCTAAACTTCTAATAACGTATCATATTCACGTTACTGGATCATTCCATCACATTGGACAGAGTATTTACCCAAAAAAAAAATTACTGCACCACATAGGGTACAGCAGAGAAGTGCTATGCCACAACTCTGACAATTAGACGGAAAAGTAGAATAGGTAACTAATCAAATCCATCAAAAGTACCACACCTACAGCGAATAATGAAATTAATACCTTCACCAAAAATATCTATATACAAGAAACTGATTAAGAGTCGTCGTCGGGAAAATTAAATTCGTTATCAGTACCGGGTTTTAAATCTTTTATATGCCACACCCCTAAGTTTTTACCATTTAAATCAACTAAACGATATGTTACAGTACCTGTTACTTCGGCAATTTTGGCTTTAACATATTTAGGAGCTAACTTCCGAGCAAAACCTTTGGAGGCATCTGACAAAACTGGATTGCGTTTCCACACTATTTCACCTTTCTTAAAATGTAAGGCCCTTTTCCTTAAATTATAGTAATGTTTATTACGCTCATAAGCTTTGTTCAATTTTGCAATGACTTCATTGTAAAGGGGAGAAAGTTCATTGACATCCTTCACCAATTGTTCTCGGGTGTCTAAAGATATATCTGCCTTTTTCAGATTCGCTAGGCGACCATAATAATCACCATGAGCGGGAACAGTCCTACCGAAATTAAGGAAAGAGGGGGTATAACCCGTAACTTCATGGACAGCATTCCTAATTGCATGGGCTATTTTAAAAATCTGAGCGTCCCAAAGTCTATGATTTTCTTGCACGTATGAGCGAATAGCAGTGGTGATAATCCTATTCGTACGCTCCACAGGATTCACTTGAGCATGGTAAGACGCATTATACCACACCTTCTGAACCTTATATTTTTCCACTAGTTTTAGAAAAGCTCCACCAATAAATTGGGGTCCGTTATCACACATGATGATTTGTGGTACACCAAACATTAGGAAGACATCGTTTTCGAGAAACCTAACGATAGAAGAGGCAGTTGCCTTCCTAAGAGGTTGAACTTGCACGAATTTGGTGAACCAATCGGTCACAACCAAGATAGAAGTGTAACCTTTTGTGGATCTAGGTAAAGGACCAATCAAATCTATTGATACTAGTTGAAAAGGATATTTGATTTTTTTTTGATTTCCCATGAAACCAGGTCGAAGTTGTGAAGAAGATTTACTGGCTTGACAAACATCACACTTCAGTACATATTTAGCGACGTCAGCTTTCATTTTGGGCCAATAGTAAATCTCTGAAAGTTTATGGAGTGTTTTGAATGAACCAAGATGGCTTGAGGTGGGTTCATTGTGAAATTGGTGAAGAAGATCTAGTCGTTTTGTTTTAGGAACTACTATTTTCCATTCAACAAGGTTAGATGTAATGTTGTGTTTATTGTGAACATATTTGTGGAGAATTCCATCCTCGATTCGCCAAGAAGGATATTTAATGGGGTCACGTGTGATTTTAATGATCATGTTCCTATACCAAGGACAAAATTCTGTCTCTCCAAACGTTATAGTATTAATATTAACAACAGGGATAGGAGCTCTAGATAATGCATCCGGGACAACATTATATTTCCCTTTCCGATGTTCAATGTCAAAACTGTATTGCGACATTCTAGCCGTCCAACGAGCTAATCTACCTGTTGGCGATTGAAGTTTGTGTAACCACAAAAGAGCATGATGATCAGTGATAATTTTAAAATGTGTTAGTTCAATGTAAGGACGATACTTCTCTATCCCAAACAAGCAGGCTAAGCATTCTTTCTCGGTTATAGAGTAATTCTGTTCAGCGCTAGTTAAGGACCGACTGGCGTAAGCAATGACTTTTTCATTTGAACCTTCCCCTTGCACTAAAATTGCTCCTAAACCAACATCACTAGCATCACACTGAATAATGAACGGTTTAGTGAAATCTGGGCTAGTTAAGATAGGTGCTGAAACTAATAAACCTTTCAGTTCTTGGAACGCAAATTCTGCACGATCATTCCACTTAATGACTTTCTTTTTTTGATGGCCCTTAATGAGTTCTAATATCGGGGATACGATTGTTGAAAAATTTGGAACAAACCTTCTGTACCAGCTGGCCATTCCTAAAAATCTTTTAACCTCCGTGGAAGTTTTAGGAGTAGGAAAAGAAACGATAGCTTCGACTTTAGAAGGATCGGTACGTAAACCATCCCTGTCAACCAAGAAACCTAAATAAGTTAGAGAAGGTCTACAAAATTCACACTTATCGAGGTTTATAGTTAGCCCTGCATCCTTTAAATGATTATAAACTTTGTTTAGGGTGTCCAAGTGTTCAGAAAAAGTTTTTGAAGCGATGATAATATCGTCCATGTATACAAATACGCTATCTAACTCAGGACCAAAAATGTTATCCATTAATCTCTGTAACGTTTGGGGACTATTGTTAAGGCCGAAGGGAAGAACAGTAAATTCAAATAGTCCTCTACTTGGAACTGTAAAAGCGGTCTTCTCACAACTGTTCTTGGAAAGTGGTACCTGCCAAAATGCCTTTTGAAGGTCGATGGAACTTAAAAACCTTGCGTCCTGTAGCCTATCAAGAATACCATTAACATATGGTAAAGGGTAAGCATCCCTTTTGGTAAGTTTATTTAATTGACGACCGTCAAAACAAAATCTTAAGGATCCATCTTTCTTTTTTACCATTACAATCGGAGAATTCCAAGGTGAGAAAGATTTTTGAATCACCCCCAACTCTAACATTGTATCAACCTCTTTATTTACAGCATCCAGCATTACAGGTGACATAGGATAGTATCTCTGCTTAATCGGTTTTGCATCTCCAGTATCTATATTATGGACGACCATATGGGTGCGACCAAGTTTAGGACCACTTATACTATGAAATTTATTAATGACGACTTCCAAATTTCGAATTTGTTCACCAGACAGGTCCTCTTTTGCAAGAATATATTTAAATGAATTATTTAAGCTAGAAACATGGAATTGGTCTGATTTGAAATCTGTGATAATGTTAAACAAATAACAGCTATCAACACCAAGGGTAAGTGGAGCTGAGATAGTGTTCGAAACTAAACAGTTAACAACTCTAGTTACATTATCGATCGTTACAGGTAAATCTACTAACCCTAGGATGGATTGATAGTTCCCATCAGCTGTTTGAAGTTTCATATCAGAATTAGATGTACTAGTCAATGGCAAATTAAATTTATTTAACAAAAATAATCCCTGCTTGCCTATTATTGTCTGGTTAGCACCAGAATCCAGAAGAGCTAACAATGGAATATTCTTAATTTGTACTTTGATAAAGGGTCGATTATCCCTGTGGCAGTGAGAAAACATGGACTGAACTTGAGGGTATTTATAAAAGTGTGCAACAGCCTTCAACCACTCTTTCCACTTTAAAGTTTCAGCCTGCAAAATCTCGGGACTTAAGCGTCGTGGGCTGCAGACGAGGCTTGTCCTTGCGGGTTTTTTTGAACGTTACGAGTACATTTGGGACAATTACTAAAATTGACATTTGGAGTTCCACAAACGTAACAGAAAAATGTACGCTCCTTTTCACATCGATGGTAAGTGTGTCCTTTTTGTTGACAATTCCAACAAGTTACATTAGAGGAGGTCCTTGCAAAGTTCATGGATTTAAAACTATTTTTGTTAAAAGGAAAAGATTTCTTAGGTGCTTTATCAGAAGTGGTAGACGAGTGAACCTGACGTTTTAATTGACTAGTAGGTTTATAAGCCAAGTCTGGTTCTAAAGGAGAACTAGTAGATGAGAAATTAGGTCGAAACTTCTTATTTCTATTCTTCGTTTCTTCTAACTCTCGACAATATTCAGTTAAGGAGTTTATAGTAAGAACTTGAATTAACGCTAAATGATTGCTATAATATGGTTGTAGGTTTTTCCGAATATATCTTAATTGTACTTCTTCTGGTGGGACAGAGCTTAATCTATTGAAAAGGTTAATCATAACGGCTATGAAGATATGAGGACGTTCATCAACACCTTGTATACGAGAACGAATTTCCTCCCAAAGCGCATCATCATAGTCGCTAGGTAAGTAATGTTTTTTCAATAAATCTACTATCTCTTTCCAACTGCTAATTCTATTTCGAATAGACCGAAACCAAATTAATGCCTGATCATCAAACAAATCTATTGCCTCTAAAAATAATTGTTCGTATGTTAAGTTTCTTGCTACTCTCAATTCTTCAACTCTTTCTATGAATGAATTAACACCCTGATTAGCATTGTTACCTGAAAATTTCAGATTCCATTTGGAAACTCTTACAGAACTTGATGAGACTTCCGTCCGATGGCTACAAGTAGGAATTTGGGATAGATTTAATTCTTTTAATCGATTTGCAAAACGCTCGACAGGCTCTGAAATATCAAATTCGACCTTTCTACTGCTATGATGTGGGGAACTATGAGAAGCTTGAAAGATGGGATCCAATGGAGCTTCAGAAGTCATATTAATTCGAGGAAGATCTATACTACTGCTAGGAATTGGTTGTTCTGATTGTTGAATTATTGATATTACATCATTATGGTGTATCTCTTCACCATCAGCTACTTCCGAAAGAGATACTGACAATTCTAACAATTGGTCTTTTAGGTGAGTCCACTTAAGCTTAGTATCATCATCTAATAACATAGAGATATAATCTAATCGACGGTCTATGTGCTCTAGTTTAGTAGTTAATCTGTCAAATTCAGTAGACAAGGGTTTATTTTCAAAAGTCTGGGCCAAAGTTCGAAGATATGCCAACCTATGTTCGCAAAAATCTAACTCCTGAGGAACGTTAAATGTGACAAGTTGGTAAGAAGAACTTAGAGTTGAGTCACGCTTCTCTAAATTTAATTGTGTTCTTAATAACTTACGTTTTTCATCGACACTACGATTTGCAGGGTCCAAGTTACGAGTGGTTAACTCCCAATCTAACTCATCAGAAACCAAACAATTCACTTTCATCATCATGGAGGCAATTTGTAAGAACACACCAAAAATTATTACTTAAGAACCGTTAACCCTTATGAAAAGTGAAAATATCAAAAATTTTGAAAACTTATAACGTTTACTGAGCCAAGTTGTATGTAATTTCTAGTCAACCGAACCGAAAGAAGGCCTTGACCGTTGGGTGCCAATTTATGTGTGCCCTCTAAAAGTATACAAACCTGCAGAAGGTTCACATTCTCCGGCTAGCTCACTTCTCGGCAACAATTTGAATAAAATGTGGGTTCGTATTTTCACTTCATACATATGGGTAAGGTTCAATAAAATACAAAGTGGGCGCCAGCAATTTAATAATTGCATTTAACTAACATAACATAAGTATATATTTATATTTACAAATGGAAAATCGGAAATGTATATTCTGTACCTTTTAAATTATATATTAAATCATAGGTACATAATTAGAATTAAACAATTGAATGAAATGTTTTAAATCCGATCTTAAGTATAATCGGAGAGCTCTCCCTGGTTATAAAATATAGGTTGTTAAAAACTATATATCTAATTAGCTGTTATAATTAAAATTTAGTATAACAAATGTTCAAAATTCATACTGATAAGCAGTAATGTTTACATGCAAATCGGTAGTGACAGTTTAGAGTTATTTAGCAAGATTTAAGGTGTATTGACAATGAGGTAAGTCAAAAAAAAACAGTTAGATACGGACAGGGGTTTATAGTTGAAGTTTTAGGAGCTTCCGCTGCGCTGAAAGCCACATCTGTGCACTGCAGTGTCGAGCAATAACTGCACCGTACTTACTGGGTCAACTTGAGGTAGGAAGCTAATAAAGGCCAGCCAAGGGGGCAGAGGCTCCTTGAGGGAGTTGCAGATGGTGCACCAGGTCCAAGAAGGTAGATGGACGGCAATGGTACCTCAACCAGTTTGAGCAGTGCGGTATGCCAAATAAGATAGAGGATTACTCTGCGATGCTGAACTGGTGGAAGACATCCAGGTAAACAAGGCTCTTTGGGGGAATAGCTGAGAGCGCACCAGGTCCGATTAGACGAAGGGGTGGTGTCGGAACCTCAATCCGTCGAGCAGAGTGGTATAAAAAAAAGCTAGACAAGCATTCACAGGTAAGACGCTGGATTAAATAATTAGAATTGCACCTACCAGCTAAGTGAGCTGCCTTTCTTAAGAAACGTCGCACCATGTGCTTCGGAAAATGTCAGAAATAACGGTCACTTCAATATCACTTTATTATGCCGATTATTTCCTAATTTATGCACATAATATAACAACTGTATGTTGCAGGATGACGGCAGAAATATTTAAATTTCACAAAGCCTCGAGTCAAGATGCCATACCTCGACGATGGTACAGGCAAGAATCCTCCATATCCAAAAATTCAGGAAAAGGCTTTTTTTTTATAACATTTTCAAAAATCCCTAAATCAGAATGTCAAACCTTAAAGAGGAGTTATGTGTGTATGCAACCTTTGAAGCAAGATGGGTTGCATACTTGTTAAGGGAAATTATTGTATGTGTAAATGCAACATTTTGAATATATTAAATAATAAACCTTGTAGCTAATTACACTGGAATGCTACAGCATTGAACCACCGCAAGAGCGCTACTAAGATAAACAGTATCTAAGAGCATTTCTACTATCAAAATAATATGCAAAACGTGTCAGGTCTTCCGCCAGAACGTTTACAGGCTGTAGCATGGCATTTTGTCTCCTTCTAAAACAGTAGGTGTCATTCAAATGCCTTTAAAATTATTTTACAGTTGTTTCTGTAAACCTTTAGCATCCTGCAATAAATCTCTATTAATTATAATATGTTACGCACTGCTAGTAGCATTCTGAGACCATTAAGCGGTCGCGCTGAACCACCGAAAGAGCGCTACTAAGATAAACAATATCTAAAAACGTTTCTACTATCGAAATAATATGCAAAAGTCTTAGGTCGCCTGCCAGAGCGTTTACAGGCTATCGCATGCTATTTTGTCTATTTCTAAAACAGTAGGTGCATTCTAATGCATTTAAAATTAGTTTACAGTTGATTCTATATAACCTTTAGCACTCTGCAATAAATGTCTATTAATTATGATACGTTACGCACTGCTAGTAGCATTCTGAGACCACTAAGCTGTCGCGCTGTGCCACCGAAAGAACGCTACTAAGATAAACAATATCTAAGAGCGTTTCCGCTATCAAAATAATATGCAAAACGTCTCAGGTCTTCCGCCAGAATGTTTACAGGCTGTAGCATGCCATTTTGACTACTTCTAAAACAGTAGGTGCCATTCAAATGCATTTAAAATTATTTTACAGTGGTTTCTGTACAAGCTTTAACATTCTGCAATAAATGTCTATTAATTATAATATGTTACGCACTGCTAGTAGCATTCTGAGACCATTAGGCGGTCGCGCTGAACTACTGAAAAAGCGCTACTAAGATGAACAATATCTAAGAAGGTTTCTACTATCAAAATAATATGCAAAACGTCTCAGGTCTTCCGCCAGAACGTTTACAGGCTGTAGCATGCCATTTTGTCTACTTCTAAAACAGTAGGTGCCATTCAAATGCATTTAAAATTATGTTACAGTTGTTTCTGTTCAAGCTTTAACATTCTGCAATAAATGTCTATTAATTATAATATGTTACGCACTGCTAGTAATATTCGGAGACCATTAGGCGGTCGCGCTGAGCAACCGAAAGAGCGCTACTAAGATAAACAATATCTAAGAACGTTTCTACTATCGAAATAATATGCAAAAGTCTTAGGTCGCTCGCCAGAGCATTTACAGGCTCTAGCATGCCATTTTGTCTATTTCTAGAACAGTAGGTGCCATTCAAATGCAGTTAAAATCATTTTACAGTTGTTTCTGTACAAGCTTTAACATTCTGCAATAAATCTCTATTAATTATAATGTGTTACGCACTGCTAGTAGCATTCTGAGGCCATTAAGCGGTCGCGCTGAACCAACGAAAAAGCACTACTAAGACAAACAATATCTAAGAACGTTTCTACTATCAAAATAGCATGCAAAACGTCTCAGGTCGTCCGCCAGAGCGTTTACAGGCTCTAGCATGCCATTTTGTCTACTTCTAAAACGGTAGGTGCCATTCAAATGCATTTAAAATTATTTTACAGTTGTTTCTGTAAACCTGTAGCATCCTGCAGTAAATCTCTATTAATTAGAATATGTTACGCACTGCTAGTAGCATTCTGAGACCATTAAGCGGTCGCGCTGAACCACCGAAAGAGCGCTACTAAGATAAACAATATCTAAAAATGTTTCTACTATCAAAATAATATGCAAAACGTCTCAGGTCTTCCGCCAGAACGTTTACAGGCTGTAGCATGCCTTTTTCTCTACTTCTAAAACAGTAGGTGCCATTCAAATGCATTTAAAATTATTTTACCGTTGTTCCTGTACAAGCTTTAACATTCTGCAATAAATCTCTATTAATTATAATGTGTTACGCACTGCTAGTAGCATTCTGAGGCCATTAAGCGGTCGCGCTGAACCAACGAAAAAGCACTACTAAGATAAACAGTATCTAAGAGCATATCTACTATCAAAATAATATGCAAAACGTGTCAGGTCTTCCGCCAGAACGTTTACAGGCTGTAGCATGCCATTTTGTCTCCTTCTAAAACAGTAGGTGTCATTCAAATGCCTTTAAAATTATTTTACAGTTGTTTCTGTAAACCTTTAGCATCCTGCAATAAATCTCTATTAATTATAATATGTTACGCACTGCTAGTAGCATTTTGAGACCATTAAGCGGTCGCGCTGAACCACCGAAAGAACGCTACTAAGATAAACAATATCTAAAAACGTTTCTACTATCGAAATAATATGCAAAAGTCTTAGGTCGCCCGCCAGAGCGTTTACAGGCTATAGGATGCTATTTTGTCTATTTCTAAAACAGTAGGTGCATTCTAATGCATTTAAAATTAGTTTACAGTTGATTCTATATAACCTTTAGCACTCTGCAATAAATGTCTATTAATTATGATACGTTACGCACTGCTAGTAGCATTCTGAGACCATTAAGCGGTCGCGCTGAACTACCGAAAGAACGCTACTAAGATAAACAATATCTAAGAGCGTTTCTACTATCAAAATAATATGCAAAACGTCTCAGGTCTTCCGCCAGAACGTTTACAGGCTGTAGCATGCCATTTTGTCTACTTCCAAAACAGTAGGTGCGTTTCAAATTCATTTAAAATTATTTTACAGTTGTTTCTGTACAAGCTTTAACATTCTGCAATAAATGTCTATTAATTATAATATGTTACGCACTGCTAGTAGCATTCTGCAACCATTAAGCGGTCGCGCTGAACCACCGAAAGAACGCTACTAAGATAAACAATATCTAAGAACGTTTCTACTATCAAAATAATATGCAAAACGTCTCAGGTCGTCCGCCAGAACGTTTACAGACTCTAGCATGCCATTTTGTCTATTTCTAAAACAGTAGGCGACATTCTAATGCATTTAAAATTATTTTGCAGTGGTTTCTGTACAAGCTTTAACATTCTGCAAAAAATGTCTATTAATTATAATACGTTACGCACTGCTAGTAGAATTCCGAGACCATTAAGCGGTCGCGCTGAACTACCGAAAGAGCGCTACTAAGATAAACAATATCTAAGAGTTTTTCTACTATCAAAATAATATGCAAAACGTCTCAGGTCGTCCGCCAGAGCGTTTACAGGCTCTAGCATGCCATTTTGTCTATTTCTAAAACAGTAGGTGACATTCAAATGCATTTAAAATTATTTTGCAGTGGTTTCTGTACAAGCTTTAACATTCTGCAATAAATGTCTATTAATTATAATATGTTACGCACTGCTAGTAGCATTCTGCAACCATTAAGCGGTCGCGCTGAACCACCGAAAGAACGCTACTAAGATAAACAATATCTAAGAACGTTTCTACTATCAAAATAATATGCAAAACGTCTCAGGTCGTCCGCCAGAACGTTTACAGACTCTAGCATGCCATTTTGTCCATTTCTAAAACAGTAGGCGACATTCTAATGCATTTAAAATTATTTTGCAGTGGTTTCTGTACAAGCTTTAACATTCTGCAAAAAATGTCTATTAATTATAATACGTTACGCACTGCTAGTAGAATTCCGAGACCATTAAGCGGTCGCGCTGAACTACCGAAAGAGCGCTACTAAGATAAACAATATCTAAGAGTTTTTCTACTATCAAAATAATATGCAAAACGTCTCAGGTCGTCCGCCAGAGCGTTTACAGGCTCTAGCATGCCATTTTGTCTATTTCTAAAACAGTAGGTGACATTCAAATGCATTTAAAATTATTTTACAGTTGTTTCTGTAAACCTTTAGCAGCCAGCAGTAAATCTCTATTAATTATAATATGTAACGCACTGCTAGTAACACTCTGAGACCATTAAGCGGTCGCGCTAACCCACCGAAAGAACGCTAATAAGATAAACAATATCTACGAGCGTTTCTACTATCAAAATAATATGCAAAACGTCTCAGGTCTTCAGCAAGAGCGTTTACATGCTCTAGCATGCCATTTTATCTATTTCTAAAACAGTAGGTGCCATTCAAATCGATTTAAAATTATTTTACAGCTGTTTCTGTAAACCTTTAGCATCCTTCCATAAATCTCTAATAATTATAATATGTTACGCAATGCTAGTAGCATTCTGAGACCATTAAGCGGTCGCGCTGAACCAACGAAATAGCGCTACTAAAATAAATAACATCTAAGAACGTTTCTACTATCAAAATAATATGCAAAACGTCTCAGGTCGTCCGCCAGAGCGTTTACAGGCTCTCGCATGCCATTTTGTCTATTTCTAAAACAGTAGGTGACATTCAAATGCATTTAAAATTATTTTGCAGTGGTTTCTGTACAAGCTTTAACATTCTGCAATAAATGTCTATTAATTATAATATGTTACGCACTGCTAGTAGCATTCTGCAACCATTAAGCGGTCGCGCTGAACCACCGAAAGAACGCTACTAAGATAAACAATATCTAAGAACGTTTCTACTATCAAAATAATATGCAAAACGTCTCAGGTCGTCCACCAGAACGTTTACAGACTCTATCATGCCATTTTGTCTATTTCTAAAACAGTAGGCGACATTCTAATGCATTTAAAATTATTTTGCAGAGGTTTCTGTACAAGCTTTAACATTCTGCAAAAAATGTCTATTAATTATAATACGTTACGCACTGCTAGTAGAATTCCGAGACCATTAAGCGGTCGCGCTGAACTACCGAAAGAGCGCTACTAAGATAAACAATATCTAAGAGTTTTTCTACTATCAAAATAATATGCAAAACGTCTCAGGTCGTCCGCCAGAGCGTTTACAGGCTCTAGCATGCCATTTTGTCTATTTCTAAAACAGTAGGCGACATTCTAATGCATTTAAAATTATTTTGCAGTGGTTTCTGTACAAGCTTTAACATCCTTCCATAAATCTCTAATAATTATAATATGTTACGCAATGCTAGTAGCATTCTGAGACCATTAAGCGGTCGCGTTGTACCAACGAAATAGCGCTACTAAAATAAACAACATCTAAGAACGTTTCTACTATCAAAATAATATGCAAAACGTCTCAGGTCGTCCGCAAGAGCGGTTACAGGCTGTAGCATGCCATTTTGTCTATTTCTAAAACAGTAGGTGCCATTCAAATGCATTTAAAATTATTTTACAGTTGCTTCTGTAAACCTTTAGCATCCTGCAATAAATCTCTATTAATTATAATATGTTACGCACTGCTAGTAGCATTCTGAGACCACTAAGCGGTCGCGCTGTACCACCGAAAGACCGCTACTAAGATAAACAATATCTAACAGCGTTTCTGCTGTCAAAATAATATGCAAAACGTCTCAGGTTTTCCGCCAGAACGTTTACAGGCTGTAGCATGCCATTTTGTCTACTTCCAAAACAGTAGGAGCGTTTCAAATTCATTTAAAATTATTTTACAGTTGTTTCTGTACAAGCTTTAACATTCTGCAATAAATGTCTATTAATTATAATATGTTATGTTATAATATCGAAATAATATGCAAAAGTCTTAGGTCGCCCGCCAGAGCGTTTACAGGCTATAGCATGCTATTTTGTCTATTTCTAAAACAGTAGGTGCATTCTAATGCATTTAAAATTAGTTTACAGTTGATTCTATATAACCTTTAGCACTCTGCAATAAATGTCTATTAATTATGATACGTTACGCACTGCTAGTAGCATTCTGCAACCATTAAGCGGTCGCGCTGAACCACCGAAAGAACGCTACTAAGATAAACAATATCTAAGAACGTTTCTACTATCAAAATAATATGCAAAACGTCTCAGGTCGTCCGCCAGAACGTTTACAGACTCTAGCATGCCATTTTGTCTATTTCTAAAACAGTAGGCGACATTCTAATGCATTTAAAATTATTTTGCAGTGGTTTCTGTACAAGCTTTAACATTCTGCAAAAAATGTCTATTAATTATAATACGTTACGCACTGCTAGTAGAATTCCGAGACCATTAAGCGGTCGCGCTGAACTACCGAAAGAGCGCTACTAAGATAAACAATATCTAAGAGTTTTTCTACTATCAAAATAATATGCAAAACGTCTCAGGTCGTCCGCCAGAGCGTTTACATGCTCTAGCATGCCATTTTGTCTATTTCTAAAACAGTAGGTGCCATTCAAATGCATTAAAATTATTTTACAGTTGCTTCTGTAAACCTTTAGCATCCTGCAATAAATCTCTATTAATTATAATATGTTACGCACTGCTAGTAGCATTCTGAGACCACTAAGCGGTCGCGCTGAACTACCGAAAGAGCGCTACTAAGATAAACAATATCTAAGAGTTTTTCTACTATCAAAATAATATGCAAAACGTCTCAGGTCGTCCGCCAGAGCGTTTACATGCTCTAGCATGCCATTTTGTCTATTTCTAAAACAGTAGGTGCCATTCAAATGCATTAAAATTATTTTACAGTTGCTTCTGTAAACCTTTAGCATCCTGCAATAAATCTCTATTAATTATAATACGTTACGCACTGCTAGTAGAATTCCGAGACCATTAAGCGGTCGCGCTGAACTACCGAAAGAGCGCTACTAAGATAAACAATATCTAAGAGTTTTTCTACTATCAAAATAATATGCAAAACGTCTCAGGTCGTCCGCCAGAGCGTTTACATGCTCTAGCATGCCATTTTGTCTATTTCTAAAACAGTAGGTGCCATTCAAATGCATTAAAATTATTTTACAGTTGCTTCTGTAAACCTTTAGCATCCTGCAATAAATCTCTATTAATTATAATATGTTACGCACTGCTAGTAGCACTCTGAGACCATTAAGCGGTCGCGCTGAACCAACGAAATAGCGCTACTAAAATAAACAACATCTAAGAACGTTTCTACTATCAAAATAATATGCAAAACGTCTCAGGTCGTCCGCAAGAGCGTTTACATGCTCTAGCATGCCATTTTGTCTATTTCTAAAACAGTAGGTGCCATTCAAATGCATTAAAATTATTTTACAGTTGCTTCTGTAAACCTTTAGCATCCTGCAATAAATCTCTATTAATTATAATATGTTACGCACTGCTAGTAGCATTCTGAGACCACTAAGCGGTCGCGCTGTACCACCGAAAGAACGCTACTAAGATAAACAATATCTAACAGCGTTTCTGCTGTCAAAACAAAATGCAAAACGTTTCAGGTCTTCCGCCAGAACGTTTACAGGATGTAGCATGCCATTTTGTCTATTTCTAATACAGAAGGTGTCATTCAAATGCATTTAAAACTATTTTACAGTTGCTTCTGTAAACCTTTAGCGTTCTGCAATAAATCTCTATTAATTATAATATGTAACGCACTGCTAGTAGCATTCTGAGACCACTAAGCTGTCGCGCTGTGCCACCGAAAGAACGCTACTAAGATAAACAATATCTAAGAGCGTTTCTGCTATCAAAATAATATGCAAAACGTCTCAGGTCTTCCGCCAGAATGTTTACAGGCTGTAGCATGCCATTTTGACTACTTCTAAAACAGTAGGTGCCATTCAAATGCATTTAAAATTATTTTACAGTTGATTCTGTACAAGCTTTAACATTCTGCAATAAATGTCTATTAATTAAAATAAGTTACGCAATGCTAGTAGCATTCTGAGACCATTAGGCGGTCGCGCTGAACTACTGAAAAAGCGCTACTAAGATGAACAATATCTAAGAAGGTTTCTACTATCAAAATAATATGCAAAACGTCTCAGGTCTCCCGCCAGAACGTTTACAGGCTGTAGCATGCCATTTTGTCTACTTCTAAAACAGTAGGTGCCATTCAAATGCATTTAAAATTATGTTACAGTTGTTTCTGTTCAAGCTTTAACATTCTGCAATAGATGTCTATTAATTATAATATGTTACGCACTGCTACTAATATTCGGAGACCATTAGGCGGTCGCGCTGAACAACCGAAAGAGCGCTACTAAGATAAACAATATCTAAGAACGTTTCTACTATCGAAATAATATGCAAAAGTCTCAGGTCGCCCGCCAGAGCATTTACAGGCTCTAGCATGCCATTTTGTCTATTTCTAGAACAGTAGGTGCCATTCAAATGCAGTTAAAATCATTTTACAGTTGTTTCTGTACAAGCTTTAACATTCTGCAATAAATCTCTATTAATTATAATGTGTTACGCACTGCTAGTAGCATTCTGAGGCCATTAAGCGGTCGCGCTGAACCAACGAAAAAGCACTACTAAGATAAACAATATCTAAGAACGTTTCTACTATCAAAATAGCATGCAAAACGTCTCAAGTCGTCCGCCAGAGCGTTTACAGGCTCTAGCTTGCCATTTTGTCTACTTCTAAAACGGTAGGTGCCATTCAATGCATTTAAAATTATTTTACAGTTGTTTCTGTAAACCTTTAGCATCCTGCAGTAAATCTCTATTAATTAGAATATGTTACGCACTGCTAGTAGCATTCTGAGACCATTAAGCGGTCGCGCTGAACCACTGAAAGAACGCTACTAAGATAAACAATATCTAAAAGCGTTTCTACTATCAAAATAATATGCTAAACGTCTCAGGTCTTCCGCCAGAACGTTTACAGGCTGTAGCATGCCTTTTTCTCTACTTCTAAAACAGTAGGTGCCATTCAAATGCATTTAAAATTATTTTACAGTTGTTCCTGTACAAGCTTTAACATTCTGCAATAAATGTCTATTAATTAAAATATGTTGCGCACCGCTAGTAGCATTCTGAGACCATTAAGCGGTTGCACTGAACCACCGCAAGAGCGCTACTAAGATAAACAGTATCTAAGAGCATTTCTACTATCAAAATAATATGCAAAACGTCTCAGGTCTTCCGCCAGAACGTTTACAGGCTGTAGCATGCCATTTTGTCTCCTTCTAAAACAGGAGGTGTCATTCAAATGCCTTTAAAATTATTTTACAGTTGTTTCTGTAAACCTTTAGCATCCTGCAATAAATCTCTATTAATTATAATATGTTACGCACTGCTAGTAGCATTCTGACTCTATTAAGCGGTCGCGCTGAACCACCGAAAGAGCGCTACTAAGATAAACAATATCTAAAAACGTTTCTACTATCGAAATAATATGCAAAAGTCTTAGGTCGCCCGCCAGAGCGTTTACAGGCTATAGCATGCTATTTTGTCTATTTCTAAAACAGTAGGTGCATTCTAATGCATTTAAAATTAGTTTACAGTTGATTCTATATAACCTTTAGCACTCTGCAATAAATGTCTATTAATTATGATACGTTACGCACTGCTAGTAGCATTCTGACACCATTAAGCGGTCGCGCTGAACTACCGAAAGAACGCTACTAAGATAAACAATATCTAAGAGCGTTTCTACTATCAAAATAATATGCAAAACGTCTCAGGTTTTCCGCCAGAACACTTACAGGCTATAGCATGCCATTTTGTCTACTTCCAAAACAGTAGGAGCGTTTCAAATTCATTTAAAATTATTTTACAGTTGTTTCTGTACAAGCTTTAACATTCTGCAATAAATGTCTATTAATTATAATATGTTACGCACTGCTAGTAATATTCGGAGACCATTAGGCGGTCGCGCTGAACAACCGAAAGAGCGCTACTAAGATAAACAATATCTAAGAACGTTTCTACTATCGAAATAATATGCAAAAGTCTCAGGTCGCCCGCCAGAGCATTTACAGGCTCTAGTATGCCATTTTGACTACTTCTAAAACAGTAGGTGCCATTCAAATGCATTTAAAATTATGTTACAGTTGTTTCTGTTCAAGCTTTAGCATTCTGCAATAGATGTCTATTAATTATAATATGTTACGCACTGCTAGTAATATTCGGAGACCATTAGGCGGTCGCGCTGAACAACCGAAAGAGCGCTACTAAGATAAACAATATCTAAGAGCGTTTCTGCTATCAAAATAATATGCAAAACGTCTCAGGTCTTCCGCCAGAATGTTTACAGGCTGTAGCATGCCATTTTGACTACTTCTAAAACAGTAGGTGCAATTCAAATGCATTTAAAATTATGTTACAGTTGTTTCTGTTCAAGCTTTAACATGCTGCAATAGATGTCTATTAATTATAATATGTTACGCACTGCTAGTAGCATTCTGAGACCACTAAGCGGTCGCGCTGTACCACCGAAAGAACGCTACTAAGATAAACAATATCTAACAGCGTTTCTGCTGTCAAAATAATATGCAAAACGTCTCAGGTCTTCCGCCAGAACGTTTACAGGATGTAGCATGCCATTTTGTCTATTTCTAAAACAGTAGGTGCCATTCAAATGCATTTAAAACTATTTTACAGTTGCTTCTGTAAACCTTTAGCATCCTGCAATAAATCTCTATTAATAATAATATGTAACGCACTGCTAGTAGCATTCTGAGACCACTAAGCGGTCGCGCTGTACCACCGAAAGAACGCTACTAAGATAAACAATATCTAAGAGCGTTTCTGCTATCAAAATAATATGCAAAACGTCTCAGGTCTTCCGCCAGAATGTTTACAGGCTGTAGCATGCCATTTTGACTACTTCTAAAACAGTAGGTGCCATTCAAATGCATTTAAAATTATTTTACAGTTGTTTCTGTACAAGCTTTAACAATCTGCAATAAATGTCTGTTAATTATAATATGTTACGCACTGCTAGTAGCATTCTGAGACCATTAGGCGGTCGCGCTGAACTACTGAAAAAGCGCTACTAAGATGAACAATATCTAAGAAGGTTTCTACTATCAAAATAATATGCAAAACGTCTCAGGTCTTCCGCCAGAACGTTTACCGGCTGTAGCATGCCATTTTGTCTACTTCTAAAACAGTAGGTGCCATTCAAATGCATTTACAATTATGTTACAGTTGTTTCTGTTCAAGCTTTAACATTCTGCAATAAATGTCTATTAATTATAATATGTTACGCACTGCTAGTAATATTCGGAGACCATTAGGCGGTCGCGCTGAACAACCGAAAGAGCGCTACTAAGATAAACAATATCTAAGAACGTTTCTACTATCGAAATAATATGCAAAAGTCTCAGGTCGCCCGCCAGAGCATTTACAGGCTCTAGCATGCCATTTTGTCTATTTCTAGAACAGTAGGTGCCATTCAAATGCAGTTAAAATCATTTTACAGTTGTTTCTGTACAAGCTTTAACATTCTGCAATAAATCTCTATTAATTATAATGTGTTACGCACTGCTAGTAGCATTCTGAGGCCATTAAGCGGTCGCGCTGAACCAACGAAAAAGCACTACTAAGATAAACAATATCTAAGAACGTTTCTACTATCAAAATAGCATGCAAAACGTCTCAAGTCGTCCGCCAGAGCGTTTACAGGCTCTAGCATGCCATTTTGTCTACTTCTAAAACGGTAGGTGCCATTCAAATGCATTTAAAATTATTTTACAGTTGTTTCTGTAAACCTTTAGCATCCTGCAGTAAATCTCTATTAATTAGAATATGTTACGCACTGCTAGTAGCATTCTGAGACCATTAAGCGGTCGCGCTGAACCACTGAAAGAACGCTACTAAGATAAACAATATCTAAAAGCGTTTCTACTATCAAAATAATATGCTAAACGTCTCAGGTCTTCCGCCAGAACGTTTACAGGCTGTAGCATGCCTTTTTCTCTACTTCTAAAACAGTAGGTGCCATTCAAATGCATTTAAAATTATTTTACAGTTGTTCCTGTACAAGCTTTAACATTCTGCAATAAATGTCTATTAATTATAATATGTTACGCACTGCTAGTAGCATTCTGAGACCATTAAGCGGTTGCACTGAACCACCGCAAGAGCGCTACTAAGATAAACAGTATCTAAGAGCATTTCTACTATCAAAATAATATGCAAAACGTCTCAGGTCTTCCGCCAGAACGTTTACAGGCTGTAGCATGCCATTTTGTCTCCTTCTAAAACAGTAGGTGTCATTCAAATGCCTTTAAAATTATTTTACAGTTGTTTCTGTAAACCTTTAGCATCCTGCAATAAATCTCTATTAATTATAATATGTTACGCACTGCTAGTAGCATTCTGACTCTATTAAGCGGTCGCGCTGAACCACCGAAAGAGCGCTACTAAGATAAACAATATCTAACAACGTTTCTACTATCGAAATAATATGCAAAAGTCTTAGGTCGCCCGCCAGAGCGTTTACAGGCTATAGCATGCTATTTTGTCTATTTCTAAAACAGTAGGTGCATTCTAATGCATTTAAAATTAGTTTACAGTTGATTCTATATAACCTTTAGCACTCTGCAATAAATGTCTATTAATTATGATACGTTACGCACTGCTAGTAGCATTCTGACACTATTAAGCGGTCGCGCTGAACTACCGAAAGAACGCTACTAAGATAAACAATATCTAAGAGCGTTTCTACTATCAAAATAATATGCAAAACGTCTCAGGTTTTCCGCCAGAACGTTTACAGGCTGTAGCATGCCATTTTGTCTACTTCCAAAACAGTAGGAGCGTTTCAAATTCATTTAAAATTATTTTACAGTTGTTTCTGTACAAGCTTTAACATTCTGCAATAAATGTCTATTAATTATAATATGTTATGTTATAATATCGAAATAATATGCAAAAGTCTTAGGTCGCCCGCCAGAGCGTTTACAGGCTATAGCATGCTATTTTGTCTATTTCTAAAACAGTAGGTGCATTCTAATGCATTTAAAATTAGTTTACAGTTGATTCTATATAACCTTTAGCACTCTGCAATAAATGTCTATTAATTATGATACGTTACGCACTGCTAGTAGCATTCTGCAACCATTAAGCGGTCGCGCTGAACCACCGAAAGAACGCTATTAAGATAAACAATATCTAAGAACGTTTCTACTATCAAAATAATATGCAAAACGTCTCAGGTCGTCCGCCAGAACGTTTACAGACTTTAGCATGCCATTTTGTCTATTTCTAAAACAGTAGGCGACATTCTAATGCATTTAAAATTATTTTGCAGTGGTTTCTGTACAAGCTTTAACATTCTGCAAAAAATGTCTATTAATTATAATACGTTACGCACTGCTAGTAGAATTCCGAGACCATTAAGCGGTCGCGCTGAACTACCGAAAGAGCGCTACTAAGATAAACAATATCTAAGAGTTTTTCTACTATCAAAATAATATGCAAAACGTCTCAGGTCGTCCGCCACAGCGTTTACAGGTTCTAGCATGTCATTTTGTCTATTTCTAAAACAGTAGGTGACATTCAAATGCATTTAAAATTATTTTACAGTTGTTTCTGTAAACCTTTAGCATACAGCAGTATATCTCTATTAATTATAATATGTTACGCACTGCTAGTAGCACTCTGAGACCATTAAGCGGTCGCGCTGAACCAACGAAATAGCGCTACTAAAATAAACAACATCTATGAACGTTTCTACTATCAAAATAATATGCAAAACGTCTCAGGTCGTCCGCAAGAGCGTTTACATGCTCTAGCATGCCATTTTGTCTATTTCTAAAACAGTAGGTGCCATTCAAATGCATTAAAATTATTTTACAGTTGCTTCTGTAAACCTTTAGCATCCTGCAATAAATCTCTATTAATTATAATATGTTACGCACTGCTAGTAGCATTCTGAGACCACTAAGCGGTCGCGCTGTACCACCGAAAGAACGCTACTAAGATAAACAATATCTAACAGCGTTTCTGCTGTCAAAATAAAATGCAAAACGTCTCAGGTCTTCCGCCAGAACGTTTACAGGATGTAGCATGCCATTTTGTCTATTTCTAATACAGAAGGTGTCATTCAAATGCATTTAAAACTATTTTACAGTTGCTTCTGTAAACCTTTAGCGTTCTGCAATAAATCTCTATTAATTATAATATGTAACGCACTGCTAGTAGCATTCTGAGACCACTAAGCTGTCGCGCTGTGCCACCGAAAGAACGCTACTAAGATAAACAATATCTAAGAGCGTTTCTGCTATCAAAATAATATGCAAAACGTCTCAGGTCTTCCGCCAGAATGTTTACAGGCTGTAGCATGCCATTTTGACTACTTCTAAAACAGTAGGTGCCATTCAAATGCATTTAAAATTATTTTACAGTTGTTTCTGTACAAGCTTTAACATTCTGCAATAAATGTCTATTAATTAAAATAAGTTACGCACTGCTAGTAGCATTCTGAGACCATTAGGCGGTCGCGCTGAACTACTGAAAAAGCGCTACTAAGATGAACAATATCTAAGAAGGTTTCTACTATCAAAATAATATGCAAAACGTCTCAGGTCTTCCGCCAGAACGTTTACAGGCTGTAGCATGCCATTTTGTCTACTTCTAAAACAGTAGGTGCCATTCAAATGCATTTAAAATTATGTTACAGTTGTTTCTGTTCAAGCTTTAACATTCTGCAATAGATGTCTATTAATTATAATATGTTACGCACTGCTAGTAATATTCGGAGACCATTAGGCGGTCGCGCTGAACAACCGAAAGAGCGCTACTAAGATAAACAATATCTAAGAACGTTTCTACTATCGAAATAATATGCAAAAGTCTCAGGTCGCCCGCCAGAGCATTTACAGGCTCTAGCATGCCATTTTGTCTATTTCTAGAACAGTAGGTGCCATTCAAATGCAGTTAAAATCATTTTACAGTTGTTTCTGTACAAGCTTTAACATTCTGCAATAAATCTCTATTAATTATAATGTGTTACGCACTGCTAGTAGCATTCTGAGGCCATTAAGCGGTCGCGCTGAACCAACGAAAAAGCACTACTAAGATAAACAATATCTAAGAACGTTTCTACTATCAAAATAGCATGCAAAACGTCTCAAGTCGTCCGCCAGAGCGTTTACAGGCTCTAGCTTGCCATTTTGTCTACTTCTAAAACGGTAGGTGCCATTCAATGCATTTAAAATTATTTTACAGTTGTTTCTGTAAACCTTTAGCATCCTGCAGTAAATCTCTATTAATTAGAATATGTTACGCACTGCTAGTAGCATTCTGAGACCATTAAGCGGTCGCGCTGAACCACTGAAAGAACGCTACTAAGATAAACAATATCTAAAAGCGTTTATACTATCAAAATAATATGCTAAACGTCTCAGGTCTTCCGCCAGAACGTTTACAGGCTGTAGCATGCCTTTTTCTCTACTTCTAAAACAGTAGGTGCCATTCAAATGCATTTAAAATTATTTTACAGTTGTTCCTGTACAAGCTTTAACATTCTGCAATAAATGTCTATTAATTAAAATATGTTGCGCACTGCTAGTAGCATTCTGAGACCATTAAGCGGTTGCACTGAACCACCGCAAGAGCGCTACTAAGATAAACAGTATCTAAGAGCATTTCTACTATCAAAATAATATGCAAAACGTCTCAGGTCTTCCGCCAGAACGTTTACAGGCTGTAGCATGCCATTTTGTCTCCTTCTAAAACAGGAGGTGTCATTCAAATGCCTTTAAAATTATTTTACAGTTGTTTCTGTAAACCTTTAGCATCCTGCAATAAATCTCTATTAATTATAATATGTTACGCACTGCTAGTAGCATTCTGACACCATAAAGCGGTCGCGCTGAACTACCGAAAGAACGCTACTAAGATAAACAATATCTAAGAGCGTTTCTACTATCAAAATAATATGCAAAACGTCTCAGGTTTTCCGCCAGAACGTTTACAGGCTGTAGCATGCCATTTTGTCTACTTCCAAAACAGTAGGAGCGTTTCAAATTCATTTAAAATTATTTTACAGTTGTTTCTGTAAACCTTTAGCATCCTGCAATAAATCTCTATTAATTATAATATGTTACGCACTGCTAGTAGCATTCTGACACCATAAAGCGGTCGCGCTGAACTACCGAAAGAACACTACTAAGATAAACAATATCTAAGAGCATTTCTACTATCAAAATAATATGCAAAACGTCTCAGGTCTTCCGCCAGAACGTTTACAGGCTGTAGCATGCCATTTTGTCTCCTTCTAAAACAGGAGGTGTCATTCAAATGCCTTTAAAATTATTTTACGGTTGTTTCTGTAAACCTTTAGCATCCTGCAGTAAATCTCTATTAATTAGAATATGTTACGCACTGCTAGTAGCATTCTGAGACCATTAAGCGGTCGCGCTGAACCACTGAAAGAACGCTACTAAGATAAACAATATCTAAAAGCGTTTCTAATATCAAAATAATATGCTAAACGTCTCAGGTCTTCCGCCAGAACGTTTACAGGCTGTAGCATGCCTTTTTCTCTACTTCTAAAACAGTAGGTGCCATTCAAATGCATTTAAAATTATTTTACAGTTGTTCCTGTACAAGCTTTAACATTCTGCAATAAATGTCTATTAATTAAAATATGTTGCGCACTGCTAGTAGCATTCTGAGACCATTAAGCGGTCGCGCTGAACCACCGAAAGAGCGCTACTAAGATAAACAATATCTAACAACGTTTCTACTATCGAAATAATATGCAAAAGTCTTAGGTCGCCCGCCAGAGCGTTTACAGGCTATAGCATGCTATTTTGTCTATTTCTAAAACAGTAGGTGCATTCTAATGCATTTAAAATTAGTTTACAGTTGATTCTATATAACCTTTAGCACTCTGCAATAAATGTCTATTAATTATGATACGTTACGCACTGCTAGTAGCATTCTGACACCATAAAGCGGTCGCGCTGAACTACCGAAAGAACGCTACTAAGATAAACAATATCTAAGAGCGTTTCTACTATCAAAATAATATGCAAAACGTCTCAGGTTTTCCGCCAGAACGTTTACAGGCTGTAGCATGCCATTTTGTCTACTTCCAAAACAGTAGGAGCGTTTCAAATTCATTTAAAATTATTTTACAGTTGTTTCTGTACAAGCTTTAACATTCTGCAATAAATGTCTATTAATTATAATATGTTACGCACTGCTAGTAATATTCGGAGACCATTAGGCGGTCGCGCTGAACAACCGAAAGAGCGCTACTAAGATAAACAATATCTAAGAACGTTTCTACTTTCGAAATAATATGCAAAAGTCTCAGGTCGCCCGCCAGAGCATTTACAGGCTCTAGCATGCCATTTTGACTACTTCTAAAACAGTAGGTGCCATTCAAATGCATTTAAAATTATGTTACAGTTGTTTCTGTTCAAGCTTTAACATTCTGCAATAGATGTCTATTAATTATAATATGTTACGCACTGCTAGTAATATTCGGAGACCATTAGGCGGTCGCGCTGAACAACCGAAAGAGCGCTACTAAGATAAACAATATCTAAGAGCGTTTCTGCTATCAAAATAATATGCAAAACGTCTCAGGTCTTCCGCCAGAATGTTTACAGGCTGTAGCATGCCATTTTGACTACTTCTAAAACAGTAGGTGCCATTCAAATGCATTTAAAATTATGTTACAGTTGTTTCTGTTCAAGCTTTAACATTCTGCAATAGATGTCTATTAATTATAATATGTTACGCACTGCTAGTAATATTCGGAGACCATTAGGCGGTCGCGCTGAACAACCGAAAGAGCGCTACTAAGATAAACAATATCTAAGAGCTTTTCTGCTATCAAAATAATATGCAAAACGTCTCAGGTCTTCCGCCAGAATGTTTACAGGCTGTAGCATGCCATTTTGACTACTTCTAAAACAGTAGGTGCCATTCAAATGCATTTAAAATTATGTTCCAGTTGTTTCTGTTCAAGCTTTAACATTCTGCAATAGATGTCTATTAATTATAATATGTTACGCACTGCTAGTAATATTCGGAGACCATTAGGCGGTCGCGCTGAACAACCGAAAGAGCGCTACTAAGATAAACAATATCTAAGAACGTTTCTACTATCGAAATAATATGCAAAAGTCTCAGGTCGCCCGCCAGAGCATTTACAGGCTCTAGCATGCCATTTTGTCTATTTCTAGAACAGTAGGTGCCATTCAAATGCAGTTAAAATCATTTTACAGTTGTTTCTGTACAAGCTTTAACATTCTGCAATAAATCTTTATTAATTATAATGTGTTACGCACAGCTAGTAGCATTCTGAGGCCATTAAGCGGTCGCGCTGAACCAACGAAAAAGCACTACTAAGATAAACAATATCTAAGAACGTTTCTACTATCAAAATAGCATGCAAAACGTCTCAAGTCGTCCGCCAGACCATTTACAGGCTCTAGCATGCCATTTTGTCTACTTCTAAAACGGTAGGTGCCATTCAAATGCATTTAAAATTATTTTACAGTTGTTTCTGTAAACCTTTAGCATCCTGCAGTAAATCTCTATTAATTAGAATATGTTACGCACTGCTAGTAGCATTCTGAGACCATTAAGCGGTCGCGCTGAACCACCGAAAGAACGCTACTAAGATAAACAATATCTAAGAGCGTTTCTACTATCAAAATAATATGCAAAACGTCTCAGGTCTTCCGCCAGAACGTTTACAGGCTGTAGCCTGCCTTTTTCTCTACTTCTAAAACAGTAGGTGCCATTCAAATGCATTTAAAATTATTTTACAGTTGTTCCTGTACAAGCTTTAACATTCTGCAATAAATGTCTATTAATTATAATATGTTACGCACTGCTAGTAGCATTCTGAGACCATTGAGCGGTTGCACTGAACCACCGCAAGAGCGCTACTAAGATAAACAGTATCTAAGAGCATTTCTACTATCAAAATAATATGCAAAACGTCTCAGGTCTTCCGCCAGAACGTTTACAGGCTGTAGCATGCCATTTTGTCTCCTTCTAAAACAGTAGGTGTCATTCAAATGCCTTTAAAATTATTTTACAGTTGTTTCTGTAAACCGTTAGCATCCTGCAATAAATCTCCATTAATTATAATATGTTACGCACTGCTAGTAGCATTCTGAGACCATTAAGCGGTCGCGCTGCACCACCGAAAGAGCGCTACTAAGATAAACAATATCTAAGAACGTTTCTACTATCGAAATAATATGCAAAAGTCTTAGGTCGCCCGCCAGAGCGTTTACAGGCTATAGCATGCTATTTTGTCTATTTCTAAAACAATAAGCGCCATTCTAATACATTTAAAATTATTTTACAGTGGTTTCTGTACAAGCTTTATCATTCTCTAATAAATGTCTATTAATTATAATATGTTACGCACTGCTAGTAGCATTCTGAGACCATTAAGCGGTCGCGCTGAACCACCGAAAGAACGCTACTAAGATAAACAATATCAAAGAACGTTTATACTATCAAAATAATATGCAAAACGTCTCAAATCTTCCGCCAGAGCGTTTACAGGCTCTAACATGCCACTTTGTCTATTTCTAAAACAGCAGGCGCCATTCTAATACATTTAAAATTATTTTACAGTGGTTTCTCTACAAGCTTTAACATTCTGCAATAAATGTCTATTAATTATAATATGTTACGCACTGCTAGTAGCATTCTGAGACCATTAAGCGGTCGCGCTCCACCACCGAAATAGCGTTACCATGATAAACAATATCAAAGAGCGTTTCTACTATCGAAATAATATGCAAAACGTCTCAGGTCTTCCGCCAGAACGTTTACAGGCTGTAGCATGCCATTTTGTCTCCTTCTAAAACAGTAGGTGTCATTCAAATGCCTTTAAAATTATTTTACAGTTGTTTCTGTAAACCATTAGCATCCTGCAATAAATTTCTATTAATTATAATATGTTACGCACTGCTAGTAGCATTCTGAGACCATTAAGCGGTCGCGCTGAACCACCGAAAGAGCGCTACTAAGATAAACAATATCTAAGAACGTTTCTACTATCGAAATAATATGCAAAAGTCTTAGGTCGCCCGCCAGAGCGTTTACAGGCTATAGCATGCTATTTTGTCTATTTCTAAAACAGTAGGCGCCATTCTAATACATTTAAAATTATTTTACAGTGGTTTCTGTACAAGCTTTAACATTCTGCAATAAATGTCTATTAATTATAATATGTTACGCACTGCTAGTAGCATTCTGAGACCATTAAGCGGTCGCGCTGAACCACCGAAAGAGCGCTACTAAGATAAACAATATCAAAGAACGTTTATACTATCAAAATAATATGCAAAAGTCTTAGGTCGCCCGCCAGAGCGTTTACAGGCTATAGCATGCTATTTTGTCTATTTCTAAAACAGTAGGCGCCATTCTAATACATTTAAAATTATTTTACAGTGGTTTCTGTACAAGCTTTAACATTCTGCAATAAATGTCTATTAATTATAATATGTTACGCACTGCTAGTAGCATTCTGAGACCATTAAGCGGTTGCGCTCCACCACCGAAATAACGTTACCATAATAAACAAAATCAAAGAGCGTTTCTACTATCGAAATAATATGCAAAACGTCTCAGGTCGTCCGCCAGAGCGTTTACAGGCTCTAGCATGCCATTTTGTCAATTTCTAAAACAATAGGTGCATTCTAATGCATTTAAAATTAGTTTACAGTTGATTCTATATACCCTTTAGCACTCTGCAATAAATGTCTATTAATTATGATACGTTACGCACTGCTAGTAGCATTCTGAGACTATTAAGCGGTCGCGCTGAACTACCGAAAGAACGCTACTAAGATAAACAATATCTAAGAGCGTTTCTACTATCAAAATAATATGCAAAACGTCTCAGGTCTTCCGCCAGAACATTTACAGGCTGTAGCATGCCATTTTGTCTACTTCCAAAACAGTAGGTGCCATTCAAATTCATTTAAAATTATTTTACAGTCGTTTCTGTACAAGCTTTAACATTCTGCAGTAAATGTCTATTAATTATAATATGTGACGCACTGCTAGTAGCATTCTGCAACCATTAAGCGGTCGCGCTGAACCACCGAAAGAGCGCTACTAAGATAAACAATATCTAAGAGTTTTTCTACTATCAAAATAATATGCAAAACGTCTCAGGTCGTCCGCCAGAACGTTTACAGGCTCTAGCATGCCATTTTGTCTATTTCTAAAACAGTAGGTGACATTCAAATGCATTTAAAATTATTTTACAGTTGTTTCTGTAAACCTTTAGCATCCAGCAGTAAATCTCTATTAATTATAATATGTTACGCACTGCTAGTAGCACTCTGAGACCATTAAGCGGTCGCGCTAACCCACCGAAAGAACGCTAAGAAGATAAACAATATCTAAGAACGTTTCTACTATCAAAATAATATGCAAAACGTCTCAGGTCTTCAGCAAGAGCGTTTACATGCTCTAGCGTGCCATTTTGTCTATTTCTAAAACAGTAGGTGCCATTCAAATCGATTTAAAATTATTTTACAGTTCTTTCTGTAAACCTTTAGCGTCCTTCCATAAATCTCTAATAATTATAATATGTTACGCAATGCTAGTAGCATTCTGAGACCATTAAGCGGTCGCGCTGAACCAACGAAAAAGAGCTACTAAGATAAACAACATCTAAGAACGTTTCTACTATCAAAATAATATGCAAAACGTCTCAGGTCGTCCGCAAGAGCGTTTACAGGCTCTAGCATGCCATTTTGTTTATTTCTAAAACAGTAGGTGCCATTCAAATGCATTTAAAATTATTTTACAGTTGCTTCTGTAAACCTTTAGCATCCTGCAATTAATCTCTATTAATTATAATATGTTACGCATTGCTAGTAGCATTCTGAGACCACTAAGCGGTCGCGCTGTACCACCGAAAGAACGCTACTAAGATAAACAATATCTAAGAGCGTTTCTACTATCAAAATAATATGCAAAACGTCTCAGGTCTTCCGCCAGAACGTTTACAGGCTGTAGCATGCCATTTTGTCTACTTCCAAAACAGTAGGTGCCATTCAAATTCATTTAAAATTATTTTACAGTTGTTTCTGTACAAGCTTTAACATTCTGCAGTAAATGTCTATGAATTATAATATGTGACGCACTGCTAGTAGCATTCTGCAACCATTAAGCGGTCGCGCTGAACCACCGAAAGAGCGCTACTAAGATAAACAATATCTAAGAGTTTTTCTACTATCAAAATAATATGCAAAAGTCTCAGGTCGCCCGCCAGAGCATTTACAGGCTCTAGCAAGCCATTTTGTCTATTTCTAGAACAGTAGGTGCCATTCAAATGCAGTTAAAATCATTTTACAGTTGTTTCTGTACAAGCTTTAACATTCTGCAATAAATCTCTATTAATTATAATGTGTTACGCACTGCTAGTAGCATTCTGAGGCCATTAAGCGGTCGCGCTGAACCAACGAAAAAGCACTACTAAGATAAACAATATCTAAGAACGTTTCTACTATCAAAATAGCATGCAAAACGTCTCAAGTCGTCCGCCAGAGCGTTTACAGGCTCTAGCATGCCATTTTGTCTACTTCTAAAACGGTAGGTGCCATTCAAATGCATTTAAAATTATTTTACAGTTGTTTCTGTAAACCTTTAGCATCCTGCAGTAAATCTCTATTAATTAGAATATGTTACGCACTGCTAGTAGCATTCTGAGACCATTAAGCGGTCGCGCTGAACCACCGAAAGAACGCTACTAAGATAAACAATATCTAAGAGCGTTTCTACTATCAAAATAATATGCAAAACGTCTCAGGTCTTCCGCCAGAACGTTTACAGGCTGTAGCATGCCTTTTTCTCTACTTCTAAAACAGTAGGTGCCATTCAAATGCATTTAAAATTATTTTACAGTTGTTCCTGTACAAGCTTTAACATTCTGCAATAAATGTCTATTAATTATAATATGTTACGCACTGCTAGTAGCATTCTGAGACCATTAAGCGGTTGCACTGAACCACCGCAAGAGCGCTACTAAGATAAACAGTATCTAAGAGCATTTCTACTATCAAAATAATATGCAAAACGCCTCAGGTCTTCCGCCAGAACGTTTACAGGCTGTAGCATGCCATTTTGTCTCCTTCTAAAACAGTAGGTGTCATTCAAATGCCTTTAAAATTATTTTACAGTTGTTTCTGTAAACCATTAGCATCCTGCAATAAATTTCTATTAATTATAATATGTTACGCACTGCTAGTAGCATTCTGAGACCATTAAGCGGTCGCGCTGAACCACCGAAAGAGCGCTACTAAGATAAACAATATCTAAGAACGTTTCTACTATCGAAATAATATGCAAAAGTCTTAGGTCGCCCGCCAGAGCGTTTACAGGCTATAGCATGCTATTTTGTCTATTTCTAAAACAGTAGGCGCCATTCTAATACATTTAAAATTATTTTACAGTGGTTTCTGTACAAGCTTTAACATTCTGCAATAAATGTCTATTAATTATAATATGTTACGCACTGCTAGTAGCATTCTGAGACCATTAAGCGGTCGCGCTGAACCACCGAAAGAGCGCTACTAAGATAAACAATATCAAAGAACGTTTATACTATCAAAATAATATGCAAAAGTCTTAGGTCGCCCGCCAGAGCGTTTACAGGCTATAGCATGCTATTTTGTCTATTTCTAAAACAGTAGGCGCCGTTCTAATACATTTAAAATTATTTTACAGTGGTTTCTGTACAAGCTTTAACATTCTGCAATAAATGTCTATTAATTATAATATGTTACGCACTGCTAGTAGCATTCTGAGATCATTAAGCGGTCGCGCTCCACCACCGAAATAACGTTACCATAATAAACAAATTCAAAGAGCGTTTCTACTATCGAAATAATATGCAAAACGTCTCAGGTCGTCCGCCAGAGCGTTTACAGGCTCTAGCATGCCATTTTGTCAATTTCTAAAACAATAGGTGCATTCTAATGCATTTAAAATTAGTTTACAGTTGATTCTATATACCCTTTAGCACTCTGCAATAAATGTCTATTAATTATGATACGTTACGCACTGCTAGTAGCATTCTGAGACTATTAAGCGGTCGCGCTGAACTACCGAAAGAACGCTACTAAGATAAACAATATCTAAGAGCGTTTCTACTATCAAAATAATATGCAAAACGTCTCAGGTCTTCCGCCAGAACATTTACAGGCTGTAGCATGCCATTTTGTCTACTTCCAAAACAGTAGGTGCTATTCAAATTCATTTAAAATTATTTTACAGCTGTTTCTGTACAAGCTTTAACATTCTGCAGTAAATGTCTATTAATTATAATATGTGGCGCACTGCTAGTAGCATTCTGCAACCATTAAGCGGTCGCGCTAAACCACCGAAAGAGCGCTACTAAGATAAACAATATCTAAGAGTTTTTCTACTATCAAAATAATATGCAAAACGTCTCAGGTCGTCCGCCAGAACGTTTACAGACTCTAGCATGCCATTTTGTCTATTTCTAAAACAGTAGGCGACATTCTAATGCATTTAAAATTAATTTGCAGTGGTTTCTGTACAAGCTTTAACATTCTGCAAAAAATGTCTTTTAATTATAATACGTTACGCACTGCTAGTAGCATTCCGAGACCATTAAGCGGTCGCGCTGAACTACCGAAAGAGCGCTACTAAGATAAACAATATCTAAGAGTTTTTCTACTATCAAAATAATATGCAAAACGTCTCACGTCGTCCGCCAGAGCGTTTACAGGCTCTAGCATGCCATTTTGTCTATTTCTAAAACAGTAGGTGACATTCAAATGCATTTAAAATTATTTTACAGTTGTTTCTGTAAACCTTTAGCATCCAGCAGTAAATCTCTATTAATTATAATATGTTACGCACTGCTAGTAGCACTCTGAGACCATTAAGCGGTCGCGCTAACCCACCGAAAGAACGCTAATAAGATAAACAATATCTAAGAACGTTTCTACTATCAAAATAATATGCAAAACGTCTCAGGTCTTCAGCAAGAGCGTTTACATGCTCTAGCATGCCATTTTGTCTATTTCTAAAACAGTAGGTGCCATTCAAATCGATTTAAAATTATTTTACAGTTCTTTCTGTAAACCTTTAGCATCCTTCCATAAATCTCTAATAATTATAATATGTTACGCAATGCTAGTAGCATTCTGAGACCATTAAGCGGTCGCGCTGAACCAACGAAAAAGCGCTACTAAGATAAACAACATCTAAGAACGTTTCTACTATCAAAATAATATGCAAAACGTCTCAGGTCGTCCGCAAGAGCGTTTACAGGCTCTAGCATGCCATTTTGTTTATTTCTAAAACAGTAGGTGCCATTCAAATGCATTTAAAATTATTTTACAGTTGCTTCTGTAAACCTTTAGCATCCTGCAATAAATCTCTATTAATTATAATATGTTACGCATTGCTAGTAGCATTCTGAGACCACTAAGCGGTCGCGCTGTACCACCGAAAGAACGCTACTAAGATAAACAATAACTAAGAGCGTTTCTGCTGTCAAAATAATATGCAAAACGTGTCAGGTCTTCCGCCAGAACGTTTACAGGATGTAGCATGCCATTTTGTCTATTTCTAAAACAGTAGGTGCCATTCAAATGCATTTAAAACGATTTTACAGTTGCTTCTGTAAACCTTTAGCATCCTGCAATAAATCTCTATTAATGATAATATGTTACGCATTGCTAGTAGCATTCTGAGACCACTAAGCGGTCGCGCTGTACCACCGAAAGAACGCTACTAAGATAAACAATATCTAAGAGCGTTTCTGCTATCAAAATAATATGCAAAACGTCTCAGGTCGTCCGCCAGAACGTTTACAGGCTGTAGCATGCCATATTGTCTACTTCTAAAACAGTAGGTGCCATTCAAATGCATTTAAAATTATTTTACAGTTGCTTCTGTAAACCTTTAGCATTATGCAATAAATCTCTATTAATTATAATATGCTACGCATTGCTAGTAGCATTCTGAGACCACTAAGCGGTCGCGCTGTACCACCGAAAGGACGCTACTAAGATAAACAATATCTAAGAGCGTTTCTGCTTTCAAAATAATATGCAAAACGTCTCAGGTCTACCGCCAGAACGTTTACAGGATGTATCATGCCATTTTGTCTATTTCTAAAACAGTAGGTGCCATTCAAATGCATTTAAAACGATTTTACAGTTGCTTCTGTAAACCTTTAGCATCCTGCAATAAATCTCTATTAATTACGAGTATAATATGTTACGCACTGCTAGTAGCATTCTGAGACCATTAGGCGGTCGCGCTGAACCACCGAAAGAATGCTACTAAGATAAACAATATCTAAGAGCGTTTCTACTGTCAAAATAATATGCAAAACGTCTCAGGTCTTCCGCCAGAATGTTTACAGGCTGTAGCATGCCATTTTGACTACTTCTGAAACAGTAGGTGCCATTCATATGTATTTAAAATTATTTTACAGTTGTTTCTGTTCAAGCTTTAACATTCTGCAATAAATGTCTATTAATTATAATATGTTACGCACTGCTAGTAGCATTCTGAGACCATTAGGCGGTCGCGCTGATCCACCGAAAAAGCGCTACTAAGATAAACAATATCTAAGAACGTTTCTACTATCGAAATAATATTCAAAAGTCTCATGTGGCCCGCCAGAGCATTTACAGGCTTTAGCATGCCATTTTGTGTATTTCTAGTACAGTAGGTGCTATTCAAATGCATTTAAAATCTTTTTACAGTTGTTTCTGTAAACCTTTAGCATCCTGCAGTAAATTTCTATTAATTATGGTATGTTACGCACTACTAGTAACATTCTGAGAAAACTAAGCGGTCGCGCTGTACCACCGAAAGAACACTACTAAGATAAACAATATCTAAGAGCGTTTCTACAGTCAAAATAATATGCAAACCGTCTCAGGTCGTCCGCCAGAGCGTTTACAGGCTCTAGCTTGCCATTTTGTCTATTTCTAAAAAGTAGGTGCAATTCAAATGCATTTAAAATTATTTTACAGTTGTTTCTGTAAACCTTTAGCATCCTGCAATAAATGTCTATTAATTATAATATGTTACGCACTGCTAGTAGCATTCTGAGACCATTAAGCGGTCGCGCTGAACCTCCGGAAGAGCGCTACTAAGATAAACAATATCTAAGAACGTTTCTACTTTCAAAATAGCATGCAAAACGTCTCAAGTCGTCCGCCAGAGCGTTTACAGGCTCTAGCATGCCATTTTGTCTACTTCTAAAACAGTAGGTGCCATTCAAATGCATTTAAAATTATTATACAGTTGTTTCTGTAAACCTTTAGCATCCTGCAGTAAATCTCTATTAATTAGAATATGTTACGCACAGCTAGTAGCATTCTGAGACCATTGGGCGGTCGCGCTGAACTACCGAAAGAACGCTACTACGATAAACAATAGCTAAGAACGTTTCTACTATCGAAATAATATGCAAAAGTCTCAGGTCGCCCGCCAGAGCATTTACAGGCTCTAGCATGCCATTTTGTCTATTTCTAAAACAGTAGGTGCCATTCAAATGCATTTAAAATTATTTTACAGTTGTTTCTGTAAACCTTTAGCATCCTGCAATAAATGTCTATTAATTATAATATGTTACGCACTGCTAGTAGCATTCTGAGACCATTAAGCGGTCGCGCTGAACCTCCGGAAGAGCGCTACTAAGATAAACAATATCTAAGAGCGTTTATACTATCAAAATAATATGCAAAACGTCTCAGGTCTTCCGCCAGAACATTTACAGGCTGTAGCATGCCATTTTGTCTACTTCCAAAACAGTAGGTGCTATTCAAATTCATTTAAAATTATTTTACAGCTGTTTCTGTACAAGCTTTAACATTCTGCAGTAAATGTCTATTAATTATAATATGTGGCGCACTGCTAGTAGCATTCTGCAACCATTAAGCGGTCGCGCTAAACCACCGAAAGAGCGCTACTAAGATAAACAATATCTAAGAGTTTTTCTACTATCAAAATAATATGCAAAACGTCTCAGGTCGTCCGCCAGAACGTTTACAGACTCTAGCATGCCATTTTGTCTATTTCTAAAACAGTAGGCGACATTCTAATGCATTTAAAATTAATTTGCAGTGGTTTCTGTACAAGCTTTAACATTCTGCAAAAAATGTCTTTTAATTATAATACGTTACGCACTGCTAGTAGCATTCCGAGACCATTAAGCGGTCGCGCTGAACTACCGAAAGAGCGCTACTAAGATAAACAATATCTAAGAGTTTTTCTACTATCAAAATAATATGCAAAACGTCTCACGTCGTCCGCCAGAGCGTTTACAGGCTCTAGCATGCCATTTTGTCTATTTCTAAAACAGTAGGTGACATTCAAATGCATTTAAAATTATTTTACAGTTGTTTCTGTAAACCTTTAGCATCCAGCAGTAAATCTCTATTAATTATAATATGTTACGCACTGCTAGTAGCACTCTGAGACCATTAAGCGGTCGCGCTAACCCACCGAAAGAACGCTAATAAGATAAACAATATCTAAGAACGTTTCTACTATCAAAATAATATGCAAAACGTCTCAGGTCTTCAGCAAGAGCGTTTACATGCTCTAGCATGCCATTTTGTCTATTTCTAAAACAGTAGGTGCCATTCAAATCGATTTAAAATTATTTTACAGTTCTTTCTGTAAACCTTTAGCATCCTTCCATAAATCTCTAATAATTATAATATGTTACGCAATGCTAGTAGCATTCTGAGACCATTAAGCGGTCGCGCTGAACCAACGAAAAGCGCTACTAAGATAAACAACATCTAAGAACGTTTCTACTATCAAAATAATATGCAAAACGTCTCAGGTCTTCAGCAAGAGCGTTTACATGCTCTAGCATGCCATTTTGTCTATTTCTAAAACAGTAGGTGCCATTCAAATCGATTTAAAATTATTTTACAGTTCTTTCTGTAAACCTTTAGCATCCTTCCATAAATCTCTAATAATTATAATATGTTACGCAATGCTAGTAGCATTCTGAGACCATTAAGCGGTCGCGCTGAACCAACGAAAAAGCGCTACTAAGATAAACAACATCTAAGAACGTTTCTACTATCAAAATAATATGCAAAACGTCTCAGGTCGTCCGCAAGAGCGTTTACAGGCTCTAGCATGCCATTTTGTTTATTTCTAAAACAGTAGGTGCCATTCAAATGCATTTAAAATTATTTTACAGTTGCTTCTGTAAACCTTTAGCATCCTGCAATAAATCTCTATTAATTATAATATGTTACGCATTGCTAGTAGCATTCTGAGACCACTAAGCGGTCGCGCTGTACCACCGAAAGAACGCTACTAAGATAAACAATAACTAAGAGCGTTTCTGCTGTCAAAATAATATGCAAAACGTGTCAGGTCTTCCGCCAGAACGTTTACAGGATGTAGCATGCCATTTTGTCTATTTCTAAAACAGTAGGTGCCATTCAAATGCATTTAAAACGATTTTACAGTTGCTTCTGTAAACCTTTAGCATCCTGCAATAAATCTCTATTAATGATAATATGTTACGCATTGCTAGTAGCATTCTGAGACCACTAAGCGGTCGCGCTGTACCACCGAAAGAACGCTACTAAGATAAACAATATCTAAGAGCGTTTCTGCTATCAAAATAATATGCAAAACGTCTCAGGTCGTCCGCCAGAACGTTTACAGGCTGTAGCCATGCCATATTGTCTACTTCTAAAACAGTAGGTGCCATTCAATGCATTTAAAATTATTTTACAGTTGCTTCTGTAAACCCTTTAGCATTATGCAATAAATCTCTATTAATTATAATATGCTACGCAATGCTAGTAGCATTCTGAGACCACTAAGCGGTCGCGCTGTACCACCGAAAGGACGCTACTAAGATAAACAATATCTAAGAGCGTTTCTGCTTTCAAAATAATATGCAAAACGTCTCAGGTCTACCGCCAGAACGTTTACAGGATGTATCATGCCATTTTGTCTATTTCTAAAACAGTAGGTGCCATTAAATGCATTTAAAACGATTTTACAGTTGCTTCTGTAAACCTTTAGCATCCTGCAATAAATCTCTATTAATTACGAGTATAATATGTTACGCACTGCTAGTAGCATTCTGAGACCATTAGGCGGTCGCGCTGAACCACCGAAAGAATGCTACTAAGATAAACAATATCTAAGAGCGTTTCTACTGTCAAAATAATATGCAAAACGTCTCAGGTCTTCCGCCAGAATGTTTACAGGCTGTAGCATGCCATTTTGACTACTTCTGAAACAGTAGGTGCCATTCATATGTATTTAAAATTATTTTACAGTTGTTTCTGTTCAAGCTTTAACATTCTGCAATAAATGTCTATTAATTATAATATGTTACGCACTGCTAGTAGCATTCTGAGACCATTAGGCGGTCGCGCTGATCCACCGAAAAAGCGCTACTAAGATAAACAATATCTAAGAACGTTTCTACTATCGAAATAATATTCAAAAGTCTCATGTGGCCCGCCAGAGCATTTACAGGCTTTAGCATGCCATTTTGTGTATTTCTAGTACAGTAGGTGCTATTCAAATGCATTTAAAATCTTTTTACAGTTGTTTCTGTAAACCTTTAGCATCCTGCAGTAAATTTCTATTAATTATGGTATGTTACGCACTACTAGTAACATTCTGAGAAAACTAAGCGGTCGCGCTGTACCACCGAAAGAACACTACTAAGATAAACAATATCTAAGAGCGTTTCTACAGTCAAAATAATATGCAAACCGTCTCAGGTCGTCCGCCAGAGCGTTTACAGGCTCTAGCTTGCCATTTTGTCTATTTCTAAAAAGTAGGTGCAATTCAAATGCATTTAAAATTATTTTACAGTTGTTTCTGTAAACCTTTAGCATCCTGCAATAAATGTCTATTAATTATAATATGTTACGCACTGCTAGTAGCATTCTGAGACCATTAAGCGGTCGCGCTGAACCTCCGGAAGAGCGCTACTAAGATAAACAATATCTAAGAACGTTTCTACTTTCAAAATAGCATGCAAAACGTCTCAAGTCGTCCGCCAGAGCGTTTACAGGCTCTAGCATGCCATTTTGTCTACTTCTAAAACAGTAGGTGCCATTCAAATGCATTTAAAATTATTATACAGTTGTTTCTGTAAACCTTTAGCATCCTGCAGTAAATCTCTATTAATTAGAATATGTTACGCACAGCTAGTAGCATTCTGAGACCATTGGGCGGTCGCGCTGAACTACCGAAAGAACGCTACTACGATAAACAATAGCTAAGAACGTTTCTACTATCGAAATAATATGCAAAAGTCTCAGGTCGCCCGCCAGAGCATTTACAGGCTCTAGCATGCCATTTTGTCTATTTCTAAAACAGTAGGTGCCATTCACATGCATTTAAAATTATTTTACAGTTGTTTCTGTAAACCTTTAGCATCCTGCAATAAATGTCTATTAATTATAATATGTTACGCACTGCTAGTAGCATTCTGAGACCATTAAGCGGTCGCGCTGAACCTCCGGAAGAGCGCTACTAAGATAAACAATATCTAAGAGCGTTTATACTATCAAAATAATATGCAAAACGTCTCAGGTTTTGTGCCAGAACGTTTACAGTTGTTTGTGTAAACCTTTAGCATCCTGCAATAAATTTCTATTAATTATAGTATGTTACGCACTGCTAGTAGCATTCTGAGACCATTAAGCGGTCGCGCTGAACCACCGAAAGAACGCTACTAAGATAAACAACATCTAAGAGCATTTCTACTATCAAAATAATATGCAAAACGTCTCAGGTCGTCCGCCAGAGCGTTTACAGGCTCTAGCATGCCATTTTGACTACTTCGAAAACAGTAGGTGCCATTCAAATGCATTTAAAATTATTTTACAGTTGTTTCTGTACAAGCTTTAACATTCTGCAATAAATCTCTATTAAATATAATGTGTTACGCACTGCTAGTAGCATTCTGCGACCATTAAGCGGTCGCGCTGAACCACCGAAAGAACGCTACTAAGATAAACAATATCTACTAACGTTTCTACTGTCAAAATAATATGCAAAATGTCTCAGGTCTTGCGCCAGAATGTTTACAAGCTGTAGCATGCCATTTTGACTACTTCTAAAACAGTAGGTGCCATTCAAATGCATTTAAAATTATTTTACAGTTGTTTCTGTACAAGCTTTAACATTCTGCAATAAATGTCTATTAATTATAATATGTGACGCACTGCTAGTAGCATCCTGAGACCATTAAGCGGTCGCGCTGAACCACCGAAAGAACGCTACTAAGATAAACAATATCTAAGAGCGTTTCTACTGTCAAAATAATATGCAAAACGTCTCAGGTCTTGCGCCAGAATGTTTACAGGCTGTAGCATGCCATTTTGACTACTTCTAAAACAGTAGGTGCCATTGAAATGCATTTAAAATTATTTACAGTTGTTTCTGTACAAGCTTTAACATTCTGCAATAAATGTCTATTAATTATAATATGTTACGCACTGCTAGTAACATTCTGAGACCACTAAGCGGTCGCGCTGTACCACCGAAAGAACGCTACTAAGATAAACAATATCTAAGAGCGTTTCTGCTATCAAAATAATATGCAAAACGTCTCAGGTCTTGCGCCAGAATGTTTACAGGCTGTAGCATGCCATTTTGACTACTTCTAAAACAGTAGGTGCCATTCAAATGCATTTAAAATTATTTTACAGTTGTTTCTGTACAAGCTTTAACATCCTGCAGTAAATCTCTATTAATTATAATATGTTACGCACTGCTATTAGCATTCTGAGACCATTAAGCGGTCGCGCTGAACCACCGAAAGAACGCTACTAAGATAAACAATATCTAAGAGCGTTTCTACTGTCAAAATAATATGCAAAACGTCTCAGGTCTTGCGCCAGAATGTTTACAGGCTGTAGCATGCCATTTTGACTACTTCTAAAACAGTAGGTGCCATTGAAATGCATTTAAAATTATTTTACAGTTGTTTCTGTACAAGCTTAAACATTCTGCAATAAATGTCTATTAATTAGAATATGTTACGCACTGCTAGTGGCATTCTGAGACCACTAAGCGGTCGCGCTGTACCACCGAAAGAACGCTACTAAGATAAACAATATCTAAGAGCGTTTCTGCTATCAAAATAATATGCAAAACGTCTCAGGTCTTCCGCCAGAATGTTTACAGGCTGTAGCATGCCATTTTGACTACTGCTAAAACAGTAGGTGCCATTCAAATGCATTTAAAATTATTTTACAGTTGTTTCTGTACAAGCTTTAACATTCTGCAATAAATGTCTATTAATTATAATATGTTACGCACTGCTAGTAGCATTCTGAGACCATTAGGCGGTCGCGCTGAACTACCGAAAAAGCGCTACTAAGATGAACAATATCTAAGAAGGTTTCTACTATCAAAATAATATGCAAAACGTCTCAGGTCTTCCGCCAGAACGTTTACAGGCTGTAGCATGCCTTTTTGTCTACTTCTAAAACAGTAGGTGCCATTCAAATGCATTTAAAATTATGTTACAGTTGTTTCTGTTCAAGCTTTAACATTCTGCAATAAATGTCTATTAATTATAATATGTTACTCACTGCTAGTAATATTCGGAGACCATTAGGCGGTCGCGCTGAACAACCGAAAGAGCGCTACTAAGATAAACAATATCTAAGAACGTTTCTACTATCGAAATAATATGCAAAAGTCTCAGGTCGCCCGCCAGAGCATTTACAGGCTCTAGAATGCCATTTTGTCTATTTCTAGAATAGTAGGTGCCATTCAAATGCAGTTAAAATCATTTTACAGTTGTTTCTGTACAAGCTTTAACATTCTGCAATAAATCTCTATTAAATATAATGTGTTACGTACTGCTAGTAGCATTCTGAGGCCATTAAGCGGTCGCGCTGATCCAACGAAAAAACACTACTAAGATAAACAATATCTAAGAACGTTTCTACTATCAAAATAGCATGCAAAACATCTCAAGTCGTCCGCCAGAGCGTTTACAGGCTCTAGCATGCCATTTTGTCTACTTCTAAAACAGTAGGTGCCATTCAAATGCATTTAAAATTATTTTACAGTTGTTTCTGTAAACCTTTAGCATCCTGCAGTAAATCTCTATTAATTAGAATATGTTACGCACTGCTAGTAGCATTCTGAGACCTTTAAGCGGTCGCGCTGAACCACCGAAAGAACGCTACTAAGATAAACAATATCAAAGAGCGTTTCTACAATCAAAATAATATGCAAAACGTCTCAGGTCTTCCGCCAGAACGTTTACAGGCTGTAGCATGCCATTTTGTCTACTTCTAAAACAGTAGGTGCCATTCAAATGCATTTAAAATTATTTTACAGTTGTTCCTGTACAAGCTTTAACTTTCTGCAATAAATGTCTATTAATTATAATATGTTACGCACTGCTAGTAGCATTCTGAGACCATTAGGCGGTCGCGCTGATCCACCGAAAGGGCGCTACTAAGATAAACAATATCTAAGAACGTTTCTACTATCGAAATAATATGCAAAAGTCTCAGGTGGCCCGCCAGAGCATTTACAGGCTCTAGCATGCCATTTTGTCTATTTCTAGTACAGTAGGTGCTATTCAAATGCATTTAAAATCTTTTTACAGTGGTTTCTGTAAACCTTTAGCATCCTGCAGTAAATTTCTATTAATTATAGTATGTTACGCACTACTAGTAACATTCTGAGAAAACTAAGCGGTCGCGCTGTACCACCGAAAGAACGCTACTAATATAAACAATATCTAAGAGCGTTTCTACTGTCAAAATAATATACAAAACGTCTCAGGTCTTCCGCCAGAACGTTTACAGGCTCTAGCATGCCATTTTGTCTATTTCTAGAACAGTAGGTGCCATTCAAATGCAGTTAAAATCATTTTACAGTTGTTTCTGTACAAGCTTTAACATTCTGCAATAAATCTCTATTAATTATAATGTGTTACGCACTGCTAGTAGCATTCTCAGACCATTAAGCGGTCGCGCTGAACCTCCGGAAGAGCGCTACTAAGATATGGAAAACGTCTCAGGTCGTCCGCCAGAGCGTTTACAGGCTCTAGCATGCCATTTTGTCTATTTCTAAACAGTAGGTGCCATTCAAATGCATTTAAAATTATTTTACAGTTGTTTCTGTAAACCTTTAGCATCCTGCAATAAATGTCTATTAATTATAATATGTTACTCACTGCTAGTAGCATTCTGAGACCATTAAGCAGTCGCGCTGAACCTCCGGAAAAGCGCTACTAAGATAAACAATATCTAAGAAAATTTCTACTATCAAAATAGCATGCAAAACGTATCAAGTCGTCCGCCAGAGCGTTTACAGGCTCTAGCATGCCATTTTGTCTACTTCTAAAACAGTAGGTGCCATTCAAATGCATTTAAAATTATTATACAGTTGTTTCTGTAAACCTTTAGCATCCTGCAGTAAATCTCTATTAATTAGAATATGTTACGCACTGCTATTAGCATTCTGAGACCATTAAGCGGTCGCGCTGAACCACCGAAAGAACGCTACTAAGATAAACAATATCTAAGAGCGTTTCTACTGTCAAAATAATATGCAAAACGTCTCAGGTCTTGCGCCAGAATGTTTACAGGCTGTAGCATGCCATTTTGACTACTTCTAAAACAGTAGGTGCCATTGAAATGCATTTAAAATTATTTTACAGTTGTTTCTGTACAAGCTTAAACATTCTGCAATAAATGTCTATTAATTAGAATATGTTACGCACTGCTAGTGGCATTCTGAGACCACTAAGCGGTCGCGCTGTACCACCGAAAGAACGCTACTAAGATAAACAATATCTAAGAGCGTTTCTGCTATCAAAATAATATGCAAAACGTCTCAGGTCTTCCGCCAGAATGTTTACAGGCTGTAGCATGCCATTTTGACTACTGCTAAAACAGTAGGTGCCATTCAAATGCATTTAAAATTATTTTACAGTTGTTTCTGTACAAGCTTTAACATTCTGCAATAAATGTCTATTAATTATAATATGTTACGCACTGCTAGTAGCATTCTGAGACCATTAGGCGGTCGCGCTGAACTACCGAAAAAGCGCTACTAAGATGAACAATATCTAAGAAGGTTTCTACTATCAAAATAATATGCAAAACGTCTCAGGTCTTCCGCCAGAACGTTTACAGGCTGTAGCATGCCTTTTTGTCTACTTCTAAAACAGTAGGTGCCATTCAAATGCATTTAAAATTATGTTACAGTTGTTTCTGTTCAAGCTTTAACATTCTGCAATAAATGTCTATTAATTATAATATGTTACTCACTGCTAGTAATATTCGGAGACCATTAGGCGGTCGCGCTGAACAACCGAAAGAGCGCTACTAAGATAAACAATATCTAAGAACGTTTCTACTATCGAAATAATATGCAAAAGTCTCAGGTCGCCCGCCAGAGCATTTACAGGCTCTAGAATGCCATTTTGTCTATTTCTAGAATAGTAGGTGCCATTCAAATGCAGTTAAAATCATTTTACAGTTGTTTCTGTACAAGCTTTAACATTCTGCAATAAATCTCTATTAAATATAATGTGTTACGTACTGCTAGTAGCATTCTGAGGCCATTAAGCGGTCGCGCTGATCCAACGAAAAAACACTACTAAGATAAACAATATCTAAGAACGTTTCTACTATCAAAATAGCATGCAAAACATCTCAAGTCGTCCGCCAGAGCGTTTACAGGCTCTAGCATGCCATTTTGTCTACTTCTAAAACAGTAGGTGCCATTCAAATGCATTTAAAATTATTTTACAGTTGTTTCTGTAAACCTTTAGCATCCTGCAGTAAATCTCTATTAATTAGAATATGTTACGCACTGCTAGTAGCATTCTGAGACCTTTAAGCGGTCGCGCTGAACCACCGAAAGAACGCTACTAAGATAAACAATATCAAAGAGCGTTTCTACAATCAAAATAATATGCAAAACGTCTCAGGTCTTCCGCCAGAACGTTTACAGGCTGTAGCATGCCATTTTGTCTACTTCTAAAACAGTAGGTGCCATTCAAATGCATTTAAAATTATTTTACAGTTGTTCCTGTACAAGCTTTAACTTTCTGCAATAAATGTCTATTAATTATAATATGTTACGCACTGCTAGTAGCATTCTGAGACCATTAGGCGGTCGCGCTGATCCACCGAAAGGGCGCTACTAAGATAAACAATATCTAAGAACGTTTCTACTATCGAAATAATATGCAAAAGTCTCAGGTGGCCCGCCAGAGCATTTACAGGCTCTAGCATGCCATTTTGTCTATTTCTAGTACAGTAGGTGCTATTCAAATGCATTTAAAATCTTTTTACAGTGGTTTCTGTAAACCTTTAGCATCCTGCAGTAAATTTCTATTAATTATAGTATGTTACGCACTACTAGTAACATTCTGAGAAAACTAAGCGGTCGCGCTGTACCACCGAAAGAACGCTACTAATATAAACAATATCTAAGAGCGTTTCTACTGTCAAAATAATATACAAAACGTCTCAGGTCTTCCGCCAGAACGTTTACAGGCTCTAGCATGCCATTTTGTCTATTTCTAGAACAGTAGGTGCCATTCAAATGCAGTTAAAATCATTTTACAGTTGTTTCTGTACAAGCTTTAACATTCTGCAATAAATCTCTATTAATTATAATGTGTTACGCACTGCTAGTAGCATTCTCAGACCATTAAGCGGTCGCGCTGAACCTCCGGAAGAGCGCTACTAAGATATGGAAAACGTCTCAGGTCGTCCGCCAGAGCGTTTACAGGCTCTAGCATGCCATTTTGTCTATTTCTAAACAGTAGGTGCCATTCAAATGCATTTAAAATTATTTTACAGTTGTTTCTGTAAACCTTTAGCATCCTGCAATAAATGTCTATTAATTATAATATGTTACTCACTGCTAGTAGCATTCTGAGACCATTAAGCAGTCGCGCTGAACCTCCGGAAAAGCGCTACTAAGATAAACAATATCTAAGAAAATTTCTACTATCAAAATAGCATGCAAAACGTATCAAGTCGTCCGCCAGAGCGTTTACAGGCTCTAGCATGCCATTTTGTCTACTTCTAAAACAGTAGGTGCCATTCAAATGCATTTAAAATTATTATACAGTTGTTTCTGTAAACCTTTAGCATCCTGCAGTAAATCTCTATTAATTAGAATATGTTACGCACTGCTAGTAGCATTCTGAGACCATTGGGCGGACGCGCTGAACTACCGAAAGAGCGCTACTAAGATAAACAATAGCTATGAACGTTTCTACAATCGAAATAATATGCAAAAGTCTCAGGTCGCCCGCCCGAGCATTTACAGGCTCTAGCATGCCATTTTGTCTATTTCTAAAACAGTAGGTGCTATTCAAATGCATTTAAAATCATTTTACAGCTGTTTCTGTAAACCTTTAGCATCCTGCAATAAATTTCTATTAATTATAGTATGTTACGCACTGCTAGTAGCATTCTGAGACCATTAAGCGGTCGCGCTGAACCACCGAAAGAACGCTACTAAGATAAACAACATCTAAGAGCATTTCTACTATCAAAATAATATGCAAAACGTCTCAGGTCTTCCGCCAGAACGTTTACAGGCTGTAGCATGCCATTTTGTCTACTACTAAAACAGTAGGTGCTATTCAAATGCATTTAAAATCATTTTACTGTTGTTTCTGTAAACCTTTAGCATCTTGCAATAAATTTCTATTAATTATAATATGTTACGCACTGCTAGTAGCATTCTGAGACCATTAACAGGTCACGCTGAACCACCAAAAGGACGCTACTAAGATAAACAATATCTAAAAGCGTTTCTACTATCAAAATAACATGTAAAACGCCTCAAGCCGTCCGCCAGAGCGTTTACAGGCTCTAGCATACCATTTTTCTATTTCCAAAACAGTAGGTGCCATTCAAATACATTTAAAATTATTTTACAGTTATTTCTGTACAAGCTTTAACATTCTGCAATAAATGTTTATTAATTATAATATGTTACGCAATGCTAGTAGCATTCTGAGATTATTAAGCGGTTGCGCTGAACCACCAAAAAAACGCTACTAAGATAAACAATATCTAAAAGCGTTTCTACTATCAAAATAATATGCAAACTGTCTCAGGTCTTCCGCCAGAACGTTTACAGGCTGTAGCATGCCATTTTGTCTACTTCTAAAACAGTAGGTGCCATTCAAATGCATTTAAAATTATTTTACAGTTGTTTCTGTACAAGCTTTAACATTCTGCAATAAATGTCTATTAAGTATAATATGTTACGCACTGCTAGTAGCATTCTGAGACCATTAACAGGTCACGCTGAACCACCAAAAAAACGCTACTAAGATAAACAATATCTAAAAGCGTTTCTACTATCAAAATAATATGCAAACTGTCTCAGGTTGTTAAGTGATTTTGACGTCATTAAGCTATCCTTGTTATAAATTCCACGATTGGGTATTATTAGTGCATTTAAGCTGAAATTATTTTATTTAAAATTTCTGAAGACGGCCCTGTCTAAAGTTCAACCCTGGATCTTAAAGCTACATTTTAAATATAATTTGGCCCAAACAATGATGCGTTCACGGTCCGTAGAATTCGTCCCGTAAGCGTTCTCTTTTTAAATTCAAAACAAACATAGATATTGTAATTCTTTTCTTGATGAACGTTTCCGTTTCGTATACTAATTGCGTCATGTTTCGCAACTGCCCGGCGTCGTAATCACCACTTCTTTAAATTCGTATGCATCAAATCTATTCTGAACAACCCTTCCTTGTTCCACGCACAAAGAAATTAGGCTCTGGGATTACATTTGTTTTGGCAATAGCGCATTATGCTACCCTTGGACATTTCCTGTTATTGACTTCAACGCCCGAAGTTCGTAAAAGCTGACCTTGTAACTTAATATTTTTGGGATCCGCTGTATAAGCCAGAAATTCCTTCTAGAACGCTTCTTGATGACCAAGCTTTGTGTGAAGGAAATAAGAATTGATAACTCCTTAAGGAATGATGCATTTAAAATTAGTGGTTTTGAGTCCGAAATTTTCTTCCATTGTATCCGTCGCGCGTAGCCCGTTTTGAAATTAATTAATTAGTAGCAAGCTTCCGATCAAGAACGTTTTAGAAGAACGCTAGCCCCGGGCCTCGGCCGGGGCTGCGCTATTTTTGTGAGTGCCCTGTAGCAAGTTTCGGTGCCTTTTTAGTAAATCGGCGTGTTGATTTCTTCTGAACTTAAGTGAGTGAAGCTCAAACCTTCGAAGCATTTATTGTTGGTGTTTTGGAATTGCGTGTGCGGGCAGATGTAGTGAAGTAACTCGGCGTTGATACGAATGGCCGATTCGTCTCCTATAGTGTACTTTCCGGGGAAAGATATTTGCATTAATTGCACATTCGACTAGAGACGACATCTTTAAGCCGTAACTAACTTTTCTCTGTTAAGTGGGGAAAAACCATTGCTGTTTGCAAATCTGTGTGTCAACGCCGTGCCTCTTGTAATTATTGGGAGCCCGCCCGCGCAATAGTGTATTATTTGCTGTCATTCCCCCCACAACCGTTGAGGGATTTTTTTTTTCGCAACACCTCGTTACGCTGCACCCGAGCTTCTTCGAAGGCCGTCATCTTTTGTTCCTGATTACCGGGGAGTCCCTAAACTCTCGTCCCAACAACTCCGTTTGCACTGCAGCCCTCCTTCTGCCAAGTGACTTCACCAGGACCTCGTTCACCGCTCCCGCCAAAGAAACACGCTTTGGGGCTAAGGTAAAATTGTTTACAGTAAATATGTGTTTTCGCTTTGTTTAATCATGTGCCGTGTGAAGTGATATCGACCATCTGTCGTGCGCTATTGAAGTTTATATTGGACATTGCGTACGCCCGTTTGATTGAATTATTCAAATAATTATTATACGCAGGGGCGTCACTCCTGTGATTTTGTTCTGCTTATTTGTTATTGATACTTAGATTAAGTTAACTTTTGCTAGGGGACCCCGAAATTCCAGTTAGGATGTACCCTTTGTATTAAATTTAAACTCACCGCTAGGTGGGCTATTAAACATAAACCTTTGCTAATTTCAGTCTAGTTATTTGTTGTTGCTGAACCCTTTAGTCATTAGTTAATTACGGCAAAAGCCTGTTGTAATTAAGTGTGAACCCAAAGCCTGCTCTTCAAGTAAGAACGCCCCTAGATTTGGGCTTGTCAGTGTTTTCTTTTATTGCTCTAGAGCAGCCATACTCAACCTTTTTTCTTCTCGGGCCACATACGTATGTTTGCTATGTTACGCGGGCCGCAACATAGTACACATACCTCATAATATAATAATGTAAAAAATTAAACTCAACCCGTAGATGTATCCAAGCGTTTATTTAAAAATGTGTGATTTTTGATGTTGAGACAAACTTTTAACTATTTTAGACAAATCCGGTTTATAATTACTACTACATGCTACTCTCAATACGTCATCAAGGCTGTTACATGTTAAAAGCCTATTGTATTAACGTTAGTAGTTTACATTATCTATGGGCGTGAATAGACGATCAATTGGGAAAACGCAGTCGAAACGTATAAAAATTAATATCTGAGTTGCAAGGGTTTTTAAGAAAAAAAAAAGAGTAGAAAAATAATAACAGGTTTTTATTTTCGAATCGGTGACATGAGAAAAACTTAGCTGTGCATTAAGAGTTTCGTGGTAAAAATGTGGTAAACTCCATATTTCTCGTTCTTCGTTAATAGTATGTGGATACTAACGAGCGTGCTTGAGGCAGATTTTGAGAGCGGGTACCATTTTCTAATGAAAAAATAGTTTCAAGTCGTCGACTGATTAGGGAACCACGGAATTGGCTGCATAGTTTTTGCCTGTTAGTGCAGGGTATGTATAGTGTTTTTGGAACTATCTGATTCTATTTTCGTAAGTGGAAATTATAGCAACAAGTTCGGGGCGACAGAAACGCATTAGTTTGAATATCTCTTCATAAGAATTTCACTACGGAGATCGGGCGATTGCTTGCGGTCAAATGACAGCTGACGTTTAGCGACTGTCAGAGTAGGAGTTAGGTGAGCAGATCATCCTCTTGAACGGTGAGGCATGCTGATTAAACTCCTGAGAGGCTAGTCGTCGATTCCACAAGCGTTGCGATTACCAGATAAGTGAAGTAAAGTTAAACTTGTGATATTTCGCATATTCTCAAAAAGTAAGAACAGTTTATAACCCCTTAATTGTACACTAGCTATTATATAACTGTGAGTTAGAATTATGGTCAAATATACTAGTTAGAAAGTAAAATTGACGTAAACTTGTGGGGTACCCCGTTTTGTAATACGAACTATGATTAGATAGAAATTTGAAGTCGACAATTGTTCCCTTTTATGCAACGAGAATAGACCAGAACCAGAAGGATCAATAAATTTATATAAAGAATTGCTTCTTTCATTCAAACATTAAAGTTTCAAGGGTTGTAATGTGCTGTATATATATGGCGAAGGGTATAAGTTTTCTTTCACCTATATAAGTGTACTTGGGATTAATAAAACTTGTTGGCGCCCAGATATTTGGACATTTCATTACTAAAGGATACACTCCGTCTTCACTGTACCTAGTGACGGGCCCCAAGCACACTTTTATAGCGAACAATTTTTGAAGTAAAATATAAAAGATCGACCTAAAGGTAAGAGAAAAGCCAACAGGGTGAGAATCCGTAAACCGATTTCTGTACACGTTCTTTGCATATTTCATTTTGGTATAAGATGGTTCACAAAGCTATGTTGATGCGAATATCGTGATCAGCAGATAGGCACATTTTTGTACAGATTTGTATTTTTCAGGCACTAATTTCCAAAATCCTTTCCCTATTTTCTTTACAAATAACTTCCAGATGCGTATAGTTTTCGAACTCCATAAATTCGTCAAATAGCTTTGCATAATCATACCACAATGCAGCTAGTTGTGTAATAATTGCTGTTTCTAAGCGCCAGGGATTTTCTACAAGCAACAGACAATTCTTAATGCTTCGTAAATCCTGAGATCTGCTCTTACATTCTTTAGATCAGGCAGCTAAACAATTTGAAATTATTGTATAGTTTTATAGAGAAATGTCAATACCATCTTGTTTAGTTTTTGTTAGAATTGTAAAATTATGCAGTACTTGGTTATGTATTTCCTCGTAATAGATGTCGCTTAGAAAAGCTAAACGACACCATCATCAACCATTTTCAAGTTCACTATAAACTTTATTATTTTGTTGTAAAAACAAAATAATGTCTTGTGGTAAAGAAAAAACCGATCCAGAACCTTTACTCTGCTTAGCCATTGCACCGAGGTATGTAAAAGAAGATCGCTACAATTACTGTTCATTTCTTCCAAAATACTAGGTGTCGCCCACCCTATCTTGGTGATAGAGTTCCTATATGTACTAAGAGTTGAGCCATTGGATCCACAAATCAAGGACCGTGTGATGCAGCAACGATATATTGCATTTGTTTTAGTTGAAAGGAGTATGCACAAAGTTTAAATTTGGAAAAAATCATGTACTCCATGGTTTGTGGATCCAAAACAAGTCACCCTACATGTCCCAACTCTTTTATATACAGGGACTCTACTTGGTGATAGAGTTCCTATATATACTTGGTGACTGGCACATTGTTACCGCGCATCCCAAGCTTTTAAAAACTTGCATTATCAGATGTGTACAAAAGTACGTTCCTGATAATGAGGGTTTCGGGCCACACATAAAAGCTTGGCGGGCCGCATGCGGCCCGCGGGCCGCAGGTTGAGTACGCCTGCTCTAGAGGGTGTGGCTACAAGGTAAGTCATTTGTCGCAAGGCCACACCGTGTATACACCAACAGGCCCGAAGGAACTTGGTGGAGGGGACGCTGTAGTGGAGTGCAGTTACGTGGAGGACTTCCCCATAGGCTACGTGTGTGTTCTTGTTTCTAACACGTTTGCCATTCCTTATCTAGAAACAAGTGGCGCTCTAGGCATCTATTTTAAGCAATCTTTAGGGTAAGTGCCGCCGGTTTTTCCTTGAGCTTTCGAACCACGCCTTCCCGACTGAGTTACGTGCGAGTAATCGGAGCAACAACATCTGTTCCAACACATTAAGATCTGTGTTTTTGGTAAAGCCGGCGATCCCTGTAGGTTGTACCCGATTTTGGACCTTTATTATGATCAATGTCGATCTGAGGAATTAAAACTGTAACAGATCTAAGTGGCTATCCCAACGTGTGGCTCGTTTTTGTCGATAACGCCTTTAGGGCATTGTTTTTGTGTTTCTTTTCTTGTCATACAGCTTCATTTTAGTGTTTGGCATTAACGACATATAGTTTTTTCCACTATTTTTCGTGAAAACTTGACTTTTTAAGACTTTGAAATTTGGAAACGTGTTTTTTTCATATCAGGACGCGTATCCTATTTGTTTTCTTTTATCAAATGAGTTCCTTGCTATCCCTTTGATAGACCAAACATTGTTTTTCCCGGAATTTTTCGCGGTATTTTTGTGTTTTTTCGTGTTTTTTCGTGTTCGATATTTCAACATTTTCTTTTTCGTGCTAAGGCATATTTTGGAGCCATTCTTTTTGGTGCTATCGTTTATTTTAGTATGGATTATTAAGTAAACCGTGTTTTTTTAGTCTTTTTCGTGAAAACTCTGAAATTTTTGGAAGGTATCGAACTTTTTTTTTTTTTTTGAATTCATTTATTGTTGATTGTGTTTAGCCTTCAGCTAGTTTGAAATTTTATTGTGCTATTCTGAATTTAAGTTGAAGTTAGTAGAGTTCATCGACATTGACGCTTTTTAGATTACTGATGTTGACTTTTTTTGTTTGTTGTTATCCTTTGATGTGGTGCCGCGTTGTTGTTCGTTGACGAGTTGGAAATCCTTTCGTTTCCTTATTCTTTATTGGTCCGTTGTTAGGATGTGGTTTTGTGTTGGTGTGTTTGTGAGATCCGCTTTACGCGAATTTGTAATATCTCTCAAACCATCTTAGTTGGCTTGGCGTAGTTTTTTTGATTGACTTCTATTCAGTTTTCATTTCTATCGTGTATCGCCCAACTTCGTGTGCTGATTTCTTCGCGTGCATCAACACTTGTCGTAGTGTCTTGTACACTTTCTGTGGTACGTTTTTCATTTATTGACTTAGTAGTTTACCATGTTGAAGTATGTTGCGATTTAGTCGCCTGTTGTCGTTGTGTTTAAGTAACTTATTTATGGACGATCTGTCGTCACCTACCGAATTTTGTTTTGATGACTTTAGGTTGTCACTTTAGGTGTCTTTGCCCTTTGGATTTTGGGAAAGACTTTTTCGTTGAAGACTTTTGATGGCTTTGGCCATGCATCGTATTCCTGCCCTTTGGACTTTGGGAGGAGCGATTTTGTTGTTAGCTCTTGAGCTTCGTGTGACGGTCAAGGCTAGGCTGTTCGCACGTTGTGTCTTTAGTGAATTTTAGGTTTGACATTTGTTGGAGACTTTGTTTTTCCGGATTTTCTTTTGGTGTTCGGTGTTGGAGTCATTTTCGGTCTCGCATTTTGCGAATTCATAGACGATTTGGCTTTCGGCATCGTCATCAATTGAGGATTTCGGTGGACTTAGTTTTCTTTTATATTACCCCCGATCATTGACCATTTTTGACAATTTCTGTCACAACCTTTTGTCCTTTCTTTCCCTGTGGGTGTTCTTGCTGTGGGACTCACACAATGCGCTGATCCCGTGACGCGCAGCGTGCCCTCTTCAGATTAGCCTTTGGGGTTAGATCTTGGACGTCTTCTTCTTTCTTTTTTTATGTGTTTGTAGTCCTTACAAATACTCCCCGAGTTCCCTTGGTCGGTTGGACGGAATTGTGCTCGGGCGTAAGACGTTTCCCGATTTTGACAATCCCGCATTAATGACTTTTCCCGGATTTGACATTAAGTTTTCGTATTTTCCACCGGCGTAACCGGTCTTTTTTAACTCTTCTTTCTTCCCACTCTTTTGTTTTGACGCTTTCCGTCGTAGTGTGGTTGGGATCCTGAGTAGTGACGGCTATCTCAATCCGCACCTCAAGTTAAGCAAATCTTCTAGCAACTCCTTTAGTTGTCCTAAGGATCAATTTAAGAAATTGACCTCTAGTAAGGGGGGTGTTAAGTGATTTTGACGTCATTAAGCTATCCTTGTTATAAATTCCACGATTGGGTATTATTAGTGCATTTAAGCTGAAATTATTCTATTTAAAATTTCTGAAGACGGCCCTGTCTAAAGTTCAACCCTGGATCTTAAAGCTACATTTTAAATATAATTTGGCCCAAACAATGATGCGTTCACGGTCCGTAGAATTCGTCCCGTAAGCGTTCTCTTTTTAAATTCAAAACAAACATAGATATTGTAATTCTTTTCTTGATGAACGTTTCCGTTTCGTATACTAATTGCGTCATGTTTCGCGACTGCCCGGCGTCGTAATCACCACTTCTTTAAATTCGTATGCATCAAATCTATTCTGAACAACCCTTCCTTGTTCCACGCACAAAGAAATTAGGCTCTGGGATTACATTTGTTTTGGCAATAGCGCATTATGCTACCCTTGGACATTTCCTGTTATTGACTTCAACGCCCGAAGTTCGTAAAAGCTGACCTTGTAACTTAATATTTTTGGGATCCGCTGTATAAGCCAGAAATTCCTTCTAGAACGCTTCTTGATGACCAAGCTTTGTGTGAAGGAAATAAGAATTGATAACTCCTTAAGGAATGATGCATTTAAAATTAGTGGTTTTGAGTCCGAAATTTTCTTCCATTGTATCCGTCGCGCGTAGCCCGTTTTGAAATTAATTAATTAGTAGCAAGCTTCCGATCAAGAACGTTTTAGAAGAACGCTAGCCCCGGGCCTCGGCCGGGGCTGCGCTATTTTTGTGAGTGCCCTGTAGCAAGTTTCGGTGCCTTTTTAGTAAATCGGCGTGTTGATTTCTTCTGAACTTAAGTGAGTGAAGCTCAAACCTTCGAAGCATTTATTGTTGGTGTTTTGGAATTGCGTGTGCGGGCAGATGTAGTGAAGTAACTCGGCGTTGATACGAATGGCCGATTCGTCTCCTATAGTGTACTTTCCGGGGAAAGATATTTGCATTAATTGCACATTCGACTAGAGACGACATCTTTAAGCCGTAACTAACTTTTCTCTGTTAAGTGGGGAAAAACCATTGCTGTTTGCAAATCTGTGTGTCAACGCCGTGCCTCTTGTAATTATTGGGAGCCCGCCCGCGCAATAGTGTATTATTTGCTGTCATTCCCCCCACAACCGTTGAGGGATTTTTTTTTTCGCAACACCTCGTTACGCTGCACCCGAGCTTCTTCGAAGGCCGTCATCTTTTGTTCCTGATTACCGGGGAGTCCCTAAACTCTCGTCCCAACAACTCCGTTTGCACTGCAGCCCTCCTTCTGCCAAGTGACTTCACCAGGACCTCGTTCACCGCTCCCGCCAAAGAAACACGCTTTGGGGCTAAGGTAAAATTGTTTACAGTAAATATGTGTTTTCGCTTTGTTTAATCATGTGCCGTGTGAAGTGATATCGACCATCTGTCGTGCGCTATTGAAGTTTATATTGGACATTGCGTACGCCCGTTTGATTGAATTATTCAAATAATTATTATACGCAGGGGCGTCACTCCTGTGATTTTGTTCTGCTTATTTGTTATTGATACTTAGATTAAGTTAACTTTTGCTAGGGGACCCCGAAATTCCAGTTAGGATGTACCCTTTGTATTAAATTTAAACTCACCGCTAGGTGGGCTATTAAACATAAACCTTTGCTAATTTCAGTCTAGTTATTTGTTGTTGCTGAACCCTTTAGTCATTAGTTAATTACGGCAAAAGCCTGTTGTAATTAAGTGTGAACCCAAAGCCTGCTCTTCAAGTAAGAACGCCCCTAGATTTGGGCTTGTCAGTGTTTTCTTTTATTGCTCTAGAGGGTGTGGCTACAAGGTAAGTCATTTGTCGCAAGGCCACACCGTGTATACACCAACAGGCCCGAAGGAACTTGGTGGAGGGGACGCTGTAGTGGAGTGCAGTTACGTGGAGGACTTCCCCATAGGCTACGTGTGTGTTCTTGTTTCTAACACGTTTGCCATTCCTTATCTAGAAACAAGTGGCGCTCTAGGCATCTATTTTAAGCAATCTTTAGGGTAAGTGCCGCCGGTTTTTCCTTGAGCTTTCGAACCACGCCTTCCCGACTGAGTTACGTGCGAGTAATCGGAGCAACAACATCTGTTCCAACACATTAAGATCTGTGTTTTTGGTAAAGCCGGCGATCCCTGTAGGTTGTACCCGATTTTGGACCTTTATTATGATCAATGTCGATCTGAGGAATTAAAACTGTAACAAGGTCTTCCGCCAGAACGTTTACAGGCTGTAGCATGCCATTTTGTCTACTTCTAAAACAGTAGGTGCCATTCAAATGCATTTAAAATTATTTTACAGTTGTTTCTGTACAAGCTTTAACATTCTGCAATAAATGTCTATTAAGTATAATATGTTACGGACTGCTAGTAGCATTCTGAGACCATTAAGCGGTCGCGCTCAACCACCGAAATAGCGTTACCATGATAAACAATATCAAAGAGCGTTTCTACTATCGAAATAATATGCAAAATGTCTCAGGTCGTCCGCCAGAGCATTTACAGGCTCTAGCATGCCATTTTGTCAATTTATAAAACAATAGGTGCATTCTAATGCATTTAAAATTAGTTTACAGTTGATTCTATAAACCTTTAGCACTCTGCCATAAATGTCTATTAATTATGATACGTTACGCACTGCTAGTAGCATTCTGAGACCATTAAGCGATCGCGCTGAACTACCGAAAGAACGCTACTAAGATAAACAATATCTAAGAGCGTTTCTACTATCAAAACAATATGCAAAACGTCTCAGGTCTTCCGCCAGAACGTGTACAGGCTGTGGCATGCCATTTTGTCTACTTCCAAAACAGTAGGTGCCATTCAAATTCATTTAAAATTATTTTACAGTTGTTTCTGTACAAGCTTTTACATTCTGCAATAAATGTCTATTAATTATAATATGTTACGCACTGCTAGTAGCATTCTGCAACCATTAAGCGGTCGCGCTGAACCTCCGAAAGAACGCTACTAAGATAAACAATATCTAAGAACGTTTCTACTATCAAAATAATATGCAAAACGTCTCAGGTCGTCCGCCAGAACGTTTACAGGCTCTAGCATGCCATTTTGTCTATTTCTAAAACAGTAGGCGACATTCTAATGCATTTAAAATTATTTTGCAGTGGTTTCTGTACAAGCTTTAACATTCTGCAAAAAATGTCTATTAATTATAATATGTTACGCACTGCTAGTAGCACTCTGAGACCATTAAGCGGTCGCGCTAACCCACCGAAAGTACGCTAATAAGAGAAACAATATCTAAGAGCGTTTCTAATATCAAAATAATATGCAAAACGTCTCAGGTCTTCAGCAAGAGCGTTTACATGCTCTAACATGCCATTTTGTCTATTTCTAAAACAGTAGGTGCCATTCAAATCGATTTAAAATTATTTTACAGTTGTTTCTGTACACCTTTAGCATCCTTCCATAAATCTCTAATTATTATAATATGTTACGCAATGCTAGTAGCATTCTGAGACTATTAAGCGGTCGCGCTAAACCAACGAAAAAGCGCTACTAAGATAAACAACATCTAAGAAGGTTTCTACTATCAAAATAATATGCAAAACGTCTCAGGTCGTCCGCAAGAGCGTTTACAGGCTCTAGCATGCCATTTTGTCTATTTCTAAAACAGTAGGTGCCATTCAAATGCATTAAAAATTATTTTACAGTTGCTTCTGTAAACCTTTAGCATCCTGCAATAAATCTCTATTAATTATAATATGTTACGCACTGCTAGTAGCATTCTGAGACCACTAAGCGGTCGCGCTGTACCACCGAAAGGACGCTACTAAGATAAACAATAACTAAGAGCGTTTCTGCTATCAAAATAATATGCAAAACGTCTCAGGTCTTCCGCCAGAACGTTTACAGGATGTGGCATGTTATTTTGTCGATTTCTAAAACAGTAGGTGCCATTCAAATGCATTTAAAACTATTTTACAGTTGCTTCTGTAAACCTTTAGCATCCTGCAATAAATCTCTATTAATTATAATATGTTACGCACTGCTAGTAGCATTCTGAGACCACTAAGCGGTCGTGCTGTACCACCGAAAGAACGCTACTAAGATAAACAATATCTAAGAGCGTTTCTGCTATCAAAATAATATGCAAAACGTCTCAGGTCTTCCGCCAGAACGTTTACAGGCTGTAGCATGCCATATTGTCTACTTCTAAAACAGTAGGTGCCATTCAAATGCATTTAAAATTATTTTACAATTGTTTCTGTACAAGCTTTAACATTCTGCAATAAATGTCTATTAATTATAATATGTTACGCACTGCTAGTAGCATTCTGCGACCATTAAGCGGTCGCGCTGAACCACCGAAAGAACGCTACTAAGATAAACAATATCTACTAACGTTTCTACTGTCAAAATAATATGCAAAATGTCTCAGGTCTTGCGCCAGAATGTTTACAGGCTGTAGCATGCCATTTTGACTACTTCTAAAACAGTAGGTGCCATTCAAATGCATTTAAAATTATTTTACAGTTGTTTCTGTACAAGCTTTAACATCACTTATAATAATGCAGAAGACTAAAAGCCGTGTTTACACAACTAAAAGTACTATGGTTGCGTTCCACCATTTCTATTTTCGGGTTTTTGTAAACAAACTTCCCTTAACTTTTAATAGCGATATTATCACAGAAAACAATTATTTGTTATGCATATTTCTTGTGTTTTTTAAAACTATTGACTCAGCTTCGAAGGAAAGTCCACTTTGGTTAATTTTCATATCTGCTCATTGAACGCTCCTAAACTTGAAGCCGCACGCACGCGCTAAAAAGGCGTGTCTTTAAAGATTAGGTTAGATAACCTACAAATTTTCAGATTTGGTTACGTTTTACAAAGTTGTGGTGTTGTGTAGTTAACGGCCAAGTTTACGATACATTCCTTGAAGCTGCCAAAGAAGCCGGCAGGTATTTTACCTCGCAAAACTTTGAACAATTACAAAATATTACATTTTAGGAGATGACAAGTTACTAACTGCAGAGACTGCAGAAGACGTAGACAGAATTGTAACATCTCAGCTGTCATTTGATGATTTGAAAACCATTAATGGCCAAGTTCAAATGTTCAAATACACTGAGCGACAAAAGTCTGGGTTCACGAATAATTTTTCCAATTTTACATACTGAAAATGGTTTCTGGCGCTTAAAATCTGATGTCAATGTTTACGTATCAACAAACTTCAGGTGGATACGCAAGAACACTTTATCAATTGCATGCATCGTGTTGGTAGATACAGCCTGGAAAGACACGTCCAATCATTGTGAGTTTTTCCAGTTACAGATATCGGCAGGCAGTCTACTCTAAAAATCTCTCTTGAAGAATACCAGGGTTGTGATTAAGGAAGACTTGACGAGGGCAAATCTACAGCTGTTACAAGAATCCCAAAAAATTGTAGGAAAGGGGAAGGCGTGGCCATGCGATGGAAAATGTCTTTGTTGGATGTGATTATTACATCGTCTTTAGCGTTAATTATGGAGTCGGGTGTGAAAAACTTAGAATTATCAGATCACGAACTTGTGTACTGCCACATTAACATGAAACTTCCTAAGTATGCCCCTGTGGCTCATGTATTTACAAGTTTTAAGCATTTTAATTTGAGTAAATTTAACGCAGACTTAGAAATGCTACCATTGCATAAGATATATTACATGCATGATGTTAACGATAAGGTTGAATTTTTTAACAATCAATTAATCTTTTTAACGAGCATGCTCTATGGCAATCCATTACCTTTAAATATAAACCTGCCCCATGGCTGACAGATAACATTAAACTGTTAATGAAATTAAGAGATCGAGCGAAAAGTAAGTATATAAAACAACGAAATGAGAGTGCTTGGGATTATTACAAGCTGCTCCGTAATTATACAAACTTAGCAATTAAAAATTAAAAACAAGCTTACTTTCAATTTAAAGCTACTCATAGCAGCAGTAAAGAAATGTGGAATGAACTGAAAAGGTTGAATGTGGGTAGCTCAAATTCTAATAAAAAGAAAAACAAACTGATATCCCGAATGTAGATGAAATTAATAAGTATTATATAAATAGTATACCTAACTTGCCAGTTGATGAAGATTTATATAATTTTTACTCAAATAATGTATTAGTAGAAGCATTTTTGGAATTTGAACCTGTGGCCACTGAGGAAATTATAAAAATAATTAATTCATTAAAAAGCAATTCAGTAGGACCAGATGGATTAAATGCTAAAATGTTGAAGCTGTATTGCCCTCACATTGGTCAATACCTGGCTCACATTATTAATACTTGCATTACGCAAAATGCATATCCGCCACTGAGGAAATTATAAAAATAATTAATTCATTAAAAAGCAATTCAGTAGGACCAGATGGATTAAATGCTAAAATGTTGAAGCTGTGTTGCCCTCACATTGGTCAATACCTGGCTCACATTATTAATACTTGCATTACGCAAAATGCATATCCTAATTTATGGAAATCTGCATTTGTAGTTCCCTTGCCTAAAGTTGAACGTGCTGTTGAACTAAAAGATTTCAGACCAATTATAGTAGGAGAGCTGGTGACATTTTTTGGTGATCATTTAGTTAAGGCCTATTTTTTGAGAGAATGTTGCTGGAGGCATGTATAAGTGTCAGCTGTAAGGATTCTCCTAGATAGCGGTATCGGAGGGAGGCAGAACACCCTAAATGTGCACTGTCAGTATATGTCAAATTCGAGGTGAGCCGGTTAGGTTTTGTGTCAAAACTGACGGAAAACATAACCTGCTAACGTCGAATTTGACATAACTTACACTAAAAAAGTCCATAAGGGGCGGCTGTGGAAATTGAAACATATGAATAATAGGTTGGTGGCATTGTAAGTCTATGTCAAATTCGAGGTTAGCAGGTTATGTTTTCCGTTTCAGTGACTTTTTGATACTTTTCATAACTGCTCAAAATCATATTGATTTCACCTAAAAATGAACTAAATGAATTAATAACAGATTCATCCATTTTCAAGTAAGCTCTATTCTATGTGTAATGGTTAATTTATACAGGGTCCGGCAACGAAGCGGGGGTGGAAGATATTTCTAAAACTATGAGAGTTGCATAAATATTGCGTATATAAAAGTTGTAGGTACTAAGGTGCTGCACATTACTAAAATAGTTTTGATTATACAGGGTGTCTCAAAAAAGTGTAGCGGATCAAACTTACTTTTTTTTAAATAGAATGCCATATATTTAGGTAGCTTAAAAGTTATGTATTGAAATACTCTTCATTTTCATATAAAGTTGTATGGGTCTAACGTCAACTGTTTTGGAGATATTAACAATTTTATGCAAAAAATTGCTGAACTTCAGGCGGCTGCTGTAAGCGACAGAAAACAATTGAATGAAGGAAAACGTTACCAAAAAATTATGATTTTTGTAAACTATCTTTCAAGTGTAAAATGGTGGATCTGGGTATTAATGTTATACAGAGTGCTCAATATTTGCAAATTTAATTTCTTTTTTTTTCAAATGAAACGCCCTGTATATTTTTGTATTTTTGAAAAGCCCTTTTAATGAACTTTCTTTTGATATGTTACTTCATACCTCTTAAGTTCCAACTGTTTTTCAGATATGCGAGTTTAAACATAAAAAACAATTTAAACCCCTTAAGATGCTTTATTTCAAGGGATAAAAAACAAACGCCTTTATAATAATGATTTAAACACTTGAATTCTTCAAACAAAAGATAAAACCAAGCTTAAAATACAAAAATTGAACCAGAACTCAAAACTAGAAATAACCAATACGAAAAAAGCAAAAAAAGCAGGAAAAAATTAAATCTGAAAATCGACCGAATTTTGAGAAAGGAAATGAAGTGGAAGAAGAAAGCTCATTAAAAGTACTTTTTAAAAATACAGGGATATACAGGGTGTTCCATTTAAATAAATCAAACTAATTATATTTGCAGATTATGAATTCTCTGTACAGCTTTAATACTCAAAGCAGGAAAGGAGAACTATTTGAACATTTAGTGTAATTACGTATAAGGTTTTGGTGTTTTGGTTTTTTTTTTTTTATCTGATTTAATTTGACCGTGGAATTAATTTATTCCTACATTTATCGTTTTTTTTTCTTGTTTATAATTTCCTGTATCAACACTGACTGAATTTATATTTTCTAAACCTGGTTTTGTGTTTTTATTTTTAGAGAGATCATGCGTTTAAATCACTATTTTAAGGGCGTTTGTTTTTTATCCCTTGAAGTAAAGCATCTTACGGGGTTTAAATTGTTTTTATGTTCAAACACATATATCTGAAAAACAGTTGAACTCAGAAGTATGAAGTAACATATCAAAAGAAAGCTCATTAAAAGGACTCTTCAAAAATAAAAAATATACAGGGCGTTCCATTTGAAAAAAATATCGAAATTATTAAATTTGCAAATATTGAGCACCCTATATAACATTAATACCCAGATCCACCATTTTACACTTGAAAGATAGTTTACAAAAATTATAATTTTTTGGTAACGTTTTTCTTCATTCAATTGTTTTCTGTCGCTTCAGTCGCCTGAAGTTCAGCATTTTTTAGCATAAAATCGTTAATATCTCCAAAACAGTTGACGTTCGACCCACACAACTTTATATGAAAATGATGAGCATTTCAATACAAAACTTTTAAGCTAGGTACCCAAATATAGGGCATTCTATTTAAAAAAGTAAGTTTGATTCGCCATACGTTTTTGCGACACCCTGTATAATCAAAAATATTTTAGTAATGTCCACCACTTTCGTACTTACAACTTTTATATACACAATATTCATGTAACTCTCATAGTTTTAGAAATATCTTCCACCCCCGCTTTGTTGCCGGACTCTGTATTTATACAGTACAGTAAACATTGCGCTTCCATACTTTGACCAAAATTATTTAAAAAGATATTTTTATCAACTACACGGAAAAATTGCATGTTCAACACATTGGAAAAATGATTCTTCCATGTTCATGTAAAACTTTTACATTCGCTGGAAAACTCTCACTTTTCTTAACTTGTAGAACAATCTACTATTAATTCACTAGCGATTTAAGAACAACTCGCTAGCATATAAACATTATAAACAGTTACTTATGGTTGCTATTATAGAGTTAATAATAATAATGTCAGTTTAAAATGACAAAGAAATAATTAATCGAGTTATTTAACAATAACAGTAACGGCGTAACTGGAGACTTGAGTTACCGCATTTATATTTTTATGACGCTCAACGGCTTAAACCTGAAAAGAAACACAGATTGCAAGCAGCTGAAAATTATTTCGGTGGCACAAATAATTCTCACATATAATCTCATAAGAGTATTAATTCTTTCCTGATTTTTTTTGACTGCATCTAACAACGTCGTATTAATTAGGATGCCTTCCAGAGGCGAGCGTTTCCTTTCCAGAGACTTTCCATTTGAAAATATATTTTTTGGAACTTTTCCTTACTGCCAATCTCTAGCGTGCTTTTAAAACTTTCTTTAGTGCAACAAAAGTTATTACATTTGTCGTACATTTTAAATGCGGCATATGCCGCGGGTTTCAGCTAGTACTTCAATATTTTACACAATTTTGTTTTTATAAACGCATTTGTATTGCACTACTTGTTTGAGCACTTTTTACTTTTTGAATAATTTTTCATAACCTTAGAAAATGTATAATTTTTTTTATTTATGTATTTGTACAAGTTACTTAATGTTACTACATTAATTACAGGCAGGATAACATTACAAAACCATTAATTGCGTGTTACCTTCTTGTTTGGTTTGTAGAGTATACGTAATATTTAATTTGTAATCATTAGACAACAAGCTGTAAACCACGAAAGTAAATGGAGCTTCTGAAAGTATAAACAAATTTGTATCATTTTACTAGTCACCTATCTGTTGAATATAATGATAACTTATTGGACTTATTAAATATTTTTAAATCTGTACTATAACTTTTGTGTATTTTATAATTAGGTACCTATGTTTTTTCCAATAATCTATAATTATGATCTACAGTTCACTGGCAGGTGTATAGCGTAGTATTAAATCCCGCGCTTTTTACATTGCTAATTAATGTTTAGCGGATGAAATTTATGAAGACCAGCAATAACATAATAGCCACTTATTTTAGATATAACTTTAATGAGATATAGAACTAAGGTTTTGATCTTATTTATTTTCTTAAAACTATAAATTGTATAATTACTAAAGTATTTTACTCTGTGAAGCAATTGTCGAGACGTCCCCGATGAGCGCGTGCATTAAACGGGTGGTCTTAAAATTGCATTCTCAGGCGCTGTAGTTCAAATATTGAAAATATCGCCACCCACGAACTTTATCTTCTTATTCCTTCATATTAATATGGGAACATTTAACAAGACTATTTGTTTATATTTCTGGTAGTCTCCAACCGACTGTAACCTGGCGATATTAACATTAACACTTGTTTTAAATCTAATCAAGTATTATGGTTTCTGAAAGTCTCTGCGATATGAATAAAATAATCCGAATCAGATTCAACCGTAACAAATGTTGTTATTTCTATTAAATCAAACTTTCTGTACTACAATGTAAAAACCAAGATATTTGTTTTATATATACAAAATCGTGGTGTAAAACTACTATTTGTAGTATTGTGCAATCAAAATTTTGTTATTAATTTAGATGTGCGTTCATGGAAACACAAAATATCAGCCCATGTAATGTGTATATAATATAATAATTAAACACAATGCAGAATTAGAATTATTGTACAATATACCTCTAAATTAAACACAATCTAAATTTGACAGAAGCATAGACACAACAGGAGATTATAAATATCCACATTTTAATCCATTTTATTTTATATGCTACTTGTCCTAAAAGGTAGCTCTAGTTTTATTTAAAACCTTTTATTATATTAATATTTTTAAATGTAGCATACGACATACAGAGTAATGAAATTTTATGGAAGTTTCTGGTCCATTAAACCAACAACAAATATCATTTCATTTTTCTTAAATTATACTATAAGCTAGAAAATACGTGAATACGATTGCAAATGCTGTTTTGTGATCTTTGTGCTTGCATTCTGATTGAAAATGGATAATAGTACGAACGACAATGGTTTTTTTTCGTGTTAACCAAATGGCGGACGTGGCATCTTATCAGTTTGTAATACACTTCTCGAGGGAAGTATTTACATTGTCATGGAAACTGTAACAACTTTGTAAATGTAGCCTACATCCCTCAAACTTGACAGTGTAAGGATCATTTACAAAAAAGGTAGTGAACAAATTATATTTTCAAACTATATAAGAATGATTACTTCCCTCGTCTAAAACACTAAGGAAGTATTGTAATCGCGAAAAAATCACCTTCCGAGATTTCTTCAGATCTTCACGTTTCAGGGTCTCTGGATGACGCAAATAAGGTTATCTCAATTCCGTCTGTCTGTCTGTATAGCTCAAAAACTATTTGTTCGGTGAAGACGGTATTTTGCATTTGGATTTTATATCTGCCTGGCATGACACCGAGGAAACTTCGATCAAATATTTATAGAGTGATCACCTTTAAAAAATAAAACGTTGTCTATTTTTTGCTTTAACTGAGAAATAAATAAAAGTATCAATTTTTACATAGTTTAAGCTTTATACTTGACAAAAATGGGACCCAACAGATGCAGGGTAATTATGGTGAAAAACAAAGATGGGCAATAATAAGCTATTCAGTATAATGCAGTTGCTGCGCGCCGCTATTAGGCACAGTTCTGTGGCAGAGTGAGATCGACGGGTGCGATGCGCGTGGCATTCAAATTTACCTTTGATATGTCTTATGTGAGCGCTGAAATGGAATCCCGTCTAGAATACTTTTTTATTTGCAAATTGATTTAATTTGAATTACCAAGTGTTTCCTTTTATTGTTTTAATATTATTAGGAACGTTAAGATATTTTTACTCCTAGTTGCCTTTGATTTTTCAAAATATTTAGTGTCACAACTTCCACTTGTTTTATTTGCAAAAGATAAAAGTAATAAGTTGCATATAGCTTAGGCTTTATCATTGGCGAAAATGAGACCTAATAGATGTAGGGTAGACATCAGAACTGTGACAGAATAATATGGTGTCTTTATAATGCAACAGAAACTCGTTCAATTCGAGCACACACGTGGCTCAGTCATTCTAGCGGCGGACTAGAATCTCGCCTCAAAATATTCGCCTGGGATCGCAAAATTCGAATTCCAGCGCACTACATTTCTTATTTGCAAATGGATCTAATTTGCGCGAGGGAAGCTCCATGTCAGCCCATATACATATTTTTCTTATGGTACTTATGGTTCATACATGTGTAGCATACGTAGGAAACTAATGTATATCTCAAATAATCACGGCTTACAGACATTATTATATTCTCATATCAAGCAATGGAATAATAAACTGCTTAAAGGTGAAATAAAAAAACTTAAAAGAAAACAAGAAATAGTATTAAGACTTACCGGCAGAAGTTATTGGATTACTACTAGATGGAATATCTACTAATATTGCAAAAAAATGTTATTCTTAATTACCAGATTAATGCAACCAATATGATAAATAACTTCAAGGCACACCGGGAATTAAAACTTTTGACATCTTCTTTATCTAGATGTATTGCTTGTAACACCCTGTTTCAATTTCGTTTCAATAGCGCGTTCTAGCAATTATCATCTTCTTTCGGACCGCTTTATATTAAAATAATATGGCAAAGGAACTCAGGTTTATCCCATAAAACTCCTGATATTAGAGATAAGACACCTACCAGCTTTTCCTGACGAGGCACGTTCGTTGGCATTTATTCTTAGTAGGCCCGCTTGAAACAGTCGAATAGCTCGATTATTGATTTTTCACGAAGTGCGCTTTGCGGATCTAAATTTTTGGAGTAGGCTAAGCGTGAAGCCGCTTTTGTTTTAAATAAACGAAACCCGCTAGGCGTTGGTTCTTTGCGAACGGCCGTAAACAGCTTGGCCGATACCCATGCGGCTTCTTCAGCATCCCAATTTTGCTTCTACAAGCTAGCCAGAAATTCCAGTATACCAGGCCGCCTTTCTGTGGCAGTTAGTTGCTCTCTTAATAGTTGCGTCCTTGGATTCTAAGAATTATGCAGCCAAGTCCGGGTTAGAAGTCTTCTAGGACAATATGCAACGTGCCAAGATTTCCCCTCCACTTTCGCTGGACATTAGCAACGAACTAAATTGTAAGTACATGCACTTCTCAGCATTTTTTATCGACAAAGGCAATTGTCGCAACTATATCAGTTCTTACTAAGGCCTTAGAAATTCAAACTAAAGCGTGTTTAATTACTGGTTTATTTGATTAAATATTAGCGCTAAAGAGACAGAATTTATTCGTTTCAAAATTGCTGAAATAAGCATGTACCTGTAACTCAAATTAGCCTCGTCCTTGGGGCGTCGTGCACATATGTCAATTGGGGGGTAAGGGTTGGTGATGCGCAACACACAGCCTCTCCCAACCAAATGTCAACCTCAACCTTTACGCGGTGCCCCCTATTAACACTGATGAGGAAATGGCGACCGAACATTGGCGGAATAACCGTATTCACTACAGTGGAAGAGGGGAAATACTCTTCCCTCCACGCGAACACCAGCGAAAGTGGCCAGTGCCTTGGCCCAAGGTGGCAGCCCCACCATGGCAATCGGGGGCGTGGGCTAATAACCTGCTAACCCCTTAAATACCTACTTATTAATGAAACTATATCACAGGTGGTTATCCTGAGTTGTAATCCTAGCTATAATTAGCTATTTGTGACTTAAATACTTGGAAGTTGATTCCTATTCATGATTTATTTATTTAATACGCAATGGTCCTACAAACCTAAATTGCTGTCACTTAGCCTTCATGGCTTATGTATATAATTCATGTGTTGCTGTGATTTTTGGGTTTGATTAAATGCCCCAATTGCTGTTAATTGTTTTGTATTCTTTCCTCAACCCCTTTAGCTGTACAATTTATATAGGTATGCAGCGAAGCACAAAAGGTAGGTGGCGTAGTATTAATTAGCTAGTTTTGTTTTTTTATGTCTTCAGTAACGACAAGTCACCCAAATTTTAGCAATCCTACTGCTCAATTTTAAAACCCAAAGCATTCTTTTGCCTAGACCTTACACCACGCCATATTCTGTCGAGAGTTAAAAGAGCTAGCCCAGGTCATGTCAACCCCTCATCTAAAAGAGCGGTACATGCTGAGGAAGTAATTAAATAACATTTAATGACACGACTTAGAAGTGCAGCTACGTTATTGGAATATATTATATTATAATTTCCAGGAATAGATAAATGCAATCACAGAGTAATTAAAATTACTTGGTAGTATAGTCTTGTTCAGATAAAACTAGAATTAACAATATAGGTACGAATTTGCCTGAATTTTAAATAAATTATATTCAATCCAGAGTAAATGAGTTATGAAATTATCATTTAACAATTAAGTAATATTAAAAAGACAAATCTTTGAATACGTTGTAATTGCGGCAGCGTATTTTATGAAAGTTAATTATTACTCTATTAACAAATGCTATCTTAAACATTACTTAAAATAAGCGTCTTTAAGTACACACAATTAATTAATGAGGAAACCTTAACTAGCGTCATATGAGCATATAATAGTTGTAAACTGGAATATTATAAAATATACTTTTCAAATGAGCGTGAGAATAGTTTGAGTGAAAAGCAGGTGAAACTAGGAAATCACAGCAAATGTACTTTGATGACGTACAGTACTGAAGGAATTTCTAAGCTTATCGCTGCTCAAAATCTGCAACATGCACATTAAGATTATTAGCACAGTATGGGTTAAAATATAATATATTATAATATATTTAGAACAAGCATGGCAAACAATTTGCAAAACTTAAGAAGTTAGCTATTGTACTATTACAATATGACCGTAAAATATCAGGGCCGATTAACCACAGATTTCTACGACGATTTTACTTAACTTACTTATATTCATGTTGTTGCACTCATGTTTGATCCAATAGTAATTCACCGTTCATAGCCAACATTATCGCAGAAGCTGAATTGTACCAGTTTGGAGTGTCACACTGAATATCATCCAAATTGATTCAAGCTTTCTTTTGTTATAAGCAAGAATTTTTAAATAAAATTTGAAGCGGAAACCTGGATTAACTAAAGAGATTATGATATAGGTAAGCTAAGTTAAACAAATTTATTATGGCTCAGGAACCAGTGTATAAGCAATGTCCACATCTTTTAAAGAGACTGTCACAGATATGCGGTATGTAGATTAACAAGAATGCATTTCGCCTATTAAATTCTTATATCTGATTATATTTTTCAGTAATAATAAGTAATTATTACTTTATTTGTCTAACAAATATAAATGTGTTATTTTAAGTTGCAAATAGTATTTTCGAAGCTTTCAATTGTCCCTTGATTTAGAAATTCAAACCTGGAAATTTTTTATGTGTTTTACCATCATATATAATACTTATCTAACCATTCTTCTGAGTCATTTTAGTTATAAAAACATCGGCAGCACTACTGTACTGTACATTATATTAAAAATAAAATATGTTAGATTACTACATCAACATTTTTCGGCTGGTATATTCACGTGTGCTTAACATATATCAACTTATACATATTTTATGCAGAAATCATAAACATTAACTTACAAATATTAAATATTGAATTACCAAAGATATTTTTAAGAATGTCTACTTACATTTTCAGAACACAGTAATAGTATTAAAATGTGGTTTTCCTAATCAATCTTTTGGAATTCTTTGTAACAGTTGAGTCAGTACATAACGTTTAAAAAGCTTCGGAATGTTATTGGTATTTTAAATTATTTTAATGCGGGCAATTAACATTACAAACAGCTTTCTAAAGAAGCACTAAATTTATTTCGTTAATTGCTTACTTTTGTTACGACTATCGATTGTTTTTGCATATCTATAAGTTCAATATATTAGCAAATTGTTAAAAGATAACATCATAGAAAATCAAACTATTTTGCCTGCAAGCTTTTTTCCAGCAATTTCGTTAATTTGTAATAGTTATCTTACCCACTTAACTTTAAGCCCCATTTTTAACAAACGCTGCTTACAGGTTTTACACAAAAAATATCAATTTTCATGAACTGTCCTTGTTCGAGAAGCAATAATTTGTTCATTATATTATTTCTTTGAAACGATTTTTTTAAGAAACAGTAACTCTTCTTTACTAAATAGATCAATTCTTCCATTTTAATATGGTAATATCAATGAAAACAATGTAAACGCGCATTACTTACTTATTTTTGCCCAAAGAAAATATTAGTAGCTGATATCAGCAAAATTAAAAATTATCTACATTTTAAGGGCAAGTAAATATTTCGTTAATTAAAATTGCATGAAATTAATCAGATATCCTTGTAATCCTCTATGAAAGAAACCTTTCTCTGTATCATCCCAAGAGGAATTTTTCAAAATCTATTCAAAAATTGTGCCATCCTGCCGCATTGTCATTTTTATTTTTGCAACCTGTTGAGTTTTCTGGTGATACTGCTTTAAAATTCTAATGATTAAGTCCTCTAGCTATGAAACGGTTGACCTTTTTTAAGTGATTTCAGAAGGTTAGTTTAACTGAAGGCGATCACTTAGCATGTTATTCGCGGTATCCATCACCGATTACATCTATTTTCAGCTTTCTCAGAAATTATGCCGCAGCAAAATACCAAATCCCCAGCACATTATGTCTGTTCCACTTCGAAACTAATATAAGCAACTGGTGTTGGTGTACAGTAATTTTGAAAAATTAAATCGCGAGTCGAATACGAATTCTGCCAGCGACACTTTTCAAAATTGTATGGATTCTTTGACAAACTCAAATTAATGCAAGGAGCGAATTCCACAGTTTACGTCAAAGTTTCCGCAGTATAGGGTTGTCCACGTTTACTACGGCAATCGTTTAAAAATGTAACCATAACATTCTTTGAGAAATTTATGAATTAATATTAACCACTACGAATTGCTACTCATACCGAGAATATTTAACGTTATAAAAAGCAGAAAATTCTTAATCATATTCCCTGTTTTACTTTCTCCTTCGTCTATTAGACTACTTGGTCTTTTTTAAATCTATTTGACGGATCACAATATACAATTGTTACACATAGCAGTTTTTTAATACGTTACCAGTATAACCATAACTATACAAAGTGCCTATATTATGGAGGTAAGTCAGCTGATTATGTTAGCCAGCTATGTTTCTACCTTTTAGGTAATTCCCCAGGGTATCGTTTTCCTTGGATTGCTTGATATCTGATTGATTTTATTAGTCTATTTGGAGTGACTCCGTCTAAATGTGCGTTCCACGTCTTTTTTCTCGTCTTAACTCATTTGTTAATATCGTGGATGTTGCATTGATTGATTATCTCGTTGTTCGGTACCCTATCAAATCTTGTTCTATCCACCATAGCTCGTAAAGTGTTCTTTTCTGTTGTCATAATCTGCTTGATTTTTCAACGTTTACTTTAGAAAACTAAAAATTAGTATGTATAACAGTATTACAACTTAAAAGTATGTTCATTAAGTCACGACTTCGAATCAAATTGGTCACTATTATATTTGTATGTAATTTATTGACTTGAATTAATGTTTCATAAATTTAAAGCAAAATACCAGACTAAATGAAGAATTAGGTATAGAGAAATGATAAATTACTATTCGATGAGTTTACCTTGTAAAACTGAGAATAAGTTATAATAACAAACAATATTTTTAGAAGAAAAATATTAATTTCACTATCGTCGATTAACGTTATGTAACTTTTTTGTAATTCAAGTATTTTCTAACGAACTAGCTAGCACACATATAATATAAAAATGCAAAAACCTAGCCTAAAATCAGGTCCATGAATAAATTAAAGAAATCATAGTATCGTAGATAATGTATGAAAAGCATTTTTAGATATTAGAATTAGTTCGTCTGCATATATACAATTGTATGTACCTCCTCTTGAATAAAAGTCAAATTCATACGATATTCAGGTATGTTAAAATCAAAAAAGTTTGCCCTGAGGTAAGTGTACCTTAGTTAAATTAGTGGTTAACACAATTTCTTAATTCTCTGTAGAAATATATTTTATAATATTATATTTAAAGTTAACTTAAAATGGGCACCTAAATTATTTCGATAAACTGTAACGATTAATAAGGAATTTAATACGGTATAAAACTGTTTTTACGACAGCCCGCAAGACTTATGACGTCCGGGAAATGTCACCACAACAGACTAATATAGCCACGGCTGAATACGCTCAGGGAGATGCGTGTGGTTCTATGAATGGGACGCCGTAGGGACAACCGTGACGACATATACAGGGTGTTGAAAAATAAGAGGGCGCCACGGGTTTCGGAAGGAAACCACCTCTGACAGAAACCCGAAAGCCAAACGGATTTGGTGTGTAGCTTTGGGGGTCCCTGGAGACGGCAGCTGGAGCGTTCGACCTACCTTGACGCTCACAAAATTCGTCCAGGATCCGCTTTACACCAATTATACACAAGTTGCCAATCGGGCGACGACACTGCAATTGCTTAAACCTTAAAAAATAAAATTTTGTTTTTAGCGTTAATTTTGAAATAGAACGAAGTAATAGTTTTCACATAGGTCAGGCTTTACATTTGCCGAAAATATGACTCAACAGATACAGGATAATGTCACAAAAGTGTCGAAACGTTTGAAAAATAAGACCCTTCCCAGCGGGATCCATTTTTTTAAATTTGCAAATTAATCTAATTCGCGCGAGGGAGGTTCGGTGTAAACCCATTTATTTGGTCTGTGACTACAAATAGCTTAATTAAATCAGCTGCCCTGTAGTTACTGAAATCTTGAAGTATAATATTTGAGTTAAGAATTAATGAGTTACAGTTCTGGGAAAAAACAACCAACAAAATTGCCACAATCATTTTTTACAACTGAATTGCCATAGCAAGTTGAAGAAAGCACAAAAAACAGGAATGCCACGAGCTCATTAAGAAACACCGGCATTTATTGAGACACAAAGATTGGGTTCGCGTTAAAAGCTATGTGTATAGCTCATATCGGGATAAATAAATAATAAAGGAATCATATTTGTAGACTGTTTACTTTTTTCATTGTGTTTATAAATGATCTTGTTTTTCACCCATCGTTATTAGTTAGTTGCGCTCTCTTCTATTTGTGTGTAGTACATCTAAAAATATTACGTTCACCCCATATCCTTGTTCATTAGAAGAAATCTGGTTTTTTAAAGTTTGGTTGAACTAAATAATTTATTTTCAGTATAGTTAGTACTTATACGAAACTAAGGGTTTTTTATTTAAAAAATTAATAAAATACATATTTATTAATTTTCAAATTGCTTTTATTGAATAGACTACAAAGTAGAAAATAATTCCATTTTCGGCTCTCATTAGTTCTCGAATTTATTTGAAGAAGCGTATATTTAATGATCTAGTCAGTTTGGTATATCTACTGCTAAAAAAGGTCACATCTTCAAAAGCATAATTTCTTATCAATATAAATTTACATCAGAGCCATTCCACCCGCATCAACTTCTTCTGCACACGGCATGCGATCAATGGTGTTGACTATCATAGTGAAAATTATGGAGACCATAACGAGTACAGGGGCCGACAACAAAGATATTTCGAAAGCTACGAGAGTGACATAATAATCGCTTATATAGGTACACAGATGCTGAATTTGCTCACTTGCCGAATACTCAGAGCTAAAGTAATCCCATTTCCGAATTACTTTGCTCAGTTGCAGCATTGGCCAAATTCATTTCGGAATTTGAACAAATTGGACATCTGAGTCTAATATATAAAAATCTGGTGTGATACACGCACAGAACTTCCTTTTACAGTGATCTTATAAATTTGATTTTAAATTTTTAAGCATTTGTCAAATTTTTTTAAAAATTACAAATTCTACAAAAACGGTACAAAATAGAGCGTTAGGTGAAGAGACAAATTTTCTCTAGAATTTTAAGCTGAATTCAAAAATGTAATAATATACTGGGCGTTCTACTTAAAATAGGAGTTAATAAAAAAAATAGAAAAAAAACAAAAGAAACCCATTTTAGAAGTATGGAACTGGAAAATAACCTATCTCACTTCAATACACATTAAAAATGTAATAAAAATGTGAATTTTCAAAAAAATCGTTATAGCCGTTTTTAAAAAAATCGAAAAAACTGAAAAATCACAAGAGTAAACATCTACTTCCGGTTATGCGATTTTCTTCAAAAGCTTGCTGTCGGATCTACATAGTACACAAAACTTATATATGAAGTATCAACGAAATACCTCTTTTCGTTTTTGAGATATTCTGTTCACAGACAGACAAACAGACAGACAGACAGACACACAGACAGATAGGCAGACAGACAGACAGACCAATGAAAAAAATTATGTTTTTTGGGTTCAGGAGACTCTAAAACGTGAAGATATGTTGAAAACGCAATTTCGAATTTTTGGGGTGAATCCAATACTTCCTTTATTGTAAAAGGAAGTAAAAATTGTACGAAGTAAGAAGGCGGTGCACAGCAGACAGTTTTGGTTATAAATGGTAGCCCAAAACCAGTAGCCACCTATTTTTTTAATAGAAATCTCTATATTTAGCTAGCTTACAAGTTTTCCATTGAAATGCTAATAATTTTAATATAAACTTGTATAGATCTACCGCCAACGGTTTAGAAGACATTAACGATTTTATGCAAAAGATGCTGAACTTCAAGCGGTGCTGTAAGTAACAGAAAACAATTCAATGAAAGAGAACGTTATCAAAAAATTATGTAAACATGTCTCACGTTTCTAATACTACTGAAACAATAAAAGGAGACACTTGCTAATGCGAATTACATCAATTTACCGGTGGTGGGATTCGAACTACAGCGTCTTCCAATGCGATTTCAGTTCCATGCGTGTCTTCCACTGAGCCATGGAGGATCTCTCGGATCTGTGCAATTCATGGCTGTATTAAACAAGACGCACTTTTTGTTGCTCTTTTTTGATTCTTACAATATTTACCTGTTTCTGTTGGATTCAATTTTCTTCTATTGTAAAACCTGAGCTATGTGCAAATTACTACTTTTATCTGTTTCTAAGTTAAAACAAGAATAACTGCCAATTGTTTTAGTGCTCACCCTGTACCTATATGTTGTGTTCAAACATGCCCTTTTTCTTCAAGTGTAAAAACCTGAGCTATGTGCAAAATATTACTTTCAGTTAAGTAATAAGTCTTGAGTTAAAGCAGAAATAGGAAGAACGTTTTTTTTTGCTCACCCTGTATATATTTCTCCGAATTTTTCTAGGTTTCTTGCCAGGTAGACATACCCAGTGTTTCAGTTAATGTGCGAACATAGGGAAATAGCATGAGAAATCGTATATATGCAGATTCCTGTTTTCCACTTGAATTGATAGGATTGATAGTGGTATCAATCGAAAGAGAAAAAAAAATGCGGTTAATTTGATATTACTTTACTTGGATTTGTTGCTTGTTTAAGATAGAAATAGTTTAAAAACTGTAATAGATATTTTGTATTTTATTCACAAAAAACAGTCCAGCATGATCAAATTTGTATATGCCAGAATAAATGTCATTTTCTGTCAGTTGTGAATTCACGTATTTAACTAATTACTATGAATAATAATGTTGACAATTTATCTGGTGTCATTGTCAACCAATGGCATTTTTCAATTTAAAAATAAACTACCAATCGATCGATTATTCTAGTGACAATATTTCGAGGACCTTTATTTCAGGGACAATTTTTTCTGTAACTATTTTTTAACGAAAAATAACTTTAGATTTTAGTTTTAGAAAAGGATACAATTGAAAGACCACTAGTTTTGTGAATTTATAATTTTAGTGTTAAGAGTATTTTTATTGACCATTTTCAATAATTTAAAAGTTAAATTGTCAAGACAAAAAGGACTCTAGGTCAAAATATTGCCGACAATTTTTGCTTTTCAGATTGTCTCGTTTCTGTTGCTTTAGAAAATAACGACTCGTGAAAGCACACGTTGTTATTTTCGTCGCCACAGTAACTCGTATCTGAATGGCAAAAATTATTGTCGGCAATATTTTGACCTCTCGTCCTATTATTACTGAATATTCTTATGAAGAGAGGGTATTTATTATCAAAACATTTTACAGTGGCGTCAGTTTACGCACAGTTCGTGATTTATTCTCACATATAATCTCATAAGAGCATTAATTCTTTCCGGAATTTGTGTTGAGTGCGTTCCAACAACGTCGTATTAATTTGCCCGAGCGGGACGCGAGGGCAAATTATGACGTTGTTGGAATTCACGAAAATAATTTCCGGATATGAATTAATGCTCGAATGCAGATTCGGTAAGAAAATCGTAACGCCACAAACCCTCATAGTTAGGTTGGTCTACCTACAAAAAATTTCCAAGAAATTTTTTTATTGTCTTGGTTACGGCTCGTGAACAAATTTTTCTATTGGTCATTAATGAGTGTCGTACGATTTTCGGGTAAATTTAATAATCAACCTATTCCATCTGTATCAACAATTCATAAGTTTGTGAAAAAATTTGAAACTATATATATTTATTAATAATGTAATGAGCTTGTGAGACCAAATTTTAATTTATTGTGTACAAGAACGGCTAAATATTTATATTTCTATACAAATGTAAGTTGCTGTCTTCAACTGCTTTATACATGACTTAATTTCCTAACACCATATATTTTGCTTTTGCTACATCAAGTGTCAGTTTGTTCTTGCATAAATATTTATATATTTCTTAAATCGTTGTTCATATTTTCCATCATATCTTTACTGTCATACAGGGTGTCAACCGCACGCATTTCTAGTTTGCTGCGACGCATGTATTCACAGAGATTATTAATATATAAAATAAAAAGTTGAGGCACACCTAGGAAAAATTCCATTTTGCTCGAATAACAAATTTGCCGCTTCACTACTTGCTTTCGACTTTTTAAGTAATCTCCAATCCAGTTTAACACAACATTCAGTACAACAAATAATTTTAATTTATGAACTAGTAAACTCCTATTGATTGTTTCGAACGTACATATTATATATACTTGTTTAACATAAACTGTAACACCGATTCACAAAAATGTTTTTGCCTGAATTCCAACTCAAATTTTGTCATACGGTTGTTATCATTAATATACTTGATGTGCAACCGTCCTGAAAAGATTTTTGCCGACGTAACTGCGGCTGCAATATTCATTTTCGCGGCCGTTATTATTAGTAACGGCTGCAAAAAGGAATTTCGCAAAATGTTTGGCTTCTTCGGAATAATGTGGCGGAGACCACTTTTTGTGCAATCACATTGCATATTATGAAGAAAAACACACTATCAATTTTTGTGCAACGATAAGTCTGCGACCGCGAAATTCGTTTTCGCAGCCATTACCAACAACAACGGCCGCGAAATAGTAACAGCCGCGAAAAAGAATTTTGATACCGTAATTACGTCCGCAAAACTAAACTTTTCAGCACTTTTTCATAAAAATAACTATTAGTATTAATTGCTTATGAACAACTAACTCCGATACTTTTTTTCGCAAACAGGTAGCACATTTATCCGTCCATACTCTTCAGCTTTATTCGTAATATTAATAACACATTGTCAGATCTCATTTTCTACAATATGAACTGCACTTTAAATCGTGATTGTAAATTCCTTGCTAGTGGAGACGTTTATCGCTCTGTTTAAATTAGTTGTGATTTAAGAATACACCATGAATCACATTTTTGTGTTAATACATTCAAACAGGTCCTATAATTTCTGTAAGGCTAACTTTCCTGCGCTTTATGAAAATTATTAATTATTAGAAACAAATTGGTGTGCTTCGGATGATTGTAGGAATGTTAATGAAGCATGCGATATTTTTTATAATGCTGCACTTATCACTATACGGACGGCATTTTGTATATTCCAAGTAATAATCACATGAAATTAAATACGTATTCTAAAACTAGTAAATAAACACCACAATAAATATAAATATTCGCATTCAATAATGCACTTTCATAAGTTCAGGCCATTACGATCGTTAGCCAAAATTAAAATAAAGAGACCTATATTTATAATCTGACAGACGTTGAAAATTCAATCACTACGGATTCTAAAAACTTTTGGTAATATATTCAAGCAAACTGTGCAATAGTGGAGTACCTGGACTATTATATAATGGTGATATCACCTATGATACTTCACAAGAGATAGTAGGTAAATGGTTTTGCAAATTAGGTTTACCGTTCTCCTGATTGTGTATTAATTTCTGCTGACGAACCAAAATATTTACATAGTAGCATGCCATTTATCAAAATCAAATGTGTACCTGAAGGTGATATTACAGCAGTTATACGAAGGTTGAAAAACAACTCAACTGCTGGACTTGACCAAGTGCCGGGTTTTCTTATAAAAGATTGTACTGCAGTCCTAGTTCGCGCTCCCCTACCCATAATTAATTTGTGTATAAAAACTTCTAACTTTCCACAAAGACGAAAAATGGCTCGGGTCTGACCCGTTTTCAAAAGTGGTGCAATTTCTGATATTGCTAACTGTGGTCCCATTTCTAGTTTGACCAATTTTGCAAAAGTTTTTGAAATGGTTTTGTTTCTTATTCAGATGTTAAAAACTACATATCTGCGTATCAGCACGGGAATTTGTAGAAAAACGTTCTACGATTACTAATTTGAATTATTTCACCCAGTTTGTTGCTGAAGCCTTAGATAAATAAAGTCAGGTAGATGTTGTTTACACAAACTTCTCCAATGCCTTCGACATAATTGTACATAATATCATATTGTCTAAATTTCGAGGATTTGGCTTTAGTGAGTCTTACATCTATCCTTTTAAAACATACCTGGAAGATAGAGCTCAATTGTAATGTGCAATTGTTTCAAATCTTAGGTCTATGCTGCCATTTCCAGGGTTCCTCGACGTTTTAATTTAGAGCTCCCATTATTCATACGTTTTATTAATGCAATAGATATCAATTTAAATTCTAACATGTTAATGCTTGCTGATGTTAAAATATTTCAACGAATCTATCACAAGCAGAACTATGTTAAGTTGCAGTTGGATGTTGACTTGATTCTTAACTGATGTACTAAAAATAAACTTACTTTAAATACTGAGAAATGTAAAAATGTAAAATTGTGACATATACACTTGAATTTACTCCGCTCATCGTTGATTATAAAATTCAATAATGTTGGCACGCTTTGAATAAACAAATGACTTAGGCGTATGTGGAATGTTAACTTCCTATCTGCAGTAGTTCCTACTTAATGGTGATCTTTAGGAAAACACAGGAGCGAATTCCGAAAAACCCTAAAAAAACTTGACTACTTTGTAAAAGAAACTCATTGACCAAATTTCAACTTCCTAGATGGTCAGTCTAGCGGATAAAACCGCAGTCAACAGAAAACCATTTTTACACCTTAGGGTGGAATATCGAAAAACTTTGTCTTAGTGGGTGGCTTCATGGTAAGTGAGTGAAGGGCAGCAAATTGTCACGTTTGTAACTTCTGGTGTTATTGAGACCCCTTATTCCTTTTCACGTTTATCCATTAAAGGGTGAAATAAAAAAAAACGTTGAAACACTTTCTAAACGCTTAAAAAACACATCTATCTATATGCCAAAAAAGGATGTATTAGCTTAGCAACCACAGGAGATGCGAAGGGTTCTATAATTCAATCCCGAATCCGGATTCGCACCTTTAAGGGTTGATTAGGGAAACGTATTTGTGGGTATGTACGAATAACCTCTGTAAGTAAAAATCAAATCGTAATCCAATCGAGTCTAAGAGACATTGAGAAATTCGTGAAAACAAATGTTACCCCTTTTCACCTCCTTAAGAGTTGAATTTCGAAAAATCCCTTCTTAGTGGGTGTGTACATCATGAAAGAAATATATTCTTCATATATAAACTTCACGTTTCTGAATTCAGGGTTTGGGCTGGGTGGTGATAGATAAGTCAGTCAGGACAAGCCCCTTTGTAAATATAGATTGTTATTTTTTTATATTCTGTGTATCTATTAGTTCTTTTTAAATACGCGACTGTTTAATATTTATAAATATTTTTAATAGACATTACTTGTAGCATTATTTTCAATTGTTATTATCGTTTAAAAGGTGCAAAGTTTATGTTTGTACGAAGGCGGCTATAAATCCTGACGCGGCCTGGTTGACTTTAATTGCAATAAACTACAGTATAAAGCATATAAGTTGATCAATAAAATATAGAAATAATTGCTGCTTCAAGGGTTTGTCTATTCTGCGTCCGTTGAAATCTCCGGCTAATGCAGTTAAAAGCCTAGTGTTATAGTACATGAACTGGAAATTAAGTAAACATACCAAAATGGTATGAACATCCACAAATGTATTACTTATTGAAAAAATTGTGACACGTTGTATTATAACTTGAGGCCCAAATAACACACTGTAAATACATATAGGAAATGTTTTCCTTGCTGAAAAGAAAAAGTAGTGGCTCAATGACTCGAGGTACAGAAATAGACAAAACTTGTTTCTCCCACTTACCTGTCGGTCGCCAAGATGCCACCTGAGCCCAGTCAGAGCTGAGCCGCAGCTTAAGAACTCCAACGATTGCGCGAGTGGTGTGTGGTTTTATTGCTTTTTAGTGCGCTTTAGTACAAACTCTCTGTTACTACTTAACCATCTTTGCCTACATGTGCTAATTCAGGATTTCCAGCTCAAATCGTACCAAAAAATTAGGTAAGTTCCGCAAAATGTGTGCCGCTTTATCCTCTTGGACCGCACTAGGAGAATGTGTTTATGGGAAGGTTGCCTTTTCTAAAGCACTGAAACGTTAAGGAAGACGTCCACCTTTGCGCTTCGATGGGCAAAACCGGACAAAATGGTCCCCTGAGCATTTGTATTATTCTTTTTTTATCTGAATGGATTACGAATATAGATACTGTGTCACCATATTCTTCGTGTTAATATCATTTTAATTCAAACTTTGACTGATGTACCTAATGACCAATGAAGTCAGCGCCCTTGTTGTGAAAAAGAAAAAAAAGAAGGAGAAAACCAATTTGACATTATTATATAATTTAAACCTGGTTTCATCATTTAAGAATTCTTCTAGGACATCGGTACATGCAATCATTATAATAGATAATAAATATAAACATCCAAATAAAACATACTTATCAGAATTACCGCATTTCCAATTTGCATTTAAATGACGTTAAAACCTGGCGGTTGCTCCAGCGGAGTTTTACTCGACCATCTTCGATGCAGGTCACCATAACAGGTTATTAAACCCATTTATTCCAGGCAATTATATTCTAATCCACTTCGTACGATCCCAATCGCGTAAACAAAATTCGCGCCTCCAAACTGCTCAGAATTTTCTTCCGTGCGTCCCGTTTACTGCTCAAAGGAATGTTCACCACACCCCAATCCCATGCCGCTAAGTTTTTATCGCGGCTAAAAAAAGACAGCAACCTGTTGAAAATTCCATAGTAAACCAGTAGGTTTGACCTGACAGACTTTCGGATGGATCCTCGGCTGATGGTTCGCCGGGCTGCGGGTTGTATCGATTTGTTAGTTCGATAGCCAAAATTGTGCTGTAATTTTTTTGCAGTATTTGCTCATGTTCGTTTTGATTGGCTGAACGATAATGGAAAATTTGGTTGTTATTGCACTTAAATAAGTTGATTAGGTTATGTATATCATAAATATAAATTTTTTAACCCTACTGAAAAACGTATAAAGATATATCTTAATTGATTTACCAAAAAATGTATAAATGTCACTAAATTGCAAATATCAATCTTACTAGTTTGGTATGAAAATAACTAAACAATCCTACTTACATTAGTTCTAACCTAAGATATGGTAATACGAAAATGTATCATATTCCATGGAATTGGCAATTGTATTTTTTAACGATTTACTCTTGCACATTAAAAAAATTAACCTTTGCTGCTTTAACATTTTCTAAATCAACCCCATTTCCACTTAAGTCTGCCTATGGTCTTCAGGCTAGTGATTTTTGCAACAGCTTACTATTGTTTCCTGTTTACATTCTTTTATATTTCGATATACATAATGTTGACATCCTGCATTTTAAACAATTTTTTAATGTTTTTTTTTAAATTTTCAAAGCTAAAATTATGCTTTCTGGATGAAAAGATATGTTTGAATTTGGAAAATGATCTTTCCACATCTGCAAAAGTAATTGGGGCACATTTAAAACATACCTCGTCATTCGATTCAAAATAATTGAAGTCTACTGCCTCACCTGAAATTAATTACTGCTTTGCATATAAACTATGCTGAAACTAAAGTCTAATATTAGAAGTAAACCCATTGCACATGGTTGGAAATAATAATCCCAGTGTATAATTCAATCCCCGTGGAATCTTATTACTTTTCTGCAGGTAGATGCTGTGACCGTCAATGGTAGGTTCAGCTCTTGTTAAGCTTTTACTACAATACAAGACAGGAATTTATGTCGCCATAGGAAAACCCCATCGAAATAAATACTTCCGATGGTCTTTCCGTACGTTTTAAAATAGAACCAAGCAGGCATTCATTCCTAAAAATTGCGTTTATGTAGAAAAGCCACCAAAAAGAGCATTCTCAGTATTCTAGACATTTTGCTGAAACTTCTGGCCTTTAGTGATAAGTAGTATTGTTCTTTTTTCAAACTGTCTCTTATTTTCACGCAAGAACGTGTGTCAAAATGTCATAAAGGTGAATACGGTGTTCTTTTTCCAGTTTCAAAAAACACTATTCAAAATTGAAAAATTAAAAACACATTTTGCCACCGATTTACCTTTGTCAGTAGGTATGATTTGCTTAAACTATATAATTTTGTTCCTCGCATCATGACATTTTGTTTTCAATGTATACTATTAATTGTTTCAAGTACTTAAATGTGAAGAAGAATACTCGTAGCATGTCAAAAAATACTTTATTGGGATTACTAAGAAGATAACTCTTTATTCAATATGAAGTCGAAAAATATACTTAAAATATCATCAAGAATTAGAGATTTCAATAAACAGAAAAATTATATATAATATGTGCACTACACTTTTCGTCGATTATGGTTGTATCAAGAATTGGTGAATTGTTAATATGAATTAATAATATCAACTTCTAAAGTTTCACCGGCAGATTTTTAAAATCCCAACCATAGATTCTAACTAACGCTAACAGTTGAAAATAACGTAGTACCTTCGTGTATGGTGTATATTATTAAGTAACTTATTTGCTGATTTATACGAAAGAAGGAAATCCGAGTAAGCAAAAACTGTTAAGGTATTAAGAAAAATGCTGCTAATGTCATGAATCTATTTTATTTTTGCATCTTTGTCAACGTTTTTAATATAAATTTGTCAACACGTAAAATATTAGCTATCCTAGCTTATTCCTGTTTTGTTAGAAGAAACAAACATTGTGCCATGAAAAAGATGATAATATTAGCACATGTTACGATTTCATTAAACAAACCAATGCAATTTGTTGATTAAAGAGAAGAAGAAACGCTATAATAGACATCCGCCTAAAATGCCAGTCATGGACATATACATATGCCCTTTCAGAAATTATTGATTTCCCTAAAAATATAAACACAAATATTGTGCAAATGGAAAAGAATCTCATTTCCCAAATTCAAAATTTATATTACTTAGATACTTTCCGTGGAGTCTTTGCTAGTTACCCTTTGCCTAACGTGTCCACTTCACAACCTGGTCTTTTCCTAATTATTCTATATTTGACAAATCTATAAAGTAGTACATAAATGTGTACATTAGAGAGATATATTATACGATGTAATCTAGTTAATCGAAATTGTTTTTGAAACTTTTTTATGTTCATTTACACACGCAGTACCTATTCGATAATGCCAATGTAATATTCACAACTCAGTAGGATCATTTCAAACTGCAATATTCAATTTTCCCTTCTCTACTGTACCTCTTGCAACACTGAATTTTCATATGCTGTTATACCCACATATAGCAATAAAATTTAATCTATAAAATTATCTTCTCTCATTCGCTTGGGAAGTATCTTAGGATATGCATGATATCAGCTTGTGACTAGATTTATGCAATGAAACCAATAAAGGTATCCCATACCTTCTTACTTTTATATAAATAATATTTGCAAACGATTACAATAAATAAATATAACAAAATGAAAGTTGGTAGTAGACACCAACACAGTGTAGTATACAATATTTCAATTGTAAGATATATTTTGCTACACATTAGGGCAACTTATTAATAACCATAATGTAATTAAACATCGAGAATACTACTAGAGCATCCTAGTAACTGAAATAATGATACAACATTTAAATACCTTACGATTTTCTTATTACACAATGGAAAGTATTGAGACTAGTTTTCTTTGCTAAGCAGTTTAAGACAAACTAATTTCTCTTCGTAATAAGTAATAAATTATTCAAATTTAATGTTGCTCCACACCTATATCGCATATTTCGCCACGTTTTCATCTCAAGGCGATAGTACACATTTTTAATTTTTCAAAGAACACGCCGTTAAACTAAAATGTTCAAAATGATCGATTGCACAAACATATACAAGATTTCTCAAAAATATTTAAGGTTAACGAATGCGACCTTTAAATATCTAGCACGTGAAATCTATTGTCGTTTCAAAAAGCTATTAGGAAGGAAAATGAGTCCATATTAGTAAATGAATGGAATTTTCTGTTGCACTAAATATGTCAGTATTTGTGGATTTGGAATTTACGCCTTTTTACACCTGCTTGGGTCAGGATAATATCAAAATCTGCACATAAATTACACCTCGTTATGGCACACTAGAGATTTATGCTATTACACTAGTTAAAAAATTACCTACCTATATTGAAATTTATGAGCGCTACAGGGAATATGTGTGTAATAAAAAAATGTCACGATTTAAATTAAAATAATACCAATCTGAACTTTTAATGCATCTGGCGCCTAAGAAATCCCATTTAGCTTTAATGACATTTAATTTTTATGCATTCCGCCATTTCTGAGGATTTTTTTGTTTATAAAAGGCACAAGTGTGTTTATTTATGTATTGCTCGTAAAGAAATTATACTAAGCACTTGTAATTACGTAAAAGCTCATATAATGATTACTTGCCTGTTATTTTAAATAGTTTAGCCTACGATTTCCTACAAAAGAAATGTATTTTCAAAAAAATTGCAGTAAAAGCGTTTATAGTATTTTAATGAATGCCCACCAGCGAAACAGAACTAACTCCGTTAATTAGCGGCACTAGCTTTAAACACGCCTTGAAAATAAAAAATCTGAAAGCACAACTTGCCGGAAATGGGAAGTAAAACACTTATTTGGCTTCGTATGGCTTTACCGCGCGTTTTCTGGTCCAATTATATAGCTTTTAAGCTGACAGCCGAATTTAGTAAAGCCAGGCGGTGAGTTTATTATCTGCAATCGTTTAAATATTTTAGTTTTTAAAATCTGATGTTTAATTTTAAATAAGGTATGTAAAACGAAATCGATAAATTGAAAATTGACAGACATCGTATGTGAAAGGCAACCAAGATTAGTATACATATATGAATTAATTAATATACAGAATGACTAACTACTTGAAAAACCAACAACTACACTATTTATGTTTATTAATGCATACACATATTTAAAAATTCTTTCGACAATATAAAAATTCAACTAGGTACTTCTAGGATATTTTATAGAATGAAGCTTCAACTACATACGTAATAAACTGGGTGTTCGAAAAGAATGTAAAATGCCACATATCTCAGTAAATATCAATTTTATGGAAAATATTTCAGATAAAATTTATTTAGCACTTAGTTGTCCAATATTAAATAATATTAGTTTTTTTGCAAAACAATATTATTTATTTTTTAAGAACAAGGTCTTGCTACATTCTGCTCATTTGATAGAATTGTTTTGTTTTCAATTATGTAAAACTTTGATATACTTACGTAAGTAAATTTTTTAGAGAAAATCGAAAAAGCTCCCAAAAATTGAACTATGATCGTTTCTATTTGTTGAAATACCTGACCGCACCTTCAAAGTGTCAACATAAATAACTGAAATAAAAGTTGCTCGTTTAAATTAGATAATTGCAATTTATGTGAACATAATAAACTTTTAGAGTAATAAAACTTGGAATGGCTCGTGTATATAAAAAGCATCATATTGAAATTTTAATGATGTTGGGATACCTATGAAGAAAGAAGAACGCAAGTAGACGTTTGAAATTTGTTTAACAAAGTGTACCTCGATTATTATTTGATGTATTTAAATTAATAAATGTTAATTTACTTAAGTGTTTTAAAATGTTGCATTATTGAAAAGAAAAAATCTCTAAAAATCTTAGTATACTTTGAAGTTTAATAAAAATGAAGGTGTTATTTGTTGTGCCTTTATTTTTCAAAGAACCAATAACTAAAAATTGCCCTTAAGGTGAAAAACTAAATACTAACCACTTTTCTTTAAAATATTTTTCAATAGAATGGCAATTTACACAGACATACAGCATGTTCCATTCTTTTTGTGTAACTTGTTTAATAAGCATACACTAAATGGTATACAGGGTGTATCTTAAGACGACCGTGTGTTTAAGAGCAAAACGCAAAGCGGAGTGCTTTTAACGTCGCTAGTGCTTTAATGGCACTTATACACGTGTATCATACGCTTTTTTCTACGATATATAAAAACTTAGTTCGGTGACACCTTTTACGTCACATTGTGTTAGATATTCTAGGTTATGTTGACATTCAAATTTACGGCAAAACGTGTTTTACTTAATATTAAAACACGCCACCAATGTCAACGTGCTAAAAAGACGGAATTCGGGCGCTAATATTAAGAGTGTTCCAAACGTCACTTTTGACACTAGAAACTGTGCAAAAAGTTGTCATTTTGACACGATCGTAGCAGAAATCCTTAAAATTATCTAATCTGATTTTATACAATAACGCCACAAGTGTCAAACAAATGTCACTTATTGAATCGAGTAAGCTTTTGGCTACTCGTCTGCTTTTAATAACATACAGTTTGACGACAAATTCAGCGACTTTCAAAATTAAGATTATTTGATGATTTTTTATTCCTGTAATAAAATATCCAATTATTGCAATCTTTATTACTTTAAGAGCAGTAGCTAGTAAATAATTTTTATTTATTAACGTAGACCTAAATAGTCCAATACAGAATAAAATATATAACAAGAATTTATCTACTTTGATGTCACAATATGGTTATTATATCACCGAAAATACTGCTACACTAAAGTTTATTACAACACTGTTTTTGCATTGTTATTTTGAAACAGTCTACCTTGTTTCAGACATACGATAGATTTTTACATTTATGAAATGTCAAAATTTAAAGTTTTTGATTATTTTTTTATGCAAAGTAGAGAAAATAGTATATTATAGTTGTTTAATATGATGCGTTGTAGCACTCGTTCCAGTGGAGAACTCCTCGCTGCGCTCGTCGTGCCCCAAATTCACTCGTGCTAAAATAGGCCCTCTTATTAAACTAGTATAATAGTATACTATTTTATTTCTACAATTATTATTGAATTGTTTTTTAACGACATGAGAGCTATGTAGTGTATGTCACTAAAGTAACAGTTATTTCATCTGTCAAATAGTGTAGAATGTTACTTAAAATTAGATTTAAACAAAGGAGGTGCAGTTTTTTTGTTTATTTATTTATTTTACTTAGTAGTGCAATCAAATTTAAATAAAACGCGGTTAAAATTATTGCAGAAAATTAGAAAAAGCAAAATGTATTCATTTTTTTAGGCAACGTAAGCTTTGCAATGATTTTACATTCTCTTGCACAACATACAATAATTATTTCCATGCAATTTATTGACTCAAAAGAACAATAAAATTGCTAGTATTTTACTGTTTTATGAATCTGTGGGTTGCATTAACGTAAGTGTTAGTATGTATTAAAATCAACCTATAACGCTATTGTGGAAGTTGTAACACCGTCGCAGTTAAGAATGATATGTGGCATAATTTTCTAAGTAAATACAACATTATATACAGGGTGTTTGTAAATCGCTAGGTAGAATAAATATTTTGCTTTAATGTGAGTGTGTATCCTATAAATTGTTATAATGCAATTTAAATCATGGTTTTCCATTTTTGCGTATTGATACACGAATTTGGTTTTTTTAAATGGAATACCTTATATTTTTTTAAATATTTTATATCAGTGCTAAAAATGATTTGTAGTAGCATGCTTAAAATAACATTTTGAACGTATTTTTTTCATAAAAAAAATATTTGCCTAAGGTAGGCCATGACTTACCCAGAATCACTAACAATCGAACAAGAAATTCAAAAAAATGCAACTTGGATCTAAAAGTTCTTCATGTACGAATTATCGCACGTACTAAAACAATGGGAAACTATGTTTTTTAAATCTAATAATTACTTTTACATTATATTTAAAAAAATATATTTATTAAGAGCTAATTTTAAATGAAATGGTGAATATGGAACATCGTTGGTAAGCTTTTTTAATGTAGTTTTCTACTGTTTAATGAAACTCATTGTTCCAAAAAAACATAGTTTTCAATTATTTTAGTACGTTTGATACGATAATTCGCCCATGATGTTTATTTGGAGACTTTTCTTGTTTGATTTTTAATGATTGTGCTCAAGTCATGGCCTATACTAAAGCTGGTTTCAAATATCTAAAAATATACTAGGCTCCATTTAAAAAACCAAAAGTCGTGTCTCACTATGGGAAAATAGAAGGCCAACACTTAAATTAATTCATGACAGTTCGTAGGCTGAATACTAGCATTTAAACAAAAAATTGTTTTTTTCAATATCTTCATTATTAACGAAGTTGCAAGCTGTCTAGCGATGTAAAAACACCCTATATATCACGAAAAACACTAATAAATTACATTATTAGTGATAAAATGTCATATTTAAATTTGGAGGTTTATGATAAGAAAAATACTAGTCGACTACTTACTGCTATGCACAATTTCACAATTTTTTTGGCATCAAATACAGAATCATTCAATTTCTCATAATATGCATACAAATATGTAGTTTTTTTACGAATGGAAGAGATAGAGGAAACATTAAAATGTTAACTAATTACCATATTCACTTTTCAAGCATTATATAACCTTATATACCTAACTGGCTTATAATTAATATTACTCTCCACCAGAACAACAACATCCACAACAAAGCATTTCACATGACATTAAAGTTATGTTTACTTTTTAACGTTCATTAATACAAAAACGGTCTTCTGCTAATTCAGTTTTATGTTAAGTGAAATTTCGCTCATATCAAACAATTAGCGTGTGAACTTAGCTTTGAAGCAGGAGCCTTCCGCGTTTTCTAGGTAATAATTTAAAAAGACATAAGGGCGACGACGCCGACATCTTAGTTTAATCTAATGGTTAAAATATACAACTATATAGTAGTGATTCAAAAGTATCAGGAATTAACCGCACCTGGCTAATTACATACCTGTCGTTATTAGCTTGAAACTAAAAAACTCATTATAATCCTTTTCAGCGCCAGTTCTGTATGGCCGAAGGACTACAGCTTGGCTATATGAAAGAAATATTAAGAAATCCACCTAATTAGGATAAATCACTATACACTTTTCGCTTAGCTGTTCAACCTATTTAACTGCTAAATAAATCTCAACCAAACCAGAAATATTGCTACCCACATTCAAAAATATAACGAGAGCCGGTAGCAACCTATTATTGTACCTAATAATAGCTATTTTTGTATTAAGGGCGTGAAGGAGGCGATTTTGGCCCGCGGCGAAATTATAAGCCCGAGGCCCGAAGGGCCGAGGGATTATAAAACGCCAAAGGGCCAAAATCGCCGTTCACGCCCGAAATGCAAATAAGATTTTTTGTAAAATCCACCTTAAAGCTTTGAAAAAATAAATGGCACGATTCGTTCTCAAAAATCAAATTGTTGGTTGCGAATGTGATGCTGGTTTTTTAGGCCTTAGGGCGCAAAAGGCACTATTTACGCCCGCAAATGATTTTTAGGCCTTAGGGCGCAAAAGGCACTATTTACGCCCGCTAATGAATGCGTAAATGACCTTATTTTAATACGATTTTACAAAAAAATATTTTCTTGCCAATTTGTTCAAATTATAATTTCTAATAGTTGAAGGAAGGACATTGCACTTCCTCCCACCTCTATCGGAACTTTGAAGTTTTCGTCCATCTACAGACCGGAAGATACTTCAAACTGTAGTCGCTGTACTAGCCCATGAATAAGCAGGGTACGACAAAGAATTCTCGTGTGGACAATACCATTTCCTGCCTTGCACCTGATTGCAGCGTCCGTTGAATTTTAATATTTTGATACGATACGCGATAAATGTACTGACAGTCTAAGTAGAACTGTACTTAGTTATTCCACTCTGGCCTCTTTCTCCATGCAACGGTACAGGGGTCACGGCGATATTTACCTAGAACATCAGAAATTCCAGTAACTATATACAAAGTGGCCAACTTAATCACTTTTATTTGCCCAACTGGTTCTACTAACTGCGCTCGGAATTGCTCCTATTTCCATGGCAAGAAAATTGTCAATTACCCTTTTAACAAGTCCAGCAATAGCACTTCCACGTTAAACTACCGTTGCTGTAATTAACATCCTCAACACGACTTTCCGCTTAAGTAACAATAAGTAGCCGGTGTATTAATTGAATTCCAGACAAAAGAAATAGAACATTGCAGTGGGAAGCGAGAGATCAATCTATTTACTGCAACGCTACTCGCATCTAACTGCATTAATTGTTTCTATTTTTATGATCGCAGAGAACTGGTCCGTTATAAATCATTTACATTTCTCGGCGTCGGATCGAATGTAACGTTAAATTAGATTAAACCTTGACAAAACCGTAGTTTATAACTTTTCCATGACATTCTGAGTTAAATCTAACTTTTACTATAGCACCGATATGGTTAAAATTATATAAAAAGTGAAGTTTCTAAAACCAAACGTTGCCACAGTTAAAAAATACCAAGTTATGACCTTTAAGTCATTAATCCTGCCGACACGCCCTCGGATATTTTCGTTTGTTAAGTCAAGCTTTAATCGTTATAATTTTTTTTTATCTCAATTTGTTATAAGCTGGATTATCAGTCGATGAAATCAACCGAATGGAAAGCTGCACAAACCAGGTCTAACCAAATTTGATTCTTAATTCTAACGAAAGGAGTGGTAACGGATTTCTATGAACGTTTATAATGATGAGTAGAAAATAGGAAATCAGTTTCAGAATTAAAAACTGGTTTTAATTACCTCCAGATAGATGTCCAGTTACATAAATGAATGACGTTTATCAGTGTCGATACTACCACGTAACTGTTCCAATTGAGTCGTGAAATAAAATTTAATATGAAATTTATTAAGCGGTTTGGGTTTGCTACAAGCGTAAAATGAAGCAGTTAGTTGTTTGCGCAATACAAGTGTAGTATTTGATATATATACATATACACTATATACAGTGCTTTCGTAAAGTAGTGGATAAATTCGTTAAAAACTTAAGGAGTAACTTTTGGAAAAAACGCTCGGACCCGTCGATTTTTATTTTTATTTGCGCATTTTTTTCAAATAAAATCTACATACAGGGTGACTCGTATAAGAGGTATGACGTCATCGATGTTTTTTTTTTAAATAGCAACCCCCTTTTTTATTAATTTGAAAGAAAGCATCTTTTTACTTACGTTAAGCTGGTTTTTGAGTATAGGTCAAATGATCAAAAATTAAGAAAAAAAAATAAAAATTGCAAAATACTAAATTTAGTTGCAATGATAATTTCAAAAACAACTAAATTAAATGTACAAATTGTGCACCGATGTCTGCCTGACAGTAACTAAGACAACCGACATGTGTTTTATTGATTTATGTCATTGATAAAAGCGTAAAATCATACTTCTTAAAATGAAATTAAGTATTTTTTATTTTTGGTATTTTGACCTATACGCAAAAGTCACCTTACCGTAAGTAAAAAAATGTGTTCTTTCAAATTCCGTAATAAAAAAGGGGGTTGCCATTTAAAAAACACATCGGTGACGTCATACCTCCTACGCGGGTCACCCTGTATGTATGCATTTATTATGAAAAAATGCAAAAATAAAAATCGACGGGTCCCAGCGTTTTTTCCGAAAGTTATTACTTGAATTTTTAACGAATTTATCCACTACTTTACGAAAGCACTGTATATATTTGCGACAGGAGATTGAGCCGCATCCGTTGCAAATGTTTCGCATAGTACTTCGAAGATTTATAAAGAGATGTGAAAACATAATTCAGTATTATTAAGATTGCAATTTTATAAAAGCCCACTACATAGCTTTCTAGTTGACAAGAAAATAGAGCATACAATAAGTCAGAATTTATAGTAAAATATCACTAATCGTTGATTAAGTAGCCATTACTCATTTGCCAGATGTCATTTAATATTTACTTAATTGGGAAAGATTTAAAGTTCACAGTTTAAGTAATGATTGTCTCCATTAACACCATTTTATGATTATACCTTCAAAACTTTTGTAATAAATTATTGCATCTGGCGAACTTTCGAAAAACGAAATTGCTGAATCTGCCTGACTTTAATATCAATCACACATTATGTTTTGTTACAGTCACTTTGTATTTATTTACGGTTCCTTTAATAAAAAAAATACTTAGATAATTTAGTTACTACTACTAAATAGTTTTAGAAATAGAAAGCTCTTTCGCAGGTTTTGTAAATAACAAAGTATTCACGATTTCTCAACACTTAAGATGTGTAACTATTAAAAGAAATAAATCTGTACCAATACAAATATAATAAATAAAAATATCAACTTCAATCTTTTATAGGCTTTAACAAGAACAGATGCAAAGTAATTTGTTACAATATTAGCTTGGTTTAGATATTCAAGAAACAAGCTAAAGTGCTTTTTTTCTTTTTCAAACTTTCCCACCGCAAATGTTCATATACATAGACATGAACTAACTTTTATAAATTCAAAATTTTAATTTAAACTGGCTATATTTTAGTTCCCGAATTAATCAAAAGCTAAATTAATATAGTGCACTAAGCTAAGCAGACATTTCAAATCCATGCTTTTAAACGTCAACGGCGTTTAATAAACAACACTAAACGAAATTTTAGACATTACTGATTTTGTATTATAAGTAACTAGGAACAATACATAACAATATAATTAATCTGAAAGTGTGCATGAGAAGGCAAATATAAACAGTAATATATTTCGATGTACTTTCCGGTTGCATTGCTATATGACACACGGCCTATGAATGTACAAGCTTATAACTGTCTTCAGAACTGTTAGTGTCCGCAAAATTAACATTATAAAACTAATGTATTCTGTTCACAATGCAATAAATATCCGTTACTATATTCGTAGTTATTAAGTTTGACCTACAAATTCAAAACTTTAACAAACCAAACTTATTAAAATAAACTGAGCGTTTCTAATACCACTAAAAGCATCACAACAACTCCATTATCAAAAATTCACGTTGCATAAGTAATTAAATATTTAAATTAGTATGATATTATATTATTCATTATTTTTTGCGTGCATTTGCATTGACAATTGTTTAATTTACCAACTGTTTTATTCGTTATGAAATTGCTTAACATTTATCATTAAATGTTTGCTAACACAATAATTATTAACAGTAGGTAAATTTAATAGAATCTACGAGCATCTACAGAAAAGTGTTTGATTAAATGGACAAACATGAGAAATTTTCAATATGGAGGCATCAAGCAAGCCATATAAAACCACATATGCACTAAGCTTGACATAAGGAGATGAATAATGGCCCAAGATTGACAAACATAAACATAAGTCGAAAATTACCATGATAAAAATGAAATGCTTAAGGAAGATTGCAGGGAAAACAAGAAAGAACAGAATATGTAACAAGAGAATAAGCGATGAATTGGAGTAATTACCACTCGTCAGTGAGATTGAAGGAAGCCCTGAATGAAGTATGAAAGATGGCCAGAGATAGAACTAAACACCGAATATGGACGGAGGATCCCCATCCAACTCTGTAAAGGCACGAATGGATTAAATGAAGAAGAAGATTATATATCTAGTGCTCCACGTAGTACGGATCATAGGGTGACTTCTATCTTATGTTAAAAGACACAAAAGATCAATTAACGCTATGACATATATATGTGAGGGATCTTGATATAAACAATCTGCGATACTACTAAAAAATACTCTGAATAATTCTGCGGTCTTTCTTAAACAATTAGCGTCAAGATTTGATTTTTTTCTATTGAATAGATATTCATGTTTGTTCAAAAGCGCTGACAGCAAAATGCAACACATTCAAAATTGTCAGTTGAGGTTGCCGGGAAAATAAAAATACCAGACAGTATGACCTCAAACAATATGCTCAGACGTACTTGATCCTTTGTGTTTTTTAACATGGCAGTCACCCTATGGCCCGTACTACGTGGGACACCCAGTATATTATTATTTATTTTCTACGTACATTTGCATTGACAATAATTGTTTAATTTACCAACTTTTTTTGTTATATAATAAATTCTAGTTGATTATGTTAAGAGAAAAAACATATAGGAAAATGCGCAAACTTTGCCATTAAATTTTAGCTAACGCAATATCTAATAACAGTAGGTAAATTTAAAATTATTTTTAACGTTTGGATTTCTATGTATAACCAAATTTTGTTAACTAGTTACAGCTGTGTAGCTATTAGCATAATTTTTGTATATTGTCTATACATGCGTATACAGTGTGCCCCGGATTAACTTTGCAATAGGTGTAATGGATCAACACATTTTTCGTACGGCTTGCCTCTTGCCTCCTTGATATAAAATTTTACCAAATTGCAGTTCAGATGGGATCCAGTTGGCAGAGTTAGCTTAAGAAGAAAATACATCATTGTAGGTAAAGTAGTCTTTCTGGCAAATTTACGCCATAATTTTATTAAAATGAAATATCTTAAATCAATAATTATGTTAATATACGGAGTTCAATTACATTTTTATTAAAAAAATAAAATATTAAAAATTTACGTACACTATCTTTCTTTTTTTAAATATAACGAACAATTTCAATTAAAAGAACTAAACAATTAAACAAATAGTGCCCCACCCATAGTAGCACATAATTCCACTTTTCTTATAAATTCTTTGTAACTTTCTTTAATGTTTAAGTTAAACAATTGCATTTAATGTCATTATGAAAATGTAATGAAACTCCGCATATCGCCTTTTTATTTAAAATATTTCATTTTAATATTTACGTACCTTCAATTATATTCTTCCTAAGCTGACTCTGCCAACGGGATCCCATCTCAACTATAATTTGATAATGATTCATTTTATACCAGGCAGACGCAGACTCCAAACGACGAAATACGTACTAAAAAAAGTATTTACCACCCCTATCGCAAAGTTAACCCGCGGACATACTGTATATTTTTCCTATTATAAATAGACGTACAAGAAACATATACTATACTAGTGAATCACCCGGACTACGCTTCGGTTCGCTAATTTAAGAGAGATTCATTAATTTAAATTTAAAAAAGGATGCATTGGCCGGGAATCGAACCCAGGCCAACCGCGTGACAGGCGAGCATTCTACCACTGAACCAACCACGCTTCGTTGAATAAGAAAGAAAGAAAGAGACCACCGATTTTATGGTATAGAATTTCACAAATCACATGTATCTATAGACGTTTGAAGGCACGCATATATAAATACCAAGAAAGTTTTTTTTTTGCTTTATTCGTTTAGGAATTTTTTACCAAAAACTTAATAAATATAATCAATTTCACGATATAATTTCCAATAAAGGAACTGTATAGAGCTTTTCAAATTTGTTTCTGTTCTAAAATTTTAAAAACTCCCGCATTACTGATTAGTCAGTACGTGCAAACAATTTGTCATGCATTGTGTCAAAATAGAATCCTAGCATATCGAGTAGACTTGAACTATAATTATCACGTAGAATCATTGATAGGTGAGTTGTACAAGGTTGGTTCATATCAGATCTAAAACAGTTCTGTTTTACCGGTTAAAATCGGTGAAAACTGTTTGAACGCAAGATTCGTATAATTACACGCATACTAATGTCTATATTGACAATTTTAACAGTTATTGTTATTTTTAGCGCTACTGTACTGGGGAATCATTACCCAAGCATAGAACTTACCTAATGCCAATATTTGAAGGACGTTAACTAATCTTATGTAAGACAAATTATATTTTAACTTGATTAGTACATCTAATAAAAAGCGTCATTATCTCAAATTAATGGCATTACCTTGCTTTGTTGACTAGTTTTGAACACGACTTTAAATTGCTTGGAATTTTAATGTTTAGGAAATAGCTGATATCAGAAAAGATAGTATAGGGCTCAGGTTTGTCCTGTTTTGGCTAACTAACGGCGTTATACGCAGCTATTGTAGGTTAAAGAAGATTGGTTTGTTAAACGACAGTCGTGGGCGCGGTTGTCAAAGAGCAATTGCATTGCAAAGTACATTAACTGCTTTCAGGTTTGAATGCTTGAGCGAGTATCCAAGTTCCAATGTCAAACGCCGATTCCGAATACAGTAAAAGGCAAAATTAGTAGCGTGTAGGGACTAAAACGTGTTACAACGGTACTTAACGACTGTGAGAAATGGCTTGCTTTTAGCCGGAGATACTTATTTAATAATGACTATTTTCCCCGGAATAAAAGCCAGTCCATGGAGGAATTAGTCATAAATATGGAATGCTTGGATATTAAGCTGAAAGCGCTTTTTAATATCGAATCTGGAATTTTGAAAATGAGTTGTTTACTCTTTAGCCTAAGGTGGCCAGACGTGTAATTACATTTCGAAACTGGAAATTTTAATGCTGGTTCAGGCGCTGTTTTAAAGGTCACTTGCCGGAGTGGCATATTTTACTTAGCTTTACGGTTCGTAATCGTAAAAACCCTATATTTCTTGTTACATTTACATTATTAGTAGGCGAAATAATTGTAGCAAGTGCTGATATTTATTGAGATATAAAGAAAATCACAAATTTTAATACTGTTCTAAAGTATTGTACATTTGTATAAGTAATACCTATAGCTACTCAAAACATTTACCTCTATTTCTTAGGTTGCAATATACACAGAAAGTAATATTGCAAACTTGAATACAGAAGTAAACTGCCTTGGATAAATATTTCCTGGAGGTCATTGAGCATAATAAATCTAACACCTCGTAGCTTTAATACTATTCTGAAGGAGATATTAATTTTTTGATCAAAATAAGAGAAGAGACAGAGTTCGTGTAGGAACATAATTTTAGTTCTCTAATTTACATAAAAATTCAAGGTTACTTTATAAGATAGTCGATTATGTAATGCAGATATTCATTTAATTGAAATGACTATTTTAAGAAAATCTTATTTACATTTAATAATCAACGTTGTCGTTACCCTTACTACTTTTGAAATGTTTTTCAAAGTGTACCTACTATCTTGGGCTATCAGTCTGTCCATTTGTTATCTAATTTATTTGTGCTATTGAATTAATTTATTAAATATGGTACAATATACAGAGTAATCGAGTTTTGATGCAAGGGCAAACAGATTGAGGTAGATGCTTATATGGCAGTTCAGAAAAAATAAACGATGGATATGATTTAAGTTCGTTTGAAAACTTGTACGTTCTCATAGCGGCAAAATAGTAGTTTACGGAATTGTATATTATTTTATTTTGGAAAGGTACATAATAACTCTGGATATAAAATAGTAAATTGTTAACTAATAATGTGAACTTTTAGATAAAACCACTAAACCGCAATTACACCTATAATAATATTAAATAACACTATTTCAAGAATAGTTGTCGATCTTTATATTCTGCAGAATTCGTGATCACGAAGAGCTGCGTCTTGTTATAACTTATATAACATATACGTAATGTACTTCCCGTATTACTAACTACTCTAACACACATGAAACCCCCAGGAAATAATATATGTAATAATACAACTAATTTATTGCTTAAAATACAATTGTAGACACAATAAATTGTAAGGTGGTTCAAGGAGTGGCAGATTCTTAATTTATTTATGTAATTACATTAGGAACATTTCGCAAGGCCCAAAAGGCTTTAATTAAATATGTTTAAATAATTGTTTGCTTATGTAACTAAGTACGTGTGTTTTAATATGTATTTATTGCATTAGTTGTAAGGAAATCATTTTCAAATTTTAGAAATTTTCGTACTAATTACAACAGTTAAAATTTAATATTTTCCAATACGGAATTTCCTATAACCTTTTCTCAGGACGTCGCGTCGTTATCAAATTCGAACATAACAATCAGGTTTTATAACTTTGCATTTTAGAATTTCACAGAATTGTGTTGAGTCCGATATGGGAACGAAATGGTGGGTGTCATAATGTTCAAAAAGTTTGCAAGATTTTGTAAGCGGTTTAGGGAATTATTAAGTTTACAATATTCATTTTATTGTCTATTCTCTACTGCGCTTGGCCAAATTACAAAATGTGTATATGACAAAATTACTGTATGCTAAATAGTAAACACATCTTTCAGCTGCTCACATTTCACAGCTTTTACAACATTAAAATTACATAAGCATGGTGCCTAATTAAAAGTTTGACATAAATATGGGTGGCTTCCATAATTAGATTTTTAGTATTCCTGTTATTATAACAAAAGTTATTTTCTAATTTCTGAAACATCCAAGAAGCTTTAAAATTAGTTGCGTCCGTTAATAAAATACTTGATTATGATTATTGTAGAAATATCAAAAACAACTAGAAACCCTTTCCAGCTTTTTACTTCCTTTTACAATAAAGGAAGTATTGGATTCACCCCAAAAATTCGAAATTGAGTTTTCAACAGATCTTCACGTTTCAGAGTACCCTGATCCCAAAAAACATATTTTTTTTCATTGGTCTGTGTGTCTGTCTGTCTGTCTGTCTGTCTGTCTGTGAACAAAATATCTCAAAAACGAAAAGAGATATGGCGTTGAAACTTCATATATAAGTTTTTTGTACTATGTAGATAAGACAGCAAGCTTTTGAAGAAAATCGCATAACCGGAAGTAGGTGTTTACTCTTGTGATTTTTCAGTTTTTTTCGATTTTTTCAAAAACGGCTCTAACGATTTTTTTCAAATTTCTCATTTTTATTACATTTTTAATGTGTATTGATGTGAAATAGGTGATTTTCCAGTTGAATACTTCTAAAATGGGTTTCTTTTGTTTTTTTTTCAATTTTTTTTATTAACTCCTATTTTAAACAGAACACCCGGTATATTATTACATTTTTTAATTCAGATTGGAATTATAAAGAAAATTTGTCTCTTTACCTAACGCTCTATTTTGCATCGTTTTTGTAGAATTTGTAATTTTTTTAAAATTTTGACAAATGCTTAAAAATTTAAAATCAAATTTTTGCCCAATTATAAGATCACTGTAAAAGGAAGTTGTGTGAGTGTATCACACCAGATTTTTAAGATATATTATCGTAGTTTTCTTAGCCAGCTTAAAAATATTTTCGACTGTAATACATAATAATAAACCGTTATTTTCTCTATCCCACTTTTTTACTTAACATTCGGTTGCATCGTTTATTTGATTATTACTGTAGTAGTATAATTTTACTAGTTACATACAATTATATTAGAAATATGAAATAGTAGTTTGCCGCTCTCCTTTGAATAATTAAGAATCGCTCCTTGAAACACAGCATAGTTTGTGAATCTGAAGCCATTGATACAGTGACGTAAAAGCAGTAATAACGTCATTGCGGCTTTAAATGGCAACTATTAGTAATAGAATTTATACCTAAAGGAATCAATTTTATTTGAGGTAAAATACCTAGAATAACATTGCAAGTAATGCAAACATTCTGTTGCCGGATTTCATAGTCAAACTGGTCATTGTGCAATTTTCGACAGTGACCACTTTTAACATTTAGTTGGATGGAAAAATGGTACTTTAAACCAGTTTATGAAAAATGTTTTTAAATTTTCCAAGATTACGATAACACCATTGCAGTTATCAATTATTGAGCAGCTCATATCACCAAAATGTACGACTTTTTCCAACGCAACATATATAATATTATTCCGTATTTTCGGAAAATAAATGAATGTAAATAGAATCTGCATAAAAAACTATAAACAGATATTTTTAAAAACAAACATATCACTCTAGCTGCTACCAATTTTTCAAATCAGGCGGTATATTAATTTTTGCCTTTAAATAGACACTGTACGAAAAGGTAAATAACAATTCCTCTTCCCCTCTCTCTCTCTCTCTTCCTAGATTTCTGCAATATGTTTAGTCCATCTAAGGCCCTTGTGTATTTTCTTCCTCCATTGCTGTTTTAATTCCTTTAAAACAGCTAGTTCTCAATATGGCCCGGTTTGTCCTTTGTGTTAGGGTCCAATATTCTATTCCATTCCATTGCTATTCTACATTATGCTACACTTTTCACCAATGTGTTACATCTGTAGATGCATTTTGTTGTTTTGTAATATCGTTATTCAATAGCATGCAACTTATTGTTCCAACTACCTTCTTACTCTTCTCTACTCTTTCCACCAATTCACTCCCAGATAACTGTATACTTACTTATTTCTACATATTATTCTCTTAGTTGTCTGGTCAGATACTCAACATCATTTTTCTCTTGTGCAGTTATCACCGTGCCATCTGCAAATTTCAGAGTATATATCGTTCTCTGGAACTTTTATTCAGTCACATTTCTTTTTCCACACTCTTAGCGCTACTTCTACATTATCTTAAATAATAATTCGAATATAATTCAAATATCCGTAATGATTGCACTCAAACTATATTCATCTTCAGGCAGTATATAATTAATTACAAAAAAAATCCTGACTGATGTTTTCTTATGTGGCATGTGTATGTCCATTAGAGTGTCTCTTATTTATAAAAAAAAATTGGAAAATTTCAAATTTTGAGAAGTGCTGAGCGAAATTGTGTTTTAGTGGCTCTAAAAATAGGCGACTCAGTGGAATCGCGCTTAGGGCCGAAATGGGAATATGTAAAATGATAATTTTACTGATTTTAAATTACTGGCCTTATTACAATATGTTATTGCAATTGTTGCAAACGCAAGAAAATATTTATTGCACTCACGATTAACTGCACCTTTACATAAATGCAAAAGCAGTGAGCGAGATTCTGTCCATTTAAAAATTACGTTTATGGAAGCTGTTTCTTTATATCCAGCTCCTTACGTAATTAATCGAACAATTATTCGAAACACTTAACCAATTTCTTAAAATATGGTAAGCAAGTGGAAAGATTGGTTATAACAAATTACTACCGAAATGAGTATGAAAGCCTGAGGTTAAACAAATGCTTGAAGATGATACAGAAACTATTCTAAAAAGTATGAACAACGAAAATGTTCTCAAGAAGACTATCGGGAACTATTGGATCTCATAATAATTTTCCCAGGTGTTTCTCTCGGTGGAATAAATCTTAAAAAGCCTGGTTCATACCACTTGCCCAGTGGAAGAAGAAAGCCATATATTATTTGAAAATGGTTTTATTTCGAACAGGATTTAATTTAACGAAAACTGTTCTAAATAATATGCTGCATTGCAAAATTGATTGCGGACAGAATAAATTTACAAATGTATAGAAAGTTCTCACTACGAAATATTGATAAGATTACTTTCTGAGAACTCAATCAATTTATTTCAAACATTTAAAATAGTTTTTTGACACCTATATCTATCCAAATGTATTAATGCTAATGAATATATAAGTATGAAATAATTGGCATTGGTGCATAATTTAAACGGAAGAGGCATAGGACTAATTCAATATTTTAACAAAAAAGTTACAAAAGATAAGGATCAGATTTTGTTAATTCGAGTACTAGGTACTTAGCTTCACATTGCAGTAATCTTCTTTCTTGAAATTTTTATTAAGAAGATTATCTATTTACTTAGTCGTATTGTTAAACGTATAAACGTCTTTAAAAAATTGTAAGTGAACAATCCACTTGCAACCAAAAAACATTTGCCTTCGAAATGTCTGGTAGAACATCGATAAACGGTTGCTTCATCGTTTATACACTAAAATGTAACATAAAATACTTGCATCTTCATGGATGTTGTTATAGGCTATTAACCAAATTAATTTTATATCGCTAAGAGCTTCATTATCGCATTCTTTTATATAAAAAAATACATTGAGCCAGAATTTATCGATGAAGATAAAATATTGAATAATACACGTTTGTTTATGGCACTTCACGAGACTTGTTTGATTGCCGCAATACTCGGCCCACTGCCTCGTTTTGGCAATTAAACTCATTTCGTTAAGATGCACCTAATCACACTTGTATCGTTAAATATCCATTATCTTCATGGGTGTTGTTATAGACTGTTAACCAAATTAATTTTAGTATCGTTAAGAGCTTCATTTCCGCAAGCACTGAGTGCGTTAATGGATAGATATTACCGCACTCAGTGCGATAATGGATATTACCGCACTCTTTTTATATAAAAAAAATCATTGAACCACAATTTATTGATGAAGATAAAATACAGAACAATACATGTTTGCTTATGGCACTTAACTAAACAACGTTTGATTGTCGCAAAACTCGGCTCACAGCCCCGTTTTGGCAATCAAACTCGTATCGTTAAAATGCTCATAATCAAACTTGTATGGATATTACCGCACTCTTTTTGTATGAAAAAATACATTGAACCACAATATGTTGATGAAGATAAAATATTGAATAATACACGTTTGTTTATGGCACTTCACGAGACTTGTTTGATTGCCGCAATACTCGGCCCACTGCCTCATTTTGGCAATTAAACTCGTTTCGTTAAGATGCTTCTAATCACACTTGTATCGTTAAATATCCATTATCTTCATGGGTGCTGTTATAGACTATTAAGCAAATTAATTTTAGTATCGTTAAGAGCTTCATTGCCGCAAGCACTGAGTGCGTTAATGGATAGATATTACGGTACTCAGTGCGATAATGGATATTACCGCACTCTTATTATATAAAAAAAATCATTGAACCACACTTTATTGATGAAGATAAAATACTGAACAATAGACGTTTGCTTATGGCACTTAACTAAACTCGTTTGATTGTCACAAAACTCGGCTCACAGCCTCGTTTTGGCAATCAAACTCGTATCGTTAAAATGCTCATAATCAAACTTGTATGGATATTACCGCACTCTTTTTGTATGAAAAAATACATTGAACCACAATATGTTGATGAAGATAAAATATTGAATAATACACGTTTGTTTATGGCACTTCACGAGACTTGTTTGATTGCCGCAATACTCGGCCCACTGCCTCATTTTGGCAATTAAACTCGTTTCGTTAAGATGCTTCTAATCACACTTGTATCGTTAAATATCCATTATCTTCATGGGTGCTGTTATAGACTATTAAGCAAATTAATTTTAGTATCGTTAAGAGCTTCATTGCCGCAAGCACTGAGTGCGTTAATAGATAGATATTACGGTACTCAGTGCGATAATGGATATTACCGCACTCTTATTATATAAAAAAAATCATTGAACCACACTTTATTGATGAAGATAAAATACTGAACAATAGACGTTTGCTTATGGCACTTAACTAAACTCGTTTGATTGTCACAAAACTCGGCTCACAGCCTCGTTTTGGCAATCAAACTCGTATCGTTAAAATGCTCATAATCAAACTTGTATGGATATTACCGCACTCTTTTTGTATGAAAAAATACATTGAACCACAATATGTTGATGAAGATAAAATATTGAACAATACACGTTTGGTTATGGCACTTAACGAGACCCGTTTCGTTAAGATGCTCATAATAAAACTTGTATCGTTAATATCTATAATAATCTTATAAAACTCATTAAAACGGTATGTTTTAATGCAATAAAACTTTAATCAACTTTAAACAGGAAGAATATTGAATGGTCACAATACAAGAAATGGTTAAATGGTAATAACTTTTTTGCACTACTAATCTTAAAACACACTATTATTGACCGATTTTTGTATCGAGAAGTTGCTTATTATAAACCAGTGGTGAATAATAATAATTATCATTTACCGTCGTTAAGCACCTTCCTTAACGACGATAAATAATAGAGACAATTGGCGAGCGCCATTGGTACGTACTTTGGAGTTGGCGAGCACGGCTACTCATGCTTACAGCGACTTGTTTTCAGCCTACTTAATGTTCATAGATATTACTAAACTCGCATTTACCGTGAGCTATAAATGTTAGGTTTTAAGGTGCTAATTGTGCAAAAAATAGTATATACACAGAAGTAGGGAAGACCATTACAGCCCGCGCGCCTTGTACCCTTCGGTTGCACCTTGGAGTACAATCTTGCCGCTTGCCGGTCTTCTCAATTTTTGTGTATAACGCAGGTACGACACGATACTAAACTTATGAGGAAATTTACAAGTTTTAAGTGAATGTAATGCTGCTGCTGTCAAATATAACTATCCACTGTCGCTACTTACGCTCATGATAATTAAAAGAGAGTTTAATAAACTCAAGTCACTACTTAATTAACGCCACTCGTTCAATGTTTTAGGTTATGTTTGTGTTTATCTAAAATACAAATTCTGCCAACTTTACTGCAGATAAATTATAAATATTCATAATAAAATAAATATTTTACTACTACGCAGGTTCACCAGAAGAATTACGAAGCAATATTGAATGTATTCATACATTTTCGCAAAAATTAGTATGGTGTCATACCAGCTTAATATACTATGTATGTATTCTTACTTACGTAATTTAAAAAAGTTTGTTGTTTGCTATTAAAATAAACGGATTCTTAAAATAATGAGCACAAAAGCTCAGCAGTAGTAGGTAGGTATTGATGCTGATTTCGTCAACTATTGCGAGATAACAAGTTGAGAAGTAGTAATCATTTTGATACTGCATTGTTGTGTACAAAGGTAAAGTAAAATATAGTAATACATAAATGTAAATACCGAAAACATCTAACAAATTATTTTGCAAGGGAAACTTCGTTTTAACGTACATAACTCAGCTTTTTGGTGCAATGGTCACCAGACAAGCTTTTTGTATCCGAACGGGTGCGGTTTCGGAGGGTTTTTGTACCTGTGCACAATGGCTGAGTGTACGAAATTTTTAAATAGTAAAGCTACACCTGACGTAAGCGAGGTGCCTGGCAGCTGTGTTAAATCACAAGGCAGCTATTAGGAAATTCTTGCCTTTTAGCTTTGGAAGAAGCGCTGTGCGCAGCGCCTACTTGACTCACACTTCTGGAATGAGTGTACAACAAACCCGAGGTAGCGAATGTCAGTGGGTCACATGACTGGATGCTTCTTACCCGGATCTTAGCTGTTCTCGTCTCTGCTTTCTGATTGATTGAGAACAGTTATACGTCTTGACAGGAAGTGCGTTGGTAAATATATCTGAAGCACTAAATTAGTGCAGCGACAGTGTTTAGATTTCAAACATTTGTCAACCGACAGTGAACTGACATCGATCCATTTGCATAACAACTTCATTATGTCGTTAAATATAAAATGCTGCGGAGCAATAGCAAAACTGCTAAGAGGCTGCGCTTCGTAAATATGTCTACCTTGGTAAGAATTAAGAATTCGACAAGTGATATAACATTTCTTTAGTTTGCGATGGGTCCAAATGCCGACCGTTATGTCCGTGCTCTGATTTCGTTTTTGTTTTTTACCTTCGGGGGAAATTAATAGCATACAAAAAAAAACTAGTAATAACCTATACCAAAATATTTTTTGTGTAAAGTTTGCTGGATTAATTTATTTTCAATAATAAAACTAGGGATCAATTATCCACATTTTTTAAAGTTTAATCGATATCCAGGCAATGGATGTCTCTATTTAACTGCCGTAGAACTAGAATGTTACCTACCGGAACCGGATTAAATAGTTGTCAAGGTCTCGGAGTTTCAGCGTCCCACAAATTACAAAATGGACGCAGTTATAGACTGGCTGCCTTATAAAGTTAACTGAATTTTCAAGACACAAACTCAACGCACAAGTTGCAAAAAAATGACGTTACGCTGAAAGATATCGATACACAAATCGCAGTTTAGAATTAACAAAGTGAATAATTAATTAGTCCTTTTGTAGTAGCAGATAGAATAAATATTTCCTTGAGAACACGTTGATTTTTTTGTTTATCTGCATAACCAAAAATCCAATTCAATATGATAGCAACAATTTGTAACTACTCTATATAGCCCAGTGGCGGCTCGTGATAAATGTATTTGGAGTGGTTATACATAAATATGGTCATTCATTTAAATGAATGTACCTATACTGATCTCGGTAGAAGCAAAGAGCACTTTGGTAGAAGTACGTTGCACTGAAAAAATCATTTATGGAGAAAATCGCATTAGGGCCTAAGCAAGCTTTTGAGAACCATTGACTAACACCAAAACCTTGATTAGGTAAATCAGATAGGAGTAGTACATTCAGCTGTTTCCAAATGTGACTGAAATGCCCAAATAACTGTCTTTGCTTCTGAATTTTACCCAAATTCGGTCTTATCGCAACCTGTTCGAAGTTTTGTTCATAGAAAGTTATTCCAGTGACCGTCAATCAGTTTAAGCAATTAAATGTTTTAATTGTTTTATGGTTATTTATTAATTTTTGACGTATAATTTATTATGCAAAGTTATCCTGTTTGAAGTCGTCTAACTACCCTTAAATTTAATTACCATACATATAAATCACCCTGTATATATTTAGGTTCTAGCTAGGTGTAAGCATAATTTAGAATTATATATATATTAGAAAATATGTCATTTCATTATTTGGTATTAAGGGTGTAACCGAATGGCTTAGCATATTTTAAAGTGAATAGAACAATTCCCAAAGAAAAAAATCCCCCTGTAAAACCTTCCCTGTGAACCCCAAAACAACCAAACTTAAACTACAAAATTTACAATTTGCAATTGACAATTAGATTTTAATTCATGTAACAAGTTTGGAAAGAGGATCTTTACGTGTAAAGGGCGTTTCCCTATGACTTACGTACATTTTTCCTACGACGGTTTCTTATTCTCCAAGAAATTTAGTGTTTTCAATTTGACACTTGTCTGTTTTAGCCAACTATAGTACGATTATTAAGAGTCAAGAAAATGATCACAGTGAAGTAATATTTACAAAAGCTATATTATTTACAGAAGCTGCATACAGTATGTATGCTCATGGTTATGATCATATATTTAATAAATATATGGTTATGATAGAGCATTACAGGCTTCACAAAAATTTCATCTTTGCGTTTTGCTAGAATGTTTTTTGAGATAAATTGCAACATGTGCCATATTAACACAATCATTGCCCATATCATCTCGATTGAGGTTCGCTTCTTACATTTGCTTTAAAAAAATAAAATCTGTTTGATTAATTATTATTTCTATAATCTTACGTGCTTAAGAAACAATTAATTTTATTTTTTACGTATTCATTATTTTCATTGCAATCGAGATGTTATTTTGCGATTTAACTCAGAAACGATGTATCCCATCAACATGGAACAAAAATACATTTTACAGAGTCTTAAGTGCTCTGTCAGAATCATGAGTCGAATTTGAAATATTTAGCTTGAAATAAGAAAAGTGGGGGGGGGGCAAGAAATATTAAGTTCGCTCCCGAAATTACGTCCCTCTTTGTAAAAAATCTATGGCATACATACTATTTAATATAATATCGTAGAAAACTCAATATTGTCAATACAAAAGTTATAGTAAAAACTAAACAGAGATTGACTATGTAATAATCCCTCAAAGACATCGCCAATTATTATGGAATGGCTGGCTTTTGTTTTGACAATTGGATGTGCCACGATAGCTTGATTAAACAGAATTACATACATTTGTGCTCATTATTGACAATTTATCTGGGAAATGAACCATTTTTCGAGATTTGTGTGTTCTTTATTTTATTTTTATTTTTTCTCTTAAAATACATATTCAACCACTGGGGTGCGAATATTGACTCATCCTGTCTATACTACAATTTAGGGATGGGCGCGTGACGTGAAAAGAGTCGTGTCACGTCGTGTCACGGCGTGTCACGTCGTGAACGTGACTAATATTTGAAAATCGTGACGTGAACGTGAGTGAACGTGAGTGAAAATTTCCAAGGCGTGATTCACGTTTCACGTTAATTTCACGTTAAATATTTAGTAACGAATAAAAAACTGCAGGGTGCAGCAACTTTTAAATTCATTAAATCACAAATTTTGCCAAACAAGTTACATTATGTGGTTTTATTTTTGGACCCTAATTATAAATCCTTAAAGTTCATACCTTCACATAAAAGAGAAGATTATAATGCAAATACAACTATAGATGATAATGATGAAATACATAGCAAACGACTCAAAACTGGTACATCAGCATCAGATTCTTATCTTTATACACTTAGAGATAGCTCTGACGATGGCACATGTAATTAGGATGATGTCGAAACAGAACTAAATTAGTATGTTAAATTAAAATTCGGAAATGTAGATGACATTTTAGGATTTTGGAAAAACAGTGTAAATACGCCACTGTTAAAAAAACTTGAGAAATTTTAAACATACCGGCAAGTTCCGCTACAAGCGAAAGAGTATTTTCTACAGCTGGGCGAATTTTAGAAGAGCGCAGAATTCGACTTAACGCTGAAAATGTTGATTACATATTATTTTTAAATCAACATTTTAATGTTTAGATGTGTAGATGAACTTATTATTCTAATAAAAGTAATGGTTTGTTTTTTATACTCGGCTAACGCTGAAAATGTTAATTACGTTTTATTATTAAACCAGAAATGTATTGTGTAGATGTGTAGATGAACTTATTTTTAGAAAAGTACCTAATATTTTGTTTTGTATACTCGACTTAACACTGAAAATGTTGATTACGTTTTAATTTTAAACCAATTTATTGTGTACTTGTGTAGATAATAGCTATTAAGGCAACTAGTGTTTTACAGAGGATTTAAAAATCGAGGTCGATCATGTTAAAATTCGAGCGAAGCGAGAATTTTATGATCGACCGAGATTTTTAAACTGTAAAACACGAGTTGGCTTCAATATTTTTTCTACAGCCGAGGAGTTTGTTAGCTTAAATGCCCTAGGGGCTTCGCCCCTCTCCAAAGCGGCCCTCGGAGCTCCACCCCTCTCCAAGGGGGCCCTCGGGACTCCGCTCCTCTCCAAGGGGGCCCTTGGGGCTCGGCCCCTCTCCAAGGGGGCCCTCAGGGCTCGGCCCCTCTCCAAGGGGGCTCTTGCAGTTCCACCCCTCTCCAAGAGTGCCCTCAGGGCTCCGCCCCTCTCCAAGGGGGCCATCGGGCTCCGCCCCTCTCCAAGGGGGCCATCGGGGCTCGGCCCCCCTCCAAGGGGGCCCTCAGGGCTCGGCCCCTCTCTAAGGGGGCTCTTGGAGCTCCACCCCTCTCCAAGGGGGCCCTCGGGGCTCCGCCCCTCTCCAAAGGGGCCATCGGGCTCTGCCCCTCTCCAATCGGGCACTCGGGGCTCCGCATACAAATCGGTCCGATATAATAACTGTACTTTTAATCTTCACAAATAAGGTTTTAGAAACTCTTAAAGTACTCCGTGCTTTAAATGGAATGGCGTGTTTTATAGACAACATAAAGCACGCCGCATATGACCCTTGGAAACAGTTTAAAATCACGGCTGTAGAAAAAATTATTATTCTATTAAAAGTAATGTTTTTTTGTATACTCCCCTTAACGCTGAAAATGTTGATCCTTGTACTTAAAAGTACTTTCAAACCTACGAATTAAAAGTGTTGCCTAGCTGTACCCCATCTGTACTCATACCAATAAAGGAAACATCAATTCCAATGACAGCTTTTAGTATTAAAAGTAATATCTTTGAAGACAGCTGCAAGAAATATATTTGCCAGAAATCAGTATTTATCACTTGTCGAAGTTATTGTAGTAAATTTTCATTTTTTTCTTTTTATGTCAACTATTCTGATTGCAACACATCACGTAAATTATATCAGGTGCAAAACCTATTTTTAGTTCTCTTTAGGGTTTTTTCATTGGTTTTAAATTTGAACATTCTGTTCTATCTGAATTTAAATTTTGAAATAAAAGCTGCGTGTCACGTCGTGAGTGGCGTGTCACGCCGTGAACGTGAGTGAACGTGAGCGTGAACGTGCGTGAACGTGACTGTTTAAAGCCAGCGTGAAACGTGCGTGACGTGAGCGAAAAATCACTCACGCGCCCATCTCTACTACCTTGTATAATGTCAGATAGTTTTAGAATTTTATGAGCGCAATTCGGTTTTTGGGAAATGCAGAACTTTTTAAGAAGAATACAATTTTCATAAATGGATAATTTTAAAAGTTTCCCGTACGTAGAGAACTTTGAGACACATTGTATTGTTTAAAATGTTAGAACGACATTATTTTTGATGATTATTTTAATATTAGTGTTGACGGGGTATATACAAAAATAGTTACAATCACGTTAGGCTTCAAAATTTCAAATTAAAGCAGAAATAAGTCAAAGAAATATGTGATATTGCCTGATTTTTTTAATTAATTTAATTGCTTGCTTTGGTAAAAGATATACATTTTCCTGGAACGTTCCCTTTATTAATACTTTGAATTTTGAATATATCTAATTCTAACAAAATATCGTGAAGTACTTAAATACAACGACTTGAATTTTTATTAAATATAAACAAGACGAATGCAGTACTGCCGAATAGCAACATTTAAAATTTTAAATTCTTATAAAACATTTCATTTTTTGAACCTTGTTTCTATAAACCGCTTTCCACGAAGTAGCAGCAAACATAAGATATTCCTACCGTTTAAGAAACGATAATTGGTTTAAATTTGTTAATGCCTACTAGCGTTTAAAAATTGCCAGTGAAAAATGCATTTTTGGGCGGCCAAAGATTGCAAAGTAGAAAATTAACATAAGAAGCTAGTGATACCCCGATTAGTGCTGGCTCTTAGCAGCAGCTTTAGGTAATTGCGTAGAAATCGCGAGGCACGTGTGAGACGCAAATTACCGCTAATAAGTCCGCAATGCTTATAATTTCCGCTTAATGCGAAAATTCGGCGGTGGAATTCGAGGGGTGGTTAATGGCGGCCCTCGCGTATTATGCAGGTCATAAATTGATCGCGTACATGAGAATGATTAAAAGGCATCAATTCCGTTTTGATACTCCCAAATTAGGCTTCGCGAAGTAGCGGTTTACTCAGCTTATAATGAGCGGCAGTCCCGAGGCTGAATTTGTCCGGCAGGTTGTAATCGCAATTTATTTTATTGCCCAAACTTCGGTTCTGATTCCCCGGGGTTGCTCTGGCCCTGGCCCCCCCGAACACGCATCGCAGGCGCTTAACTTGCAATTATTAACGAATCAAGTCTTCACCTGTGGGCAGCGGTCGCTGTCACCGTCCTGATGCCACCGTCCAGATATTACCTACAGGTGTCCCACAAGGATCAGCGCGACGGTTATTTACGAAATTAGTATGGCGACGAGCTCCACGTACTACGAATTAGATGCTACCGCAATTACGGGGCACGTACCAGGGGTCTTCGAAATGTCTACTTAAAAACCGACCTATTATACATCATTAACCCGTTGATTAAAATCATGGTTTTTCAGTCAACTGCTTTGGTATGATTGTTTATCTTCTTCTACTTCTGTTTACTAACCATTTTGTAGGCAATTGTGTTCATTGTGTTCCGATTTAGCAGTGTTGCTTTGCTATTTTTACAGTCATGGTGATCATTTCATTCCCTTCTTCTGTTATTATACAGTTTCCTGTAAGTTACTTGTTGCACCTTTTGCTATAACCTGTGCTATCCAGCCTAGTCATTATCATCATCATTAGGCTCTCTCGCCTGCACCGATCCCAGTCACCACATTTTCTGTAATCCTGCAACCCTTTCACCTCTAGGTTTACAATGTAAAATTTGCTTCGTGATTTTTATATCATCCATTCGAAGTATATTTTATCTGTTTTGTACCCTTCTGCAGTTACCTTCACATCATCTACCATTATTAATACGTTGTTCTTTTATCTCTTGAGCATCTTTTTACAGTTCTTATAAATTTGAGTTCAGATGCCCACATACTTTATCCAACTCGTTCGAGCTATAAGGCTAGTACTAGATCGATTTTAGACCTCTAAAGTGGCCCATAACCCACTAGGTAGAAATCATAACCCAAAAGTGGAATAAAAACCATGTCACCCACTACTGTATTATTGATGGTAAACTGTCAAGCTAAGTCAAATTGGAGATTTGCAACAATTTTAAATTACGCTCACTATACAAAGCTTCTAAAACAATAGATTAATGGGTTTTCTCCGGTACCAATATTTGTTGGAAGTTGAATCTTGCTCAGTGTCTACCCACAGCAGCAGCAGCACAACAGCATTCGCTGGAAAGCTAGAAATTAACTTCAGACTTCGTACGGTGTTTACAGGAACCCAGAAAGTTGAGAATGGAAGAGAAGTAAGAGTGTACAGAGCAACTAACTTTCCTGCTCCTGAAGTCCAGGTCAGGTGTCGCTACAGAAAGACAGGTTTAAAGTGCTCTATCATTTGCATTCATTAAAACGAACAGTCCTAGAAAAACGTTTGAAAACGATGAACAATCTATCCTGTCATTATACTGTCAGTATAAGAAGATACTAAGGAAGAGGATTCCGAATAAGAGAGTACAGGAGAGGAGGACGACACTCTGCCAAGCATTACAGAAGTAGAAGTCAACAAACCTAGTCCTTCCGGAGCATCAAAACGAAGAAAAGTATAAAAAGCCACCAACACCACTGATGTCTAGTGGGGAAACCACGAAAGAACGCACCATCTACTCTACGTTATCGTGGTATGAAAACGAGTATAAATGATAATAATTGATTAATAATTAATCAATAACAAGTACAATTGCACGTATCAAAGAAGCAATTTTTAAAAAACACGCTCTAATTCGCATAAGAATAACTCTGAAACGATTTACTTAAAAATGTTTTAGACGAAACTTGTAGAGCATTTGATTCTCCACAATTTTTATAATAACTACCTTTTGTCGAATAGATACTGTAAAGCAGATACTATCAAAAAACTGATTTTAGACGCCATCTACCCAAGATGGCGGAGCAAGTGGACACACACCAAAGGCACAAACTTAGTATGTTATTCAGGATATCAAACTGTGCTAAATTTCTAATTTGCAAAACTTCTTGATTTTTTCCGAGCAAATCCGGTTATAGCTACCTCTTACCTGGCCTACCATTATTAACCCTCTGAATGAAATCAAAATTCTTCGTTTGACTTCTTTTTCATACCCTTGCAGTGGGTAGAGTGCCAGGCTCGCAATTACGAAGTCCTTTAATTCAATCTGTAGATAGGCAAAACTTTTTTGCAGTCCATTGGACTACTTTTACGGTTTTGGAGCGTATTCATCTTTTCTGTTGACTTGTCACCCTTTCATGTTGCACATTTCCCTTGCGTCTTTGTTTTAGTGGCCTTCAACGGGGGCCATATGGCCCTCCAGGATTGCATTTTGTTTATGAAAAAATGTGTCACTGTAACAGTTCTCTCTGACTTATGGTAATTCATTTGCTTCAATGGGCATGCATTAAGTTATGGCAAAGTTCAATTTGATCATGGCGTGCTGCGAATGACTATTTTTTAACACACGATATAAGACTAGGGCCCAGAGATATCTTCTAAGTATACATACTTCTAAGTATACATACTCCTGATGGAGATCTAGACTCTGAGGGGGCCCCGACGATGTGGTAGACTCTCAGTGGGGCCAGGAAAAAAATTAAAACCATTGCTCTGTTCAGGCTACTAATCAGTATCACCGCCTTCATGGAATTCTTTATTTTTCAATTAGAAAAATACGGGATTTCCAATTTTGTCTTTGTTGATTTATATTGTTCTGCAGCGCAGTTACCCGCAGTGCATCCCTTGTCAGTACGTTGTTAATTCTCTGGTTTCTTTTGCAGTGGTGGCCAGTGATAAATGTATTTGGAGGGCTCTTAATTTTTAACAATTGTTGCGGATAAAATAATAATCACTTATATTTCGTCGATATTTTAATACAAATATAGCATTGATTTTTAATTTTAATAATCTAATAGAAAAGATTATATGCCCAGAACAAAGAATATTCATACTGAACACATGTAAGTGTTAAAAACGAAACACGATCATTTATTTACTAATGGAAAAAATAGAGATCAGATCAACAAATCCGTTTGTTTTTCCCGTAAATGCCTATAGAAAAATATGTTGCAAAATTGCGACTTCCTACTTTATTTTGCATGTTGAACTTTGATCCAATTAGTTTATTTTAACCTTTTCGGGTAATGGTAGGCTTTTAAAATTAATATTGATTATTTCCTTCATATCCATAATAATGCATAATCACTATGATTTCTGTCAGTTCAATAATGACAAAAATTCAAACTTCAAAATTTAACCGCGGTTAAATATGTGTCAAAATTTTATCGCTTGAGCATAATTTTAACATGATTATTAAAGGTGTCTCGCCAAATAAATTTTATCTATTTATTCGGGAAATAATCACGCCGAACATCCCGCGTGCATGTAAACTAGCCTGAATAAATTTTGAGGATTTTCTGTCAGAATGTTTTGCTCTGAAGAAATATATCTCGTAAATTTTCCGCCCCAGAATTCTTGTTGAGCCGCAAATTTACTTAACATATTTCTTAGCAAAACATTCTGACAGAAAACGTCAAAATTTAATCGGCTATTTTAATGCACTTGGAATATTACTGTTGAGAATATTTAATTTTGTTATTATCCGATATTTTTTGTAGGTAGCTGCAAAAATCGAAATCTCTTAAATTAAATAAACAGGCTCCAACTACATTCTATATTAAGTTTGAACACGCTCCACAAGAAAACAAGAACATCCTTGCCCGCCAGTATTCATTTTCAATATGAAACATTGCACCGCATTTGTTTTATAGGTGCGCTGGTTGCCTTTACGATCGGATCGCATTACATTTCGGGAGAGCATGTTTATAAATAGGAAGATAATACTGCGAATTTAAAGGTTGGCTCAGCTGCAACGTTGTTTAGTCTTTGAGTCACATTGAAATTGTGATAACTCGAGTCAGCGTCAACGTTATCGCCCGTAATTGCCATACAATGTTCTGCTCTGTTTCGAATCACCCCCAACAGCTGCCAGCGGCTCGGTGTATTGACACATAACTCATGTTATGTTGACATACTTCTTGGATCTTCTTTTACATGTTTTCAGCGGTGTCGAATAGCTACTTCAGGATCTCGATAATTAAACCTTGTTATATTATAACGGTAGGATAGATGATAAAACATATTTTCAATTATAAAATAGTTAATACCATATAGACTGTTGACGGCTGGGAGACTAGCGCTCCTGTTAAGAGCAGCAGCCACTGCTTTGGCAGCTCTAGGAAGTTCAACGTCAGATGCTTGTATTCTTGACATCTCTCTCCTGATCACTCTTTGTTTTCCTCTCGTCCGTATAATAATGTAGACATTACTTTATTTTATATAATTTTATTTGTGTTTCCCTTCTTAATTTCTTTCTGATACGCCTTCGTAATATGCCGCACATTGATTGGAAGATATTGACCTACTTATTAACTACTCATTTTGTAGCAATTTTTCTCAGAATTGTCCTTTCAGTTGTTCTAACATTTATTTTGTTTTCAATTTTCCGATCTTATTTCTACACTGTAGGGTTAATACACCTGATATTCGGCTGGCTTTTGCCCTATAAAGCACAGTGAAAAATGTCAACTGTTTGTGATCCATGCAAAGAAACGAAGCAGCGCAAACCATCTTTATCCATATGTGACTCCTGCAAAGCACAGCCTAAAACTGCAGTTGTTTGTGATCCGTGTAATAAGCAAGATCCTTGTAAACCACGTCTACAGACAGCACCAGATTGTGTCCTTGCAAGAAGCAAGTTCGTCAAAACCATGCATTGGCACTCCGACTATACCAATTATTTATTTTTTTATGGACTGTAATTTCGGTTATATTTGTCCCAGTTGCAACCAGGGTCGGCGGTTGACGTGGGTAGTATGGGTGGTACTACCCACTCAAAAATATCCGTGTGGGTAATTACCCACTCGAAACGTTGGAACAAAACCAAGTTTTTCAAGTCTTTAGAAAATTTTACAACTGGTGAAACGAAAGATGCGGACGAAATCGTGGAATTTTATAAAGATTTTGAAAAATCGCGACTGACAAATGATAGAGATTTTTTTAGGAGTATCATGAAGCTTGAAGGGGAAGAAGCAACTGATTTGAACACTATGGTAAAATTTCTCAGGGAAAATGAACATTATATGAAAATCGTTCCCGAGTTTGTGCGTTTTCTGAGACTAATAATAACAGTAGGGGAGATCGGGGTAAGATGACGAACGGGGTAAGATGACGAAGAGGTTTTATTGAAATACCAAAAGATGTGGATAAAACGAAATACTAGCTTCATCTAGTGAATTGTATCTCGGACTAAAATGTGTAGGTAAAGTAATATTTTAAGACGCATCTAAGTCACATAACGATAAAGTTTGTTTTTCGATATCGCGGTATAATTTTGTAGTGAACGTTTTTAGTGTTTTCTGGATTATTATCAGGTAAATTATTATGTTTATTAAACTGTATGAATTTGTGTAGTAATGACGATTATTCGTCATGTGATTTTAATTTATTGTTGCTCGTGTTGATACCTAACCTCAACAAAGATCGGAGCAAGTTGACGGGGGTAAAATGACGAACCAAACAGTTCAGACACGTGCAACGAATCAAACGATTCACACTTGTCCAGGATGTCACGAAACTTATCAAGAACTTCCTACTGAAGACTGGATTCAATGTTCAGCTTATTCAACATGATGGCATGAAAACTGTAACCGTTATGGAGAATGTGGTCAGTTTGTATGCGATTTCTGTTACTAGTCATCTTACCCCTATATGTTCGTCATCTACCTACTGGTTGAGGTAGGATGACGAAATTGCAAATGATTCTTTTTTAATTTTTTTATCAAAAACCTTTTTATTTTTCTTATTAAAATATATATTATTTAAAAGCGAATATAGTATTCTATTTATATATGTAATATTACGTTCTAAATAAATTTCCTTGTACTCAAATTTTTCAGTTTTCCTCACTATCGTCATCTTACCCCGATCTCCCCTACCAGGATCATCTTGTTCTAATGAAAGAAGTTTTTCAGTTTTGCGTCGAATAAAAAATAAATCGGCTAAACCACGTTGCTATTTTGCATTTCTACCCGGATTCAGTTGATATGCTCGATTTTGAAACTTAGTATATTTTTATCAATTTTTGATCGTAACCCTGTATTCCTCATCCCTTCATATGAGTGTATTGTGAAAAATCACTTGGAATTTCCTCCCCCCCCCCCTTACTACCCACTCGGGCTAAAAGTGTGACGCCGGCACTGGTTGCAACGTGGCCATTCCAGAAAAAAATCTATTTCGTATTAGTCGGACTAGGTAGTCAATATTGGTACCAATGTGAAGCCATTCGAAAAAAATGAGTTTTTTTCATCTAAATACAATTTCTATAGATGTGCAAACTGACTGAACTTAAAACTTTCACAAATTCGCACATAATACACATGCCATTGTAGTGACCTCTGCTTAGCAAACTGTGGGCAAAATATAATATTCCACCTATTAAAAACGATTTACCTGCTTTGGAATACATATTTAATTGTATCAGCTACACATTACACTAGTTCTCACAGCTTACCTACTAACTGAGCATCAGCATTACAGTACAGTTTCAAATGTTATCACAAAACAGCAGTTTGTTAATCAAAACATGAAAATAGTACGTTGTTTTTATAATTGAACATATTAGATAGTACGCAGTGTAATTGAATAAATAAATATGTCACTTGGCAAATTTGAATATTTTATTCAAATTAAAAAAAAGACATTAACACCGCACTTACAAACAAAAGTAACTACTTATAATTATTATGTTACCATTCCAAGATAAACTGTGTTTGAGAGTTTTATAAACGGTAAATAGTTAAAACTACAAATCAAAGTATGAAATCTTAGCTAACTAAAATAATTAGTGTAAAAATCTTTTCTAGCCCACTACTATGCAGTCGTTTTCCTTCTGTTTTTTTCTTAATAATTTTTCTTAACCTACTATGCAAAAACAATTTTTCTTACTTATTTGTAAAAATAAATCCATTAAATCTCATGTAGCAAGAAGCTTGCAACAACTTACAGACATTGTAATACTTCAACATCTGGAACTCTAGGGACTTCAAAACAGTGCAATCTCTCGAAGGATTGTCGAAATACATGTCTGATCATTGTCTGGGGAGTCCCGGAAGTCAAACTGTATAAAAGTGTTTGCGAAATTGGACTCTCTCTCAATTTATCGGGAGTCTCGTTAGCGATACCATGATTATACTAAATCATGCTGTTTTATTTTGAACGTACTGTATATTCGCTGTCTTTACTGTTTACACACAATATTAAAAAAAACAAAATAATTAAACAAGCATATTAGTATTTTTCTATTTTCAGGGCAAGCAGGAGTGAACCAATTAGGCGGCGTGTTTGTAAATGGGCGCCCTCTGCCAGACTGCGTGAGACGACGGATCGTAGAGCTCGCTTTGCTGGGAGTCCGGCCCTGTGACATTTCGAGGCAACTTCTGGTGTCCCACGGCTGCGTTTCAAAAATATTAACGCGGTTTTACGAGACAGGCTCTATCAGGCCGGGATCTATTGGCGGATCAAAAACCAAGGTAATAACAATAAAAAACTGCCGGCATTATAAAAACCTTAAATTATGTCATCCGTCGGTAGCCTGTCGTTCGATTCACACGCGTCCATTAAATTTACATTATTTTCGATAAAATCGGAGAGCAAATGTAAACAAGTACGAGCAAGCGGAGAGCGCAGCCGATAAAATTCCTTAACACGTTCATCAAATTTGGCTGCACCTAATAAAGCAGCAATTTTGATTGCGCCCATTAATAATTATAGCGGACTATAAAAGGTCTGTTAGGGAATAATCCCGGCCGGTGTAAACAGGCGCCCATTCGCGGCTCCATCAAGCAGGCCGTGTGAATTTCAGCGCCTGCTGCGGTCATTTCGTTGCTATATCTGCGATGTTGTGAACACAGGTGCAATCACGACTGAGCAAACTCATTACCGTGTTTATAGACACACTTGGGGAGCTTATTAATATTTTAAAATTAGTGTAGTGCTAAACGCTAGTTAGTTTTAGATAATACGGTATTAGAACAAGGCAAGATATACTAATAAATATTTTTTATACACATTAAAGCAGGTAGCTAGTTATTTGTGACTATTATAGTTTATGTAAATTACTGGTATACACAACAGTAGTTCGAATTAATATTTACTAAGGGGCAGATAGTGCTTGACACTGTTTACCAAATCGTGAAAGTCCCCTATTTCTAAATATGTATTTTCCATTTGTAGCTAATCACAGTAGACTAGGTATTGACCTAATCACCAAGTTTACGTATTGAATTTCATCCTCCATTTATTTTCAAAAAATGCAACTGGAGCTGTTAAACGGTTCCAATTAAATTGAAACAAACTTTAATTTTTCATCCTAAGTTCTTTTTTGTCATTTTTAATTTACATATCACAAACGAACTAGCAGCAATTAAAATAAAATCAGAAACTAGAAATAAGCAGAACTCTTTGTTGGAATCATATGGATTTTAATTTATAAATCTTTACTTAAAACCTATTTCCATGCAAACAGCTAAATTAACTGTTTTTGAGAAAATCAACCTCAAACAACTGAATAAAATTAATATTAAATTTTTAAATTATTACACACACTCAGATATATAAAGTCGATTTTCTTAAAAATCGTCGATATATTCAGTGAATTATGTTTGTTGTTCACGAATACATTCTAGAGCAGTGGTATTCAACCTTTTTTTTTCGCGTACCCCTTCAAACATTTTTCTTATAATCAAGTACCCCCTACCTTAAAAGTCAAATAATACAGTGTTGTTATGGTTTGTAATGTTATTTATTGTGGTAGAAAAGGTTACATGTGAATTTAAATATATATAATAGTATATTAGTGAGAAACTTGAGCTTGCTTATTAGCGCACAAATCTTTAATGCGCGGTTGAACATTAGTCAGTCCGAGTATAAGAGGGGCTTCTAGATTAAGCTGATTGCGGTGTTTATTTTTTATTGTCGAAAATGCAGAAAGGCCTTGTTCGCACATGTAAGTACTTGAAAATATAAGAAGTTCACCAATAGCAAATTAACTTAGTTGTTTGTACTCTTTCCGGCATTTAAACCAAAATTCGTTCAGTGAAACTTGTTCAAAAGTTATTTTTAAAGTCATATCAAAACTTAATTCTAATAAGTGTTCCTTTAGTTGCATTTCCATATTAGTTTCCAAAATATTTACATTAAAGGAGTTAAGTATCCACACTTCTGAAACATTATTGTTTTCTATTTCAGAAAAATATTGCTCAAACTGGTCCTGCAAAACTGTATATATATACCGGGAGATCGAGAAAGGTTGTCCGAAAAAAACTACTTTCTACAGCGAGTATATCAATATTTACATCCTCCAACTGTCATCATAGACATCTGCTGTCATGTATGAAATGAATTTAGCAATTTATGGTAGATTCAAAATAGGAAAACCATTATGACAATAAGAAGTTATTTGCAATCAGTTTTAATTAAGGTTAATAATTAGAATATTAAATTTTACAAAATTAAATTATACTCTAATCAGTAATTATTACAGTTCATGTTCGAAATGAGCCCCATTATTGTTGATACAGCACTGAACTCTTCTTTTCATGCTGTTAAAACCATTTTGTAGCTGTTGCACAGTTATATTTGCAGTAGCGGCAGTAATTGCATCCTTCAGTTGCTCAAGTGTGTGCATGGGGGTCTGATAGATCGTGTTCTTTAAATGTCCAAATAGAAAATAATCCAGGGCTGTCAAATCGGGTGACCGTGGAGAAAATGCAATGATACGATCATCATAAAATTGTTGTAAATGTTGACGTGTTCGAAGGGCTGTATGTGCAGGTGCACAATCATGCTGAAAATATCCCTGACGTAACTCATCATCGTGAAGTTCATTAATAAATTTGTCTAGAATTGTGATGTAGCGGTCAGCTGTTACGGTATCTTCAAAAAACACAGGGCCAATTATGCGTCTCCTTGACATAGCAATCCAAACGCCAATCTTTATTGGATGCAGTGGAGTTTGTAAAAATTCACCAGGGTTATGAGCAGACCACATCCTGTAATTTTGTTTATTTACGTAACCGGTCAGATGAAACCACGCTTCGTCTGAAAAGAAACTTGAATCCAGCATTTCATCGTTATTTAAACTTCGGTTAAACCAATTGCAGTACTGCACACGCTTTTCATAATCAGGACGAAGTAATTCTTGCATTACTGAAACTTTATATGGGTGTAAATGCAGTTTTCGTCTTACTGCCTTTTGACACGTTCCATAGCTTAACCCTGCAATTACAAATTAAAATAATTTTTTTATACAAAAATTTATAGGATAAAAAATACACACCTGTTTGTTGCGCTAACTGTCGTAATGGTTTTTTAGGGCTGTGTAAGATGCGTGCCTGTATATCCTCTAATGTGTCCTGAGTTAAAACGGTTGGTCTTCCAGGAGATTTTCCTGCATCAACACTACCCGTTGTTTGGAAACGATGTACGATACGCTTTACATGCCTGCTCAGATTATCGTAATCAAAGTCGACGTCAGGGAACCGATTAACTAATTCATTTACACATAAATTTCCTGAATATTTCCATTCACCATTATCCTCATTGCGTTGGCCATTGCGGAAATAAGATTCAATAATAAACGTGTTGTGTTCAAGGGTATACATAACCTAAAATTTACAAACATAATTATTACCGTTTTCGATTAATTGGAAACACTGTACTTACTGTAAACTTCGTTTAACAATGGCTAATTAGTATTGAAAAATACTGTTTTGTATAACAATAACGGCTTTCAAGAAAAAAAAGAGAAAGTAAAGAAACGTAAACACACAGAACAAGTGAGAACATCTGTCAACCGCAGTGTGGCTAATATCACACTAGAAAGAAATATTGATAACTACTTGGAAGGTAGTTTTTTTTGGACAACCTTTCTCGATCTCCCGGTATATATAATTGCTTGATTGCCGTTTTGTTTAATTATAAATACCTGGATTGGAGATCCTCGCGTACCCCTGAGGAACTATTCGCGTACCCTCAGGGGTACGCGTACCCCCGGTTGAATACCACTGTTCTAGAGGATAGCTTTTAACCAAATACAGAGTTGAAATTGTCTCACCCTCTTCTAATCTTCGTACACTGTACTACATCATGCACGTTGATTCCTTCTCTTATACTCTCATTTGTTTATCTGTCTCTGAGTGTTACTCCAGAAATTGATCTTAGAATTATAACTTTTACTGTTCTGAATGTTTGCTTAGTTTTCTTGCTATCGGCCATTTTTTCTCTTGCACACGTCAATATAGGTCTTACGACTATCTTATAAATTTTGAATTTACTTTCTTTAGTCATGTATCTATTGTCTCATAGTACGAATATTCTATGTCATTGACATCCGGCTATTCTTAATGCTTTCTGTTCTTGTCTATTTATTTTTTCTTGTAGTTGTCTGCTGCAGTAATATCAACTCCTAAATATGTAGTTCAACGTCATAACTTATTCTATTATGGCACCTTCTAATTTAGTTTGCATATAATGGGAGAACACATTCGAATACCTACTATAACTCGGCCTCAGGTATATAATTTATACACAAAGTTTTTGAATTATTTTAATTGTTCAACAGGCTCTACAGGTTGTCTGTTTATTATTGGGTGACATAATTTCTTAAACTGTTTCTTCAGTATTGAAATCACACTTGGAAGCAATATGCCCTCATTGATTGCATTTAAAGCATTTAGGTTATTCAAACTGTAAGGAAATTGAGTATCTTCGCTATAATTTATTAGTGCTGAATCAGAAAGAATAGTGTTTTCTTCGGAAACTATGTATACTTGTATTGCTTCTCAGAATCCCGATTTTATAAGGTAAATCGGTGAGGATATATATGCTTAAGTTCAGTAGTGCTGTTTCTATCACTTCGTTTGGGATAGTTGGGCAAACAGGATGATTTGATGATCATTCATTTGCATACATTGGTGTTTTTTTAATTCAGGTACTGAAGTTTTAATTGAGAGGTATATGCAAATTCGCTCATTTGAAAACCTTGAAGCGGCCAATATATTTTTAGACATTCGGTTGCATTTATTATTCCCTGGTTATTTTTAGGGTACTAGAATATGTTCTTAGTAAGGTCGGGACAGATTTAATGATAAGAATTTTTAAACAAATACTCAGTGACGTACGCTGAATATTTTTGAGAAAATCAAAATTTAGTATTCCGTCACTGTGCTGTAATTTACATTTATTTTTGTAAGACCCCTACGAATAGTAAGACCCCACTCGCACGCCTTTTAATTATTATCTTAGTTTTAAAAGTCGGCATAACTACATGTGAAGCAGCGGATCAAGTTATGGCATAATTGCTCTAATAGTCTAATACTACACAATGATGATACTTACGCGTTACCTGGTCAACTTCACAGCTGCAAATGTTTCCGAAAATTCTACAGTTATCTCTAGGGATATTGCCATTTTATAAAAATGTAATTTTACATGTTTTATACTTTTTAAATCAAAGTTTGGTTTAGACAACCATTGCAATTTTGTAAATTTATTGTATTATCATTAAATCTGTCCCTACTAGTACCGCTTGAGTATGTTTTCGTTTGATTAGAATTTCAGTTTTTGGTATTTGTGTTGGTATCTGATATATTATTTTCCGCACGTATGTCGCTGGAAGTGCAGCTGGATCTGCTGGATCCTGATAATTTATTTTCCGTCTTCTTGGAGCCTTGCTGGTTGCATTTCCAACTGCCGAGGAGACAATCACCGGCATAGGGAAGATTATCAAATTATTTGTATAATTGCTATGTCTTAGGCAAAGATTTATTTGTGTAACTATATTGGGATAAGAATTAGGTGTTTATCAGTTGCGTTTTAATTACAATAAGCACTAACCTGCAAATTTGCTTAAAACTGCACTGATTTAACTAGACGTGTTAACCTCACAAAGTACCTGTACGAACTCCTAAAAGAAACTGATTTACTGAATTGCAATCTGTTAGGTACCTGCAGCAGTTCCCGCTTTGTGGAAATCTTTAGAATCACACATCTACCCCATTTGACTCCTTTGGGGAGTAATCCTGTAAATGGTCTAACTCGATTTGTAAAAGGAACTCATTGACTAAATTTCAACATCCTACCTAGCCGGTCAATTGGATAAAACCTCAAAAATAGAAAAATATTGTTACTCCTTTTATACTCCTTGTGGTTGAACTTTCGAAAAATTCCGTCTTATTGGGCGTGTACGTAGTAAGTGATGCCTGAGAATATTGATCTTTCCAACTGTTGCGGTTATTGAAACTCCTTATCCCTTTTTACTTTTTTTCCCTCCTGGGGGTGAAATTTAAAAGAAAAACTTTAAAAACTTTCTAAATATTTTACACACACCTACATGCTAAAAAGGAATTCTAACCCAACAACCGCAAGTGTTCCATTATTCGACCCGAATTCAAACCATTAGGGGGAGGGGGTGAATTTCAAAATCAGAAAGTTTTTTAAAGGAACTGATTTTCCGAATTTTTACGTCCTGTCTGTAGCAGTTACCGCGTAATGGCAATCTTTAGAAAAACACATCTACCCCATTTAAGTCCTTTGGAAGTATGGCCATACTTGTTCAGTAAAACATCACTTTTCTAAACTTGTTGCGTAATATACTATTCTGCAATTATCATCAATATTACTAGTATCTTCTCTATGTAAGTACTTTAAACTTATAATTAGCAATTAATTGACTAAAGTTCAATATGAGGAACATACAATTTTCGTAATCTAATGGAGTGTTAATGGGAAAACCATAATAATAACGCCAATAGTGAAGGCTTTATAATCGCCCCAGTCATTTATAATTTGTGCTACAATTTGCCAACGTATCTTACCATGGCGTTTCTGCAAACAATATGGACCGGATCTCAATAAGCAATTACCTTAATCTACTACTTATATAATTAGTCTACGTATCCACACACTTTGAACGTCAAACACTAAGTCATAGTTACAGAAAAAAGTATATTACACAACCAGTTTAGAAAACTAAAGTTTTACTAAACGAATATAGCTTGATTGACTACGAGCGAGCGAAGAAAGGGAGTAACTTAAACGGCTATATAAGTTTAGTAAAACTGCTTTTGTTACGAAGTGTGTATACTATTTTTTCGCATTTTGTATTAATATTTATAAACAAACATTTATACAAGGTGTTTCAAAAATGTCTGCCAAAATTTCTAGGACATATAGTACATCAAAAAATAAGTGTAGTTTACTTTATAAAACTATTTCTGAAAATGCACTCCCAATGAGCTACAGCCCCTAGAAGAAGACTCTCAAAAATGGTTTTTTGGCATTTTCTTCAAAACTGTTACAGGTAACTTAACGAAATTTGGTACAGGGGCGTAGTTTTTTATGAGCAATATTACTAAGATGTAAGATAAATCAAGCTTTGAGATTTTTGATAAATGTATTAGATAAAACCACGCACAAAAAAGATAGGGTACTTGAACCATTCCAGCCCCCTTGTAAGTTACGCCCCTGAATAAAATATGAAGATTCTAACAAATTAGTAATATTTTCTATAAAAAACTACGCCCCTGTACCAAATTTCGTTAAGTTATCTGTAACAGTTTTGAAGAAAATGCCAAAAAACCATTTTTGAGAGTCTTCTTCTAGGGGCTGTAGCTCATTGGGAGTGCATTTTCAGAAATAGTTTTATAGAGTAAACTACACTTATTTTTTGATGTACTATACGTCCTAGAAATTTTGGCAGACATTTTTGAAACACCTTGTATAAAAGCATTATACCATGTTCATTTAAAAAGCGGCTGTGGACATTTAAAAAGGCGGCTGTGGATATTCAAACGTATGAATAATATGTTGGTGGCACTGTAAGTCTATGTCAAATTTGAGGTTATCAGGTTAGGTTTTCCATCAGTTTTGACAGACTGACGCAAAACCTAACCTACTAACCTCAAAGTTGACAGTGACATTACCATATAATAAAGTGATATTTCACCGAAGTGCCACCTTATTAATCGATTTTGAATTTAATAAAATAGCACATTATTATACGAAATGCGAAAAACTCTATCATTGACAGCACCTGTCACTTAAAATTAGTTTCAAGCTAAGCAGGGCTTAATCGCCCACACATGAAATTTAAATTAGAATTTTTTTGTCAATGATCGTGCATTCAATTCATGGACACACTGTATACCCTGCTGTTATTTAAAATTCAACCTTTTGATACAAAATATTATTTAATTTTGTCACCTTAAAATATTTTGGGAAATTCATATTGTTATAGCCCAAATGTTAAAACATCTATTCCTAATGCAAATCAGTTCCTAAAAACTCAAGGCATACTGTATCGATGTCCAAGGTAAAGAAATAACTTCATTCAAGTTAGCTATTATACTTTATGGTGAAACCGTATTTAAACTGACTAATTATATTTAAAACATCGAATATACATGTATGATTGTACTTCCCAAGTAAAGTAAATTCGTCAACGTCATTTTTCTTTTGACCGTATAAAAATATTCGTGTTTGTCTCTAGTCTCTTTTCTCTGCGACGAATATTTCGGTTTTAGTTGATTTTCATTTTCTATCCCTCTGTCATTATACCACAGTGCCAGTTCCAAATAATACTATCTATTTAGTAATATGGCAATGGCCTCGACGAATCTTACCATGGTGTTACTTTTCTGAATTTGTTCAGTGTGTCTTGGATATACAGGGTGTAGAAAAAGTCTGGAATATAGCAAATATTTCAAAAACTACTGGAGATGAATTTTTCAACATTGCCAGACTTATATACGTAAAAACGGCGCATCTAGGAAGGACAAAACCGTTTCTGTAACTGTACAGGGTTAGTCAGAAAAAATACAAACTTTTGTATTTTAAATTGGACACCCTGTATATTACCAAGGAATCAAATAGTCCTTCAAAAGACAAATTCAACGATATAGGGTTTGACGGATTTATTGCTTAAATAAACTAATTTGAAATAAATTAACAATAACACGGTGTAAATAGGAAATACATGAAGATTGGATATAAATTACTTTATAAGATGTTCATGGGGATCTAGCAGGCCACTCAATTTCGCCTCTCCTCCCTATCCACTGATTTGGGAACATTTGGTTCAAAAATTGGCGCACCGGTAAACCAAAATGAGAGGGGGCGCCATCTTGTTGAAACCAGATTTTGACAGATAAATCCGTCAAACCCTATATCGTTGAATTTACAGAAACGGTTTTGTCCTTCCTAGATGCGCCGTTTTTACCTATATAAGTCTGGCGATTTTGAAAAACTCATCTCCAGTAGTTTTTGAAATATTTGCTATATTCCAGACTTTTTTTACACCCTGTATAAGTTTAATAGCGGCGGCGATAGCGCCCAGTATTGTCTAAAATTAGACGGTGCCATATTGGAACAAATTAGGACGTTGAACTATTTAGGAGTTGATCGTACCACCGGCAAACAACTAAAAGAGAAAGATCAAAAAGCACTAATAGTAGCCTGATGTCTACGACATAGAATATTCGTACTCTAGGAAAGTAGATACATAGCGAAATAAAGAAAAGTCAACATTTATTAGATAGCCGTAAGACCTATATTGGCGTATGCAAGACAAAGAAGGGCCGATACCAAAAAACCTAAGGAAACATCCATAACAGTAGAAATGAAAATTCTACGTAAGATCAATTTGTAGAGTAACACTCAGAGACGGGGTCGGTAGCTCAGTGGTAAGCATCCTGACTACTGATCTAAGGGTCGCGAGTTCGATTCCCGGTCCCGGTGAGGTTTTCAAAAATAAAAAAATGCAGATGAAAGTTTCTACAGAATGCCATCATTCGGAAGTGATGTAAAGCCGTGGGTCCCATGTTACTACGATGTGTAGCATGTAAAAGAACCCTTGCTAGGGTTGGAACTCCTTAGTCTCGGTAAAATTCTAAAGGTAGGACTTTGACCATATGACCAAAGCAGTCGGTGTCTAAGGTACCTGGTACTCTGCATGCCTAGACCTTGTCCATTAACAAACAAACAACAAACACTCAGAGACAAACAAATAGGAGTGTAAGAGAAATAATTCGCACACTGGATGTAGTCGAAGATTAGAAGAAAAAGGTGGAACAATCCACCATATAAATGAAGATAATTTAGCAAAATACCAACCACATGGAAAAAGACCAGTAGGTTGACCCACAAACAGATGGAAGCAGAGCTATTTCACCTCGTCTATGGAATAGAAGCTTGGCAAAGAGGATTCGTTATGAGCTAGAGGAAGAAGAATGTGTTCCATAGAGTTTAAGCTTTTTATAATAATTCGAAAAGTATTAACTTCATTGTAATGAAATGAAATACATTCCCAGCCCATTAAAATAAATTTCACGCTATGGCATAAGAAACATAATTCACCGATTTTAATAACTCGAACGATTTCGAAGAAAATCGTCTTCATATGAGTGCATATAGTGAAATTATATTAAATTTTAATTTAATTCAAATATTACTCAAGTTCATGACGGGACCCGCCGTGCCCCAGCATGACTCGACTGTTTTCACGTCAGGCGCCCATCCCTACTGTGCAGCTTTCTCTTACTACTATATTGTTATCACATCTCTTCTATTGTTTTGATTTATTGTGAGTTCTATGTTCTTCATTTTCCTCATTATAGTATGTGGAATATATCGTCTTCATCTATCTGAAATTCTTTATCTCAAGTAAGATCTTCCCCTGTTCATTTCGCACTCCTCTAAATCTCTTCCTTGGTTCCTTTGAAGTATTTTTCTACTTCTTGATAGCACTTTTCTTTAGCTTTTATTTTCCCCCAATTGATTCAATTTTAAATTGTTTACATTTCCATATTTTCTTCTCTATTTTATAAGTTATTCAATTTTAATTTTTTATTTTTAATAATACTTTTTTCTAGTGCCGCGTCTGCTGATAACGTTATTCCTTTTTCGATGTTGGTCGGTGTTTCCTCTATGTTAGTGTTTGTGTGTATTTAATTTCTTATAAAATCTTGACGTATTTTCTATTATAATCTATTTTCTAGTTCTAGTTCTAGTTCCTTTAGATTTTCCATCTGCCAGGTATTTCCCCCTTCTCTTGAGTCCTTGAAGTTTAAGTCAATTGTCATGAGTCATGACCATATTATAAACGCTGTAGTCAGGGCCTGGGCAACTCCTACATTTTTCATTTCGATTAGATATTTTGAAACTTTGAAACAAAAAGGCGTAGCGTTGATAGCGAAGGAATACGTATTTATAAACTTAACTTAGGATAAAAGACACAGATTTGCCTTAAGCTTACTAGGTATAAAACGTTTTTTTATAAATACTCCTTCTTTGATAGAATAATTTGAATTTATTATACCTACAAATTACGTTTGGCAGCTCAGAATCAATAGCCAACATTCAAATGTCATTATTAACGATTTTCATACTTCCGTATGTCATATGTGCCAGATTGATTAAAAATGATCACCAACTCATAATTAGGAAATTTTGAACAAGTTACCATTTTTATTATTTTCAAAATATTCCAAATTACCTGGTGGAATAGTTGTTTTCAATATGATTATAAATGCTAATTAATATTACTGCTCATTGTTAGTGCATACATTTGTTCAAATTTATATTAAATTCATATTCATATTCTAACAATTTAAAAAAAAATGGTCTCATGTAGCATATAAAACAAAAATGCACCCGTTGACAAATCATTGGAAAAGTGTAATGGTTTCACTATTAATAGAATCATTGTGCTGTTCCGTTTGTTCGTCTACGCTTTTTACAATGGCGACGAAGTAGGACTAGCTATAGCTGAACATCTCCATATCTCCTAGCTTCATTATAAGTCCAGGGATCATTTTTTAATTGAAAACCAGTTATATACACAAGATCAAACTGGAAAATGTTTTTATCTTCATCAGTGTTGTTATAGACTCTTAACCAAATTAATTTTAGTATCGTTAAGAGCTTCATTACCGCACTCAGTGCGGTAATGGATATTACCGCACTCAGTGCGGTAATGGATAGATATTACCGCACTCAGTGCGGTAATGAACATTACCGCACTCTTTTTGTATAAAGAAATGCCTTGAACCAGAATTTATTGGTGAAGATAAAATATTGAACAATACACGTTTGCTTATGGCACTTAACGAGACTCGTGTGATTGCCGCAAAACTCGGCTTACCGCCTCGTTTTTGGCAATCAAACTCGTTCCGTTAAGATGCTCATAATCAAACTTGTAGCGTTAATATCTATAACAGCACGCTAGAAAAAAATAATTACTAACATACTTTGTATTTTAGAGTAAAGTTTACAGATATTTCTTATTTTAACTTTATAGTTTTAATAATTCTTATTTTTTATAAATACCTTTTTAATACTACCGTTATCATGAAAACACTCAGTTTTGTTTCAAATATTAACATTTTGAATGTTAGACCTGCAACTGCCACTATTTTCTAAATTAATTTTTTGTTTCTATTTTTTACAGCACTACTTATATTACATGACCTTCCTTTTGTCCCGAAATTTTGTAAGAAAGTTTTTGGTATTGAAAGATTCTAATTATGCACAAAGGTTGTAGAGTTTGCGAGGACAATAATTTATGTAAACTCTCTTCCTATATATCACTCCTCTGTTGAAAAGTTTGTCTGTATTGCGTTTCCCATTACAGTTATGTCATTTATAAGTACTTACCTATAGTCGAGAAAGCTAATATAAAATATAGAACACTAAGCCGTTAAGCACTCTGATATTTATACCATGTGCAAACCCTTTAAGGCACTTCTTTGTTCTACAATGGTATCTCTAGTATTCATTTTCTAACTTCTTCGATAGTACTTCTTTGTAGCCTTGACCTCAGTAATCGTTCTAATAAAATTGTATTGAAATTTCAGACAGAATTCTATATACTTTTATCAAATATATTATTTATGTTAGTGCCTCCTGTACAAAATTACAAATATTCAAGAAAAATGACGCTTACATGTGCAAATACAATTTTAACATATGAAGATACCGACAAATGAATGTGAAATTGAAGAACATTTTAAAATATTACATTTAAACTGTTTTCTTTTGTAACTGCGTACGATATGCGTAATTCTGATACTAGTTATGTAAATGAAGTAAGTCACTAATTTACATTAATTTCGTTATTCAACGCCGAAATTGCACAAGATACAATTCCAAACCGCAACAGTTAAACCTTATTGAAGCCGTTAAAAACGTTTCCTTCATTAATTTCGTTTTCTGTCCTCAAAGTACTATTTAGTAGCGGTCAAACAAGTGTCACGATCAATTTCTCACGAACTAATTGTACGATTCCCTGCAGGCTACAATAACGGCACGAAATGGAAACAAAAGCCAAGTGTCTAATTATCCCTTAAGCAAATAAGATCGTTATTATAGATCTATCTGCATACCTAGAACGGTTACTGCTTCACGAACAGCCAGAAATAATAGAAATGTGTATAATAATATTAAGCAGCAACGAGAGTTCATTTATATTTCATCGCAGCGGTTGCGCACATTACTAATAGCTTTTCCGTAATTTTGAGTTCTAACAAAGGCATCGTGATAACATCGCCATAATTAGGAAAGGTATACTGAAAATAAATTTGAATTTATTGGCGACAATAAAGACGACTCAACTGGACACGTTGAAAATTCTCACAATTGGTATTCTACAGACTTTCATGACGAGGATTGCCAGGATTTAAAGTAAGGATTTTGGTTATCGACTGATTCTTCAAGCACGTTTACTTCCACTTTAAATGAGAGGCAAAGCCAGCTTTTATTCTGTTGTCAAACTTAACTTGCGCTTTTTTTAATATATTTTACTACGTATCTGCTTTTTTGAGATAAAGCGAGTTGTTCAATAAACTTTTACACTCAGCAAGCCGCACTCTACTTTTGTTGACTCTTTTGTTCTTGATGACCCCTGTTAACGTATACCCAGATCTAGATAGTCGTATTAGATGTGTGCATGACTATGAAAAATTTACGGTCGAGGTATATGCGATTATCTACCTTAACGGATCAGAAGATGGAGGATAAATGAACTTTTGCGGGTAATTGACAAAATTTATAAACACATTTCCCTAACCTTCTGTCGTCGACAATTTTTAATAAATTGTAGTGTATTAAATATAAACTTATTGGCCTGCTAATTGTCGTTATCACAAAAAAATTTCAAAAACATATTACAACTGTCAGCCTTTTCGAAACAAAGATTACGGGTTTTTTTGTTTATCATTGTGAAACTTACTTGGTGACTGATAATAATAATACCAGTTCTTTAGTTTTACTTTAAGTATTTATATTATTACTGAAAAGCCCGGAATATACTGTATATAAAAATATAGTATATAATTCATTCAATATGTTTCCTCCTCCGAGTAGGCTATGTTAGGGTGAAATTTTTGTTGTCGAACATGGGAAATAATTAGACGTGGCAGAATTGGGTTATGCTGTTTTTAATTTGTGGTTTGATTTTTGAAAGCCTGTATTATTGCCAGTTAAATTTTGATCTTTTTTCATTTAATTTTCTGAATTTTGACATCAAAATTGCAACAATATCGATGCATCACTTGCAAAACAATGTAGTTATTTCATGTCACAGTTTGACTTCTATCACAATTCATGAATGCAACCTAATAAATACATATAACAGCCTACTGGGAGGAGGAAATATAGTGAATGAATTATATTTACTTATGTATGTATTTATCTGTGTTGTAAATGCTGTATACAAGCTTCCTTATGACCTTATGAAATTCACACATTTATTTATAGAAGTACAAAATGTAGGCTATGGTAAATTGCTTGCAAAAACAAAAGACATGCATAATGATCTTCATTTTAGTTGCTGCCGTATTTAGACTTCTTTTTTGTAGTTATGTCTCAATACAGTAACTTATTTTATTAACTATTTCTACTACGGTATTTATTCCGCCATTCCATTTGGAATTACGGTTGTTATAATTATCACATGTAGGTTTTTCTAAACCTACTTGTGAGTCATCTGCAATCTAGATAATACTCATTATTTTCTTATCATAATGATATTGCAAACTTCACAGTACTTAATACCACTTTCTGAACTAATTTATATTTAGTGGTTGTTATTCCAAGCACGTTCTGCTATTTTAGATTTTTCATTGACTAGTTTATTAATATATAGTTTTTTGTAATATTCAGCAGAGAAAATTAAATATAGTCGCAGTAGTCAATTAATATCAAAGAATCGGTATCTATTGTCGTTGTTAAATCACTTTCATTTACCATAGCCCATTGCTTTCGTTGGTCGTTTTTGTTAAATTGAATTTCGAGTAAGCTTCCTACTGTGAATATAATACTTGAAATTGTTTATCTACTATTCTTGCAGGTACGGTTTTTAATGTACTTTTGATACATCGTTTACTCCTTCTATTATTTAATTTATTGATTTCTGCGTTACCAAGCAATTTCCTCTTATATTATATTCATTTAGCAGTTTAATTTGTAATTCGTTTTCAAACATTTAGGGCCGGTTGCAGAAATCAATGTTAAGTCTGGTGTTAGCTAACGTCGCGTCAAAGTGAACAAAATCGCATCAAATTTTGTTTACTAATGTATTAGTTACCATAAACATTTGAGATTTGATTAGTTTTTGTTCACTTTGACGTCGCGTTAGCTAACACCAGACTTAACGTTGCTTTCTGCAACCGGCCCTTAATGTTTTAGGGAAAGGATGTCCAACAAACTGCCCTCGATCCCAATGCGGCCCATTTTACTAATTAATGCGGCCCGCCAAGATCTCACTTAAAAACGTCTTAAATTCGAAATTCACTCATTCTTTTTCGAAATTTAAAAATTAAAAGTTTCCGTTAAGCTCTGGCAACAATAGTCATTCAGAGTAGAATTTGTGATTTCAGAGGAAACTTAAAGAATATTTTCACCGTGTCCTCTTAGGAAGTACCTACATAACATACATTTGCAAATCGCTGCTTTCATGCATGAAACACACAAAAGTAAATTTAGCACCGGAATCCGGGATAAAAACCTGGAATATTCGCTGCGAATTTTACCTCAAAAATTGTACGCAATATAAAAATAAAATAATAAATGATAAAACAATAGGATGTGTGTCACTAATAATAACAAACTCTAAAACAAACTTATTTTTAATGTACGTATAGCAAGGTGTAAGAATTTTATTTGTATGGAAACCACTTTACTCTTCTGGTATGAGTCTTTAATAAATAAATTGAATGAAATAACGATTGTATATTTGTCAATTTTTTTACGACCAATTTGGTAGCCACATTTTTTCTAACTATTTAAGGAATTTGACCTTGCAAATCAAACATTTTCGCCTGCTTTACATTTTAAAGTTTTGGGCTCCTCATTTAAAAGGTTGGACACTCCTGCTTTAGAGCGTTAGCTCCTCCATTAATTTGCGATACTCTTCCTGTTCAAAATTCTCTAAGCACTTTTATACGAGGGAAGATTTTTATGTTATCTAACCATGAAACAAAAGAGCTATGATCGCAATTGTTTGTTGTCGAGTAGCTGTAACATTTAGAATCCTATATGCAAAGTAGTGTTTAAATCGTGTCATTTATAGAAATTTGCGAGTGTTTTTTGTTGGTAAAATGAGTGATACTAAACTTGAACATCGCTCTGTAATAAATTTCTTACGAAAGAGGGCAACGGGCCTAAAATTATCCACGAAAATATGACTGCCGTGTATGGGGAAAATGGACCAACCTATTTTCAAGCGAAATTTTGGTCTAAGAAATTTCGATGGGATAGAGAATCGATCCAGGATGATCCAAAGTCCGGACGACCAGTGATTGCAAGAACCGAAGAAATTGTACAAAAAGTTACAGATTTGGTATTGAAACATAGGCTTATAAAGGTTTCCGTTATTGCTAATGAAGTCAGTATATCTGAAACAAGTGTTCTTAATATTTTACATGATTTGGGCATGAAAAAGGTGTCTACGCGGTGGATTTCAGGATTGCTTACAACTGAGCAAAAACTTTGCAGAAAAGAAATTTCTCAAGAAAATTTGGCTGCTTTGGAGGACGACAGAAATTTTCTTTCGCGAATTGTCACCGCGGATGAGACTTGGGTGTTTCACTGGGACCCTCCCACCAAACAAGAATCTCTGCAGTGGGTTCATAAGGGCCCCACCACCGAAGAAAACCAAAACCCAATTGTCTGTAAAAAATTGATGGCAACCGTTTTCTGGGGCGTTGAAGGGATCTTGTTTCTTGTTTATTGAATATATGCAGAGGGGATCTACTATAAATGGAGAGACCTATGGGAATACAATTCTAAATTTAAAAAGTATATTGGAAGAAAAACAGCCGCATTCTTATAGGCAAAAGAATTTGTTGCTGCACGACAATTGCCGGGTGCATAAAGCGTTTAAAGATCATCCAATTATTAATGATTCTGGCTTCCTTGAATTAAGGCATGCACCTTATAGCCCCGACCTGGCTCCGTCTGACTTCTTTTTATTCAAACATTTGAAGAAACATCTCAGGGGAAGGCGTTTTACTTCCGATGATGATCTCAAAGATGCTGTAGAAGAATATTTTGCAGGCTTGCCAAAAGATTTTTTTTTTCTGAGGAGATGGGACAGTTGGAAAAACGTTGGAATAAGTGTAGAAGGGAGTTATTTAGAAAAATTAAATTTTCTTAAGACTCTATGTGTTTTATTTCATAGCTAGGTAGATAACATAAAAATCTCCCCTCGTAGTTTTCTTCTCTTAGAAGATTTCTCCGGCTTTTATTTTACTTCTGCGTTTTTACGCCAGTTCCAATTATTGGCTTCATAATTGGAGATAGGTAAACGTACATATTTCAAAATTTGCATTTTGTACATAGTCCTAGCGCTTTATTCTTGGTTTCTTTATTTAAAAGTAGTTCACTTCATTTTACTCAATCATACGATTAAAGTAATGATTATTGCTCTGAATTGTATTCCGTATAACTTTACTTTAGATCATGCATTGAATACTGCTGTTTTTTTTCTACATATCTTATAACCAGAATTCTAATATTGAAATTTTAAAACTATAATTAGAGATACTCTGTGAGACGTTTTTTCTGGTCATTCTACCATAGGAAAAAATATTACTATACGAACGTTCAGTGTGGCTAAATATCCAGAAAAATCATCATAAATTGCTGAATATTGAATATAGGTTGTACTAATTTTTATGAGGATAGATGGCAGTTGCGAGACACTTTAAAACGTTCAGCATCTTCAAAAGAATACCTTATGAAAATTCAACAATATCACAGTTTATTTATGGGAACATAAAAAAAATGTTAAAACATTCTGAAATTTCACACTGAAAAATGTAAATTAAAAATATTTCCGAAGAAAACTGCATTACAGCAAAAATAAAAGTAACTAGAATTATTATGTTGCCAAGCTAACAAAAATTTGTTTTTGTAAATAGATACCTAATACCAGAAAATCCAATTAAAGATTTTTCTACAACGATATTTAAAAGCAAGTCATAGGTACAGCATTATAAATACTATTACACAGCTATTTTCCAATTTCAAAGTACCTATTGTTTTAAAATATCTCATAGTTTGCGTATTCCCTTTATTAACGTTTGAAGGTGACAACAAGTGTACTTTAAAAATTCTACTTAATAATAATAACATTATATCTACAATTTTAAATAATAATTGTGTTTAAACTTCCAAAAATATACAGTGTGATTATCCAAGAGTACTAATCCTGTGCAATTTACCGAATAGTTATACCAATTTCTAAGTAAGAAATAATCTTAGTTCTTTAAACTAAACGTACTGTAGGTATAACTGACAATGATGTTTTGAAATAATTTTAAATTTATTCACACCTTTCTTGCCAAATAACAATTCCGATTCACACGTCTAAAAATACGTTGTCCTAGTTTTGTTTAGCAATAGTAGGTACGTACTTTTTTAATAATTTGAGATTTAAAACATTTCCTTATTATCAATGAAAGGTTTATGTACTGATTTAAACATTCATTATTACTTTTAAAACTAAGCTTACTATAGTAATAAATTGATTTGTTAATTTAAACAATGTTTAAGGTGAATTTAAACGCCATTTTAGCCAATTTACAATAAAAACAAAGAAAAGTGGTTCGTCCTCCGCCCATATTAATTGCCAGGAACATATTTACGTTGGACAGTTAGCGGAAACTCGCAGAGATGAAGAGCCCGATAGGGGTTGGTCGTGTAGCAATAAAACGTAAGGGCTGTAATATGCCTTGGACACGCGCGATGCCTTTTTGTGTCCTGGTGATAACTGTCATGTCAGGCTTAGCGTACTTGGTCGTTAGGTTCTATGGCGACCTAACATCTTGCGCACTCAAACTAATTACGTAAAATTAAATTTCGCTTCTGTTGGATGACTATAAATTAATTGCCCTCATATTGCATGTCGCCTTGGATGGTATCGAGTTCGGAATCTCTCAACGGAACTCCAGAAATTCTTGTTAAAGATCCCCGCATTCCTTGCTGTTTGAAGTTAATGTCTTTATCAAACTAATGCATTTGTAGAATGCATCCAATTAAAAGGATACTAATGTAGTTACAATTTTAAACTGCAGGTTAGGTATTATACAATGCTGCTTTAAACTAATTTTTTCAGAAAATAATTGGTTACAAATATGCTGAAACTGCATACGCGATTTTGAGTTTATATTGCTTCATAAAGGTATACAGGATATCTTTCATATTTTAGTATTTTAGTATAAAGTATGGTTCCTCAGTTTATTTTGCATTAATAAAGCACACATTGACAAAGCACACCCTAAATTAGACAATAATTGTGGCAGTGACAACTCAATATTATTTAACCAGATTTCAACCACGCTTTTGTTGCTCCACGACAATGCACCAACCCACAATTCCAAAGCAACACGCACTTCTGTAACTGACTGCAGATTTTTAGAAAACGATCGCTCGACTTACCATTTAAACGTATCCCCTAGTGATACTTTTTATTCTCTAATTTAAAAAAATCTCATTGGAAAAAGTTTGGGAACGATAATAATTTTTAAGCGATTATCGAATTTTCGAGATGTGACGACTACCTTTATACTAGGTTAAAACTGCCATTGATACTTTCTAAATGTTCAATGTAAAATTATTTCATCCACTTATTATTTTAGCGGTAAAGCCTAAATAACTTTTATTTAAAAAACACCGCAACCAATAATACTATCGATTAAAAATTTCCATTTTCCAGAAGAAGAAAAATCGAACAACTGGTACTTTTAAGAAAATCAGTGATGCTTTGATTCCCATAATAAAGGAACGAGGAAAACACACTGTATTACTAATGAATATTACTCTTTCATTTTATTCACTATAAAGTCATATTTGGTAGTTTTCTTCCCTCTTAAAAAATAAGTGAAACTATCACAGTACCTACCTTGGAGTACACAATTATCAACACCAGTACTTTTTCTGTGAAAGAAGTCAAAGGTGAATATATATCTTGAAATCCCAGCTTGCGGGATTTACTGTCATGCAATTTTCAACACGTAAAAGTCTTTTTTATGATTAATATTTCCAAAAATTGATAGCCTGTTCAAACTAGAATTACTTTTCGATTACTTTCAACCGCCTGAATCGACTCTAATTAAAATTGTGCTAACAAAATCACAGCTGATATAATCCTGCATATTAATTTTGACTTTTGTTCTTTTTATGAAAAAAGAATGCTCAAAAATATTTCTTCTATCCATTTCTAATAAAAACAACGTAATTTACTCAAGCCATTATTGTTTATTACTCATTAATATAAATAAATAAATCACTTATGTATTTGGCAAGAATAAGAAGAATGTCTGATAACATTTCTAGCAGTAATTAATTAAACACAGCAGGATAATAGAACAGAAGATAACCATTGAACACTAATTACTAAGATTCATGAAACAATGCAAAAGCGTAAAAAAGCTTATAGGCGATGTTTATATAAAGTGCTAGAAATGCCGATAAAAATATTTATTGCGCGTTATTGACGGGGTAATATTTTCGGAAACCACCCACAGGTTGAAACAATAATGTAGTAAAAGTGTCGGAGTCTAAACTACACACTTATAATAATCAATCTCCAACAAACAGCATTGTTGACAAGAGATGTTGCTGCGATAGTGCTGGTACATGCGACAATCATTATCAATGCCTCAAAATTACCCTAACTACACAGCACCCCACATCAATTTATCAGCAAACAAACCCTCCCATGTTCACACCGACGTCGATCAGAAACGCATTATAATTGTCGAACCAGCGGACGTTTCCAAAAACAGGAATGCGCTTCAAATGTTCCATTTAGATATTCGGAAGAGGTACCGAGTGTTAAAATTGGAGCATTTAAGATAATGCTAGGGTACGGCAGATACTCAGGGTGAGTTGGCAGTTCTGGACGAGGGTTAAATTAACCTGCGCCTTTCTGCACACACGACACGCTTTGATTATAATTAAGAAATGTTGCACCGGCAGCGCTTAATAGCGACGTGATAGGTCCATTCCCCTATCAAGATCTTCGAACCAGAAGCCCTAATTGTATCATACTTAACACATTTTCCATTATACTTCGACACGGCAGCTTAAACGATGTTATAATTGCCAAATTTATAAAACATTTAAAATAATGTTCTGTATTATCTCTCCCAATTATAATTTTATTTATTCAAAAATAAGGAATTGCTCGTTTTATTCATGAAACAGTAAAACCATTCGCCATTCCTTTTTTGAATAAAAGTTATACGTAATATTAAATAACATATAACTAACAATGAGTCGTGCTTCGATTTACAACAGAAATAGTTTAGTTCTTCAATTAAAAACAGATGCGACGGACGCTAATCAGTTCAAACATATCTGGGTGCAGATGTGTCATCTAATCACATATCCATTAGTAGGTAAGTTAAAAGCGAAGTAGCAAGTAACGCTTTTAAACGAAGAAACAATTCGGGAAATATTGATCATGTAGAAAAGCAATTAGAAGGAATTGAAAATATAGTAAGTGATGCCAGCGAAAAATAGCTAAAATGTCAAGATAATATAAACAAACCTTGTAAATATGACAATAGCAATCCTCATAGGAATGAAAGAAAATATAATAGTGAGGAGGATAATAAATAGGGATGTCGTACCCGGTCTAAAATCAAACCCGGGTACCCGAAAACAGTACCCGGGTAGTCTCGGGTACCCGAATATTTTACATTTTGCCTTATTATTTTTTGGCGAATGAAAATATTTCCATACAGGCGATTTTTTTATGCCTTTTTTATGACATTGTTTTCTTATTTGTTTGTACATGCTTTTGTAGTTTCATGCAATGTTCATAGAGCTCTACGCATTTTAACACCGCTAGTTTTAAACTGAACTAATTTGAAATAGTCTCGTCAATTCAAACTGCAAGTCGTCTGTCGTCATAAATATTTTCACATTTTCACCAAGTGATATCAAATTCAAGTACTTGGCGTTATCCCAAATTGGGTTTTTTATCATCTCCGAAAAAGGTTGACTTTCTGGACATTACATAATTTAGTAGTCGGGTACCCGGGTCCTGAAAATATACCCGGGTTGACTATTACCCGGGTCGGCCCGGGTACCCGGGTACCTGCCGACATCCCTAATAATAAATATAAGAATATTCAACAACCAATCAAAAACGGAAGAAGGGAAGTCCAAAAATGCATGAAGGACAAATATGAAGAAATACAAACATTAAAGAAAAATAATGGCCTGTGTAACAGGCATACAAAAATTAGGAAACTCTGGATTCTACATATTAAATGTTATAGGAAGACATCCAGATGACAACGGTATCGTTATAATTAAAAAATATATATTTGAGTTTTTGAAAGCGTTTAATGAAGCTGGAATCAAATGGCTAACTGAATAAGATTTATGACCATAATCGACCTTTACAATTATCCCGAAAAAACCTAGTGCTGAAAAACGCAGTAACTACAGACAATAAGCTTGATGAGCCATATCCGAAATGCGTTTTTACAGGTTCTGTTTCAAAGATATAGCGATAGAGGTATGAATTTAAAAAAATAGGCTTGTTTTATGGACTATTACAAAGCGTTTGATAAAGTACAAAACGGCAACAGTGAATTAAACGATCGTGATATTTAATGAATATTTACTAGAACCAAAAACTAGCAAAGAAGTGATATCTGCAGTTATGAGTGTATAACGAGGTGTAATTGAGGAGTGTGTACTTGCCCCTACTGTTTAACATATACTATAGCGAACATTCACAGAAGTCTTAGACGGGAAAAATGTGGGATAGTTAGTTAACGAAAATCGATTAAACAACATACGATACGCAGACTACACAATAATATTTGCAGATAGCTTCGAAAAGCTTAAACTACTAATGACAAAAGGAGCAGAAACAAGCTACGAGTCTAGTTTAAGATTAAACATAAACATAAAATTATTAGTAAAAATGCTGTATAACACTGCCAACCAATAGTAAATAATACATAAATAGAAAAAAACAACCATATATGCCTAGGTACCATAATAAATGATCGTTGGGATCACCCCCAAGACATGTATGGCAGTATTCAACACGTTTACCTGTAAGATATTAATAATAAACGGATTTATTATTTTATATACGAGTAGTTTTTGTAGCTCTTTTGCGTTTTTTACTTCCTTTTACAATAAAGAAAGTATTGGATTCACCCCAAAAATTCGAAATTGAGTTTTCAACAGATCTTCACGTTTTAGAGTCCCCTGATCCCAAAAAACATATTTTTTTTCATTGGTTTGTGTGTCTGTCTGTCTGTCTGTCTGTGTGTCTGTGAACAGAATATCTCAAAAACGGAAAGAGGTATGGCGTTGAAACTTCATATATAAGTTTTGTGTACTATGTAGATGAGACAGCAAGCTTTTGAAGAAAATCTCATAACCGGAAGTAGGTGTTTACTCTTGCGATTTTTCAGTTTTTTTCGATTTTTTCAAAAACGGCTCTAACGATTTTTTTTTAACTTTACATTTTTATTACATTTTGAATGTGTATTGATGTGAGATAGGTGATTTTCCAGTTGAATACTTCTAAAATGGGTTTCTTTTATTTTAAATAGAACACCCGGTATATTATTACATTTTTGAATTCACCTTAAAATTCTAGACATAATTTGTCTCTTCAACTAACGCCCTATTTTGTACCGTTTTTGCAGAATTTGTAATTTTTGAAAATTTTTGACAAATGCTTAAAACATTTTAAATCAAATTTTTGGCTAATTATAAGATCACTGTAAAAGGAAGTTGTGTGCGTGTATCATACCAGATTTTTTTGTTATTGTTTAGGAATTATGCGTAGAAGCCTTTTTGTGTAATATTCGAGATTGGGTGCATTAATTTTGGGGATTTCTGCTTCCATTAATCACCTCTATATTATGTCAAATATTTAGTGTTGCGTTTTTAAGATATAATAATAACGATTGTGGACGTTTTTTGGGATTTTACGTAATTGGGGGTTTACCCTTTCACCTATAAGTTTTTATTTGAACTGTTTCGAACCAGTGGCGCTTCCGGACATACCACCTTACCTATAACTAGCTGGCACATTTGCTACACATTTTGGCAACCACCAACTACTGCATATCTGTTTTTAGGAATAGATTATTGTTATCATATTGTGAACATTATATTGTGAACCCTAAGGTGTAGCAATACTACAAATGTTGAGAAAATGGTTCAATATTACAATCACGGGTTTTTAACGAGTTAATAGGTACAGTGAGAATTGCCATGATGGTTACGAACATCCGGTAACGGATACGCCACAAATGACGCAAAATAAAAGCAGACATTTTTTCCTTAGATTGGCACTAGTGAGAACACCGTACCAGGAATACTATATGACTTCTTATAGAGTTAGTAAGAATTAATAACGGCAACACAACGTTGAGTTATATTTCCTATGGACAGTGTAATAACTAAATAGTATATCTTCCGACGTGACTTTTCTGTAGTACGAATATCTCTTGCATGTACCACATGGATTCAATGTCGTTAAAGTCAAAATTGTGCGTGACCATTTCATACCAGTAATATGCGGTCCAGAAAATCTGTAACCACGAAAGCAACATGGTATCGAGCATTGTCGTACATAAACATGTTTTTTAATCTTTATCCATATGGTTGGTATGGGGTCTGCCAATGTAATTAATATGCATTAGAGCAGTGACAGTGACTCTAGGAAACACCACGCTATTGCAGTACTTTCTCCAAAACGATTGATTTCTACATTTTATGAACCCGTCAACACATTCAAACCCTACTTTGATGACCGTTGTTACTGAAAATTAATTTGAATGTTGTCGCTACATAGGACATACGTTGTATGTTCCTTTGCATATTGTGAACAGGCTGTACGTTGAGGACACTTAATAAAGAACAGAATGTTGATCATATAGCATTTTAGTTGGTTAAGGATAATTTTCTTCTTTTATCAGATATCAATTCTTTATAGCGACGCCAAGCATAATTTTAATAATTGTAACTGCTTTTGTTACTTATTTTTGTTATTTCCATATCTTTAACAATAATCCTAGCCTACAATAATCATATGCATACTTAAACACAACAAACAACAGCAGACTTTTACTATTGTTAGCTTTTCGCTTTGAACATTGTTTGAGAAGTTTTTTCTTTATTTCTTAATCCTATATCACTGCTTATATTTGCTTTTGTTGGTCTATAATTTTAGTTTTTCAAAGTTTCCACTTAGTAGAAGCATTTAAACAAATTGTGAGTAGGTATATTTTTCCACTCGTGTTTGGAATAGTGTGTAATCATAAAAGAGTAACATTGCCTATTCTTTCAGAGGTTAATAGTTTACAGCGAAAATAAGCCTAAAAGATAACATAGGTTAAGGAAGCCATTGTAATTACAAAACATAACCTACTAAGGGGATAAGCTCAAAATAATGACGATTAAATGCAATAGAAAATAATTAGTAGAGTGATTATCGTATTAGTTATTTAGCACTAAGCAAACAATTTATCGAGCTAACGTGATAACACATTTACATGCTCAGATATTCCGTGACAGTTTAGAAGAAATAACATGCATTACTCAAAGAAGCAATTTTTCAACCAATTATTATAGATGATTTCGGATGATTTCGCGGCCATTGGACCGTGCCATTGTTGAGATTGGAGAACTTAATGTTTCATTCACTTTCATAGGGGGTTTCGTCAGGAGATAAGCAAAAAATCACTGTGACTCAACGTGTAAACCTGATGAAGTCCCTTATGAAAGTAAACGAAACGTTGTGTTCCTCAATCTTAATAATGAGACGGTCTAATCGATCGTATTAAATTACAAAACACAATTCTGGACATATTTAATTTTATTTTAACTAAATTTGCCATTCACTTAAGAGTCGTGCACCAAGCCGGATAGATTGGAATTTTTTTTTCTTATAAATCAACTAAGTTTTACAGTATCGTTGCGGGCATATTTCACTAATTGAATATCAAAATTAATCTTGGTACGTTCTTACAGAAGCTATTAACCTATATGTATAAATAATCAAATTTAAAATAGGCATTTCTTCACCTAATCAAATTTTTATTTGCCTTCTTTTCCTCTTATGGGCCTGTGTACAACATATATTACTATTAATTTATTATAATTAAGATATTTAATCAATTTTTCTAACGAAATATTCTTCATACTGCTACTATAATAAAACACTCTTATGATTTAATTCTTGATGTTCTCCTTCAAAAAACGTGACCACCTAACCTATGTTTTTACTTCTAACTAATATAAGTAGTAAGATACGAGTAAAATTTTTAGCTAACTAAGGTTGCGACGAATCCCGAGGTAAAGCCCTTTGAAAATATAAATCTGGCACACAAAACAAGGTTTATTATTTATTTATTTACACTATTAGTTTGATTGTAAAACTATTAATAAGTTGAATTATGTGAAAGGTATTTGTGTATCTATAATTGATTAGATATTTATATCTTTAATTTATCTGGTACAGAATACGTTAAGATGTAAACTAACCATATAACGATAACGCGTTATAAAAATATTGTATATATTCAAATAGTAGTAATCCACAAGTAATTTCAGCTTGTAATTAAATATACCCATTTTGAATGGTGTGTTATTTCCTTAATTCACACCGCTTCCGTAGATTAATTAGAGATTACAATTTAAGTAAATCTGATGACGTGTGTAAATACCAGTAGTGCAAATGGAGCATGTTTCATCATGATTCAAGTAATTTAGCATGTGTGTAGCTCATTATGAATATTTTACGATCACCTAGAACCGCACATTGCTTTTATGAGAAATAGTTATAGCAATATAACAGCATTTAAAAGTTTCTATTTTGTGCTACACTTTCTGCTATAATATAAGGCTTGCTTTTTATAATAGGTGAATGAAATTTGGCTGCTTCGATGAATAATAAAGTTGTGGAGATAGATAGCCAAAAAGTTTATTGTAGTAGGTATAAAAAATATGATTGTTCCTTAAGGTCCAAACGTCATACATGTAAAAGTTGATAAAATATTTTACGTTTCGCCACTTTAGATGGCTTCATCAGAAATTATTGACAAGTGATATAACTAAAATACAAAGGTTAGAAATTAGATTAAGTGAACACATAGAAAAATTTTGTCAAGGCTTACCAAAATGGCTTCCATAAAAGTTTATAATAATTGATAACAAAATTTGCAAATGACTAATTAAAGCCACATTGCAAGTATACGGCGTCTAAATGGATAAAGGTGAAATATTAAACAATCATTATTGATTGAGGTTATATTGTTTAATTACATTATCTATTATATAGTTAATGTTTAACCTCAATTAATAATGATTGTTTAATACTTCACTTTTTTCCATTTAGACGCCGTATACTTGCAATGTGGCTTTAATTAGTCATTTGCAAATTTTGTTATCAATTATTATAAACTTTTATGGAAGCCATTTTGGTAAGCCTTGACAAAATTTTTCTATGTGTTCACTTAATCTAATTTCTAACCTTTGTATTTTAGTTATATCACTTGTCAATAATTTCTGATGAAGCCATCTAAAGTGGCGAAACGTAAAATATTTTATCAACTTTTACATGTATGACGTTTAGACCTTAAGGAACAATCATATTTTTTATACCTACTACAATAAACTTTTTGGCTATCTATCTCCACAACTTTATTATAGGATTGCTTTTAATTTATTTGAAATATTCTTTGCGTTCACATTTTAATAACTACTAAAAAATATATGTGAACGCACGGAAAGATCAAACATATTTTATAAGGGTAAATTATTTTTATTTTTAAGTGTATGGATGAATTTTTGAACAGTTGTTAGATTTTTGCCAGTTTTACACTCTAAAAGATAATATTACCAAATTCTCTGCAAACATTTCGAAAGAACAAAGCAACAAAAGATATATTAAACTTACTTTTAATACTTCTTAGAATTTTTTTTTAACTCAAATAAGTCATAAAATTGCCTATTCTATTAAACCTTGGAGATATTCGAACTTTAAAAATGTACAGAAAGCTTCGCAAGTAACCTATGGCGATAATTTTAAAATGGTTAATCTATCAAATCTGCATTGTATAGAAAAAATGTATAATATCTTGTTAAAATTTCAAGACGTGGAATGCCTAAATCAATCCCTTGAAAAGATATCTGAAGGTTTCAAACTTGTCCTTAAAACAGAAACCAACACTAAAGTAACATCTCTCTTCTATAAATAATATAGCTCTATAGGTTGGTGTTCACAGAAGCTGCTATAAGGCTTATAAAGCTTTTAAAACTTATAAAGAAACATTCTAACACCGTTTTACTTTGTAGTTCATCCATTCAGCTCGTTTCATTAGGTGCCGTAGTTAACACTCGCTTGTCCTGTATATTTTATTTTAAATATATCTATAGCACTCAATCAAGGTAAAGAAGAGATACTATCTAATTCACCTAAGAACGGTTTGACGTCATCCTAACATTCGTATGGGTTACAGTTCCTAGATGTGACTGAATATTTACTTTATTAGGGTTCGGAAAATGATTGTCAAACTCTCTCTCTCGCTCCCTCTCTTTCTGCATTTATGGGACAGATATACAGTGAATTTATTTTAATAGTTAACATAGCAGTTTCGTTTCTATGCCAGCATTTAATGATACAGGGCACTTCCATAGTTACCAATGATATCAATAGATTAGAGCGTTTATTTTACGAGTTAACATACGAATTTGAATTAGGTACTTGCTAATGAGAAACTTTGGAAATGACCTGTATGATTAAATGGTGGCATAGAAACAAAACGCTTATGTTAACTATTAAAATAAATTCCCTGTATACCGTTTTATTCTATCTAAATTAGTAAAATAGTTACACATATGTCAAAACATACATGTAGGTTATATTTTTTGGTATGCTGAATTCATAGGCGTCCTTATGACGCGACGGTTCTTGAAAGGGTTAATATAGGTAGACTTGTATTATTTAGAGAAGAGCATGTCACGTGATCGAGGCAGTATACTGAAACGAGTTTAGACGGATAACTTGCTGACTTAGGGGAGTACGGAACGCTCTATAATCATACCATCATCAGACGTGGCAATGTATTTGTTGTTTGTCCTCAAAAAACCTATGGTTGACCCGTCCGAACGCGTTTTGGTAGACTGCCCCGAGCACGTGGCATGCTCTTCTCTAAATAATACAAGTCTATAACAATTTACTTGTTATAATATAATGTGATCAAAAATCATTTTCATCTAGTATGGCTATTTAATAGTTAGTAATTTATGAATTTAACTTAAAAATCAAATGTCAAGTTTGACATTTAAGCCATACTAAATAAATAGCTATTAACATATCTAGGAATGTTATGAGTATCATAACTGCCGCAGATGTTTTGAAATCCGAGCTCGTAGAGCGAGGATTTTAAAACTTCTAAGGCAGTTATGATTCATAACATCCGTGATTTGTTCAATAGTTTATCGGTTGCTATATGGTTATGGTTGCCATGTAGGGTAATATTCTTTAACCCTACAGATAAGTTATGACCTAGTTACCTGCCTACTTTTGTATATGTAAACAAAGGCTTAATATCCTGAAACCGATAAAATAATTTTACTTATGCACTTAAGTTGTATGTATAACTCAGAAAAGTTACACAATTTACAATTATCAAGTTTGCACTAGAGCCAACCAAAAAGTGCTAGTCACAAAGATATTTAGTTTCCAAACCCTATACGAATTAAATAATCACGTACTATTGCTACCTACATTTAATTTAATCGTGCTTTTTATTTCATGTAGGATGTTGGATGCGATTTAATTTGGTGATGTGTTTTTGTGTAAAGGGGTTTAGCAGCTGCAGGAATTCAATAAATATAGGTTGGGCGGACTACGCTGCGCGTTGACGTAGCACACAAGCACTAACAACAACTTAAAAGGATAGTTCACATTTCCGCTTTTAATAAACTTTCCTGTATTACCGACCTAAAAATTGGTGGCACTCAAAGAAATTAACATTTGCATTCAGATTAACAGATTGTTGCCCTAATGATTAAATATCGTAATGAACCTCGCCCTCCCACTGAGTATAGCTGGCAGACTTTGTTACAGGACATCGTAACGTAATTAGAGCAAACGATCATTGTATATTCCCGATTATGTCGTAATTATCATTTCGGCTTGTAACAAACTGGCGTTAGTGTCGTAATTTAAATTTAGACTGTAACAACCGCTCAAAACAAATGCCAATTAATTGACAGAACAGCAAAGGAAATAAGGTCCAAACGACTGAAATTGAGTGGAAGCGCTTTTAATCCTCCCTCTTTGTCAAAAGCACTGGATTTCACCCTAGACATACAAAGAGTGTATGTCCTTGTGTAGCATACGGTATTTCCCACACAACGTCTTTCGTAACTTGAAAATGATTTGTTGGCGTCAGACCGTCCTTAGGAGAACTCAATAGTAATAACTATTTACTATTATCTACAGTAATAATAACAAACATAATTTGAAACTTACTTATTGACTTTCTCACTGCTTATGAAGAAAAACGCGTTTAGGCAATAGACTTAGTAACTAATAATTAATATGGAGTGGTGGACCATGGACTAAAATAAATATAGAACTCTGAAATCAGAAAATAAGAGCTATACAAGGCCGAACGAAACCGAATTTAGATGACTTTTCAGATGCTTTCTTAAACATTTTGTATAAACAAAATCAGTTTATTAATTTTTTACCAAATTTAAAATAAGATCCAAAAAAGACATCACAAGCAAAAAAGAAGTAAAGATGTTTAGCGTTTTCAGATACGTCTTTAAAAAATCTAAATACGGTAATTCATTTTTGTTAGAATATTGACCAGCACTAAATTTTATAACTTTCTGCTGTTTCAACCAATGCAATGTAGGTAATTTGTCCTTTTGTCTCGCAACTCAACAAGTGACCAAGCCAACAGTAAATAGTAAAAATGATACTGAAGTTCAAGCAAGGAAATGTCAAATTTTCGTAGCCAAGATAGGACACTGACGATAGACGTTATAATATTCAGCCATTAAAACATTCGATCGATGCGCCATCTGTCTAAAATGTAGCAAAAACGGTAGGTGCTCTCCGACTTTTAAAGTAAAATAAAAGAGCATATTATATGCTCTTTGGTAAAATAGAACATTCTCCTGTTCAAAATTGTATAATTTAAAGTATATTTTTTCTTTCTTCGACCCTTCTCAAATCCAGATCGTTCAGACCGGCAATAAACAAACGATCAGGTTTTTTTACATTTTCAGTTATTTGAAAAATTAAGTTTGCAAAGTGAAATCTCTTCAAGTTTGTATCTTTAATGCAACTGAACCTTGCTAAAATACATAGATATTATCACAAACTCCTCAACCCTTTGAGGCACTAATAATATATTTTGAAAACCACCCACTAACCTACCCAAACACTGGCATTTTCCCATTTTCTACGATTTGTGTTTGTCGAACACTTTCATTACTTTTTTATAATTTCGTAAACTTGCATAAATAATTTAAATACAAAAATTACAAAAATTATACAAAGACCCACCCAAATTCCTTGCTTCCAAATTAGCACATGACATTAATAACTGCCATTTTGTCTTGCAATGCAGCAAGTAGCCACGCCAACAGTAGTAAAAAAGATATTGAAATTCAAGCAAGAGAATCCGGGAATGTTCGCCTGGGAAATCCGAGAGCAGCTGGTGGCGCAGCGAGTGTGTGAACCCCACAGCATCCCTTCTGTTAGCTCCGTCAACCGGATCCTAAGGAATAGCGGCGCTTGGCCGGAGCCCCCGGAACTGCTGCACCCGCGGCCGACACATCCAGGTAAGGAATACACTATAAATTGTATTTAATTAGGGAATAACCCGAAAACTCCGGGTTTTACTACTAAGTCCGAGTTCTGCGATTTAGACAAAATTTCCAGGTCAATGTCATTGTAAAAAATGGAAGACAGTAAAACAAGTCTTTTAACTGCCAAGAAAGCAAAACTTTATTAATATATCTAACAAGATTCATGATAAATAGCTAGAAAATCCACAGTATAGGTGAATGAAAAGTTTACAATTATAATGTAAAATATACATAAGCTGCGTTATTTAGTTTACCAATTCGGGGAGAAAGCTGTGAACATGCATCTGAACAACAAAAAAACGTCAGAACTGGATTTAAAGGTAATGGAATTCGCAGTTAAAACTGCCTTTTGCCTTAGAAAACTACTGCAGAAAAAAACTGAATCTCTGCTACAGAAATTGAACAGTTACCACAGTATTACCATAGTTACCGTAGCATAAATTGCAGTATAAACTATGAAAACATGGCTTAAGAATAGATTTCTGGGCCAAGTAAAGTAAAGTTCAAGCACTTCGTTCCATGTAGGAATATGGCCTGAGACAAGGCGAGTCAGGGTCGCCGAAATATCTCTTTCGAAACCCAGTCATCTGGCACACCGTTATCGGCCTACTGGGTGAATTGATTAGCATCACTCCGTCTGGGCCAAGAATAAGACGATTTAACTGAACTTAGATGTATCCAAATGACCTTCCGTTAAGTCAGTAGTCTGCTTCGAAGTTTTTTTTTTAAGAATAAATTTTGCTAGTCACAATAGATCACTTGGATCGATTTGAATGATATTCCTTTTTTGAGATGTGTTGATTATTATTAAGTATTATTATTTTCCAGAAAAAGAAATTCTTTAGTAGATTTTTAGTCTTTGTTATTTTTGACATCGGTTAACAATTTAAACATAAAAATAAAATCTTAATGCTTTCTTTTAAACAGGTGTAATATAGTTGTAAAGCGTTTCAAGCAAATAATGAGTAAAAAACTCATTTTAATTATGGCACCAATGCTTTTTCAGTTGTCAAACTTCTCAATGCGAAATAGTTATTGCAGAAATGGTACAAAGAGCTTAATTCAATTTATTGAATAGAATCAACCTTTACATCCAGGGAAATGATGGTAGGATTGAGCATTTCCTCTAAATTTATTAGTGTACCTAGTTATCAATAATAATATTTTGTATCAAATTGTTTTTTTTTGCGTTTGTCTTTTAACATAAAGCCAACTGGATTACACCTGTTTCCAAAACAGCATTGCGCAGATTTTAGTTTTTATCTGAATTGGAACAGGTAACAAAAGTTGCAAAGATGAAACAATATTTACCAATGATTTTTTCTGAAAACAGAATTTAAAGTTAGTTGCTTTGCCATTCAAGAATTACTGTCTGACCTGTGTTGTGACACCCTTGCTTCATTCATTAGTAGTCAACTTATAATAACTACTATCATCTTAAAAGGTAACTTATACCCTGGAACGTCATCCAAATCCATCCCTTCGTCCTATTGTTATAAACAAAATGAATTATTTTAAAAGTAACCACATCATTTAGGGATACCCTGTATTCCCTGTAATTCAAAATGCACTGGAAAATTGTGGTTTAAACATTAAAAGCATTTGGGCTTAGAGTGCCTTTAACCAACACTACCTAGAAACAAGTCACCACAGGTCACTCTCTGGCGTCACGGGCTCGTGACGTCAGTTCAAGTGGGCTATTTAATGACCGCGATGTGAAGTTTGAATACAGATCCTAACTACACGTTATTACGCAATTATCGATTATAATTGAGCTTTTTGTAATAGGCAAGTCATTTAGTGCCTTCGCTAGTGTTTGGTGCCGTACGTGTAAGTGATTTACTATTATTTTTGCACAAAGAAACAGGTAAATGACCGTTATAGGTGGTTGTGAAATAAGGGCATTATTACCGCATGTTGCAATTTCCTAGCGTTTCAAAGCAGTTGCCGATGAATACACGTAATAGTACCTTAGTACAATTATATACCATATTTGTGCAAGGTTTTGTAGATATATATTTACATTATTATGCCGTATATCTGTCCAATTCCTAGATGCAGAGGCATAAACACGAATCAGGTGTATGTGCTTAGTTTCTTAACGGATAAAGATTTATGTAAAAATGGATTACTACTATAGCAACGACAAACTTTACTCCACCCAAGTAATCAAAAGTTAGCTTTGTTTAATTATGTTATATTCAATGAATTATTTGAGCATTTTTAAGAACAATTTTTAAATGGCTGGTTTTTTACGGAAGAGTCCCATTTCGTTTATTTTATTGGGTTCCAATATTATACCGAAGGAAAAATAGCGAAAAGTATAATTAATTCTACAACGAATTAAATTTAAAATCTAAAATTGTGTGGTAAAATTAATAATAATCGATTGAGCAAAAGTTTAAAACTAACTGCGTCAACAAATTAATAAACCAAATTTGGAGTTCTATGTTTATTGTGTAGATTAAAACGTAAGTTTTGTATAATTGGGATTGATATTGCGCTACCTATACTAACATTCAATCATTCAAACTTATGATATTTGCTTTGCAACTGTCTACCATCAAAAAACGAGAATGGAGTACGACTAAATGTTCAATTCACGGCTGGTAACTCCTGGTAAGCCCTTGTTTTTATTATAAACACTTTGGGCCTATGCTATTTAACTGAGGTTTGACCTACCCATGCTGACGTCACGTCGGAAAGCGGTGGCCTTGTTTCTGGGTGACGCTGCTGTAACTCGGCGCAAAATGTCCTTCCAAGAATTTACATATTCTGATTACTAGCTGTAAGGGCCATGTAATGCTGGCAATAAATATTATAAAATATTATCCCTCGATCTTGAAACGTTGAGCACTTGAATTTTCCAATTCTACAAAGAGGTACTTTGAATTTGTGGATTTAGAAAATGTAAAGGTGTTGAAATTGTTGTTACAAAATGGATTTCATTATTCAGAGCCATCAAGCAAATTATCTTTTCTGGACCTGATGTCAAAACTTATTTTTTAAAATAGGTGAAGGGAAAGTACAATAAAATTGTATAAAAATTAAATAAAGTCAACTAAAGGACAATATAAAAAGCTATTTATTTAACTTTATTATAATGTTATATTTATTTTCTCCATAATTTTACGTAAATATTGAACCATTCAATTCTAAAACTCGAAAGCAACACTTCTACGAGTTCAGAAGTTTACTCAGTTGTGGGTGAACTGAAAATAAAACTAGAAGTTAGGCTTCGGTAATTTTTTCAAATTAATTTTCTTCTGCACTGTAATTATTTGAACCTCGACAAAAACATACATTTGCCAAATGAGCTTGTCAGGTTTATCAAACGATATTAAATTATCGTAGGTATTATATGCACAGATTATTAGAATAAAATATATTGGCAACCAAGAATATGTGCTAAATTGACTATGTTAATAAAAATAGATTGTACAACAAAATTTCAGTTGTCTAATGATCTTTTGAAATTAAAACCTGTAACTATTCGTTTTAAGAAACATCAACGGACGAACTGCAGACAAAAGTGTTTGAATGTTTGTAATGTAATACCTGAAATGTTGTCAGAGCCTACTCGTATATACACTGTGCGAGTTTTCTCTGTTTTTAGTAATTTTCAAAAAAATCGAGCTGCAATTTTTTAAAATTCATTTTAAGTGAAGATAAAAATCATTATGGCAAAGGATGCAATGATTTGCAATGAAAAGTAATTTCAGAGGGTAGGTACTATTTTTCTTCGAAATATATATTTTCAAAGGATCCTGTCTCATTTTAGTACTGAAGAGGCATCTCCGGGTTGAGCTTCTAGACCAGTTGGCCACCCTACCGGTAAAGAGAGTTTGTACGAGCGCTTCATGAATCCGCAGGTGCTGGCGGACGCCGTCTCTTTAGTCGCGCAATTAATTAATAAACGTAAATTAAATTAAAAGCTGTAATACATGAGTAATGAATCCGGGGCGTATTTACAGATTTCGCGAATTAATTACCTGTCCATTAAAACGCAGCCGCGCTTCGGCACCGAATTATCAATTAGAGGCATATAAAGTAAAATCGGCCCTCGATAAATATTTCGCCGTTAATCAGGACTGCACTTATCGGCTGATTAGAAGATCATCAGCGCTTTAATGTTTGCTTTAACTTTCGTCGGAATTTACGAGCTGAGGTGAATTTAACCTCTGATGAAGCTCACCGATTGCGTAATTAAGACGTTTGGCTAAAGGTGCATCAGGCGGGCAAGGGCTGAGTTATGGGGCTCATAAATTTTACGCAACCCACCGCCGCCTTTACAATTTCCGGATATATGGAACTACCTGTATTTCCAACTTTTCAAATAATTTTAAAATATATAGTGGAGTGATCAATTGAGTAGACAGGGGAAGAATCAAATAGATACAAGAAGCAACCAAAATTCGGAAGAGAAACATTGACAAAGCGTATCTATATCTTTTTCATTTCTTATTGGGTTGATCTCAAAATGTAGGTATGCCATTATGTATTTGTATCATGAATGAATAGACTAAGACGATCAAAAGTCGATTCAAAAATAAAAACAACAAGAAATCTTGTTTTATATATCAAGAGCTTGTATTAAGAAAAGTTGCTCTAAATTACAAAGAAACTTCAAATTCAAAATCTCTTTGAATTTTTTTTTATTGTATTTCAACAAGAATTATGTTTACATATTCTTTTCCTGTCTACACATCTATGTTAAGTTATTATTGTATTTATTTTAAATTTTAGTCAGTATTTACCCTTTGTTGAAAAAATAATAAGAATGAATTTTACCAGAAGTTGTCTAAATTTACATAAAACTCCCAAGTTCAGCTTTAATAAATTTCTAATAACTATTAACGAATAAATGTAATTTACCATTGTGTTTAATAAGTGAGATCAATTTTACAGAGACAGAAAAACCATCTTCATTAAATTTTCACCTTGGGGACAAGTACACAAATATTGTTTTCATAGCAATCTTATTTAAAAAATTGAACTGTCACATGAAATGAATTATTTTGCATTAACAGAAAAAGTAATAAAAATATTTCCATGAAATTCTACATTTCGGCTTTATGTAATCTTATGCAACTATTCGTAATAACTAGTTATTCTGCGATTAGTAGAACTCGCGCAACTCCCCATGAGCTCAGTACTGAAAATCCCCCCCCCCCCCAGATATTTCTCTTTTTGGAATTTTTGCTGACTATGTGGTATCACTTATGAGTAAGAGGGAAATGTCGTCTGTGAAAACAATAATTACAGCCATTTTTGGAGAAAAATTGTTTGTTGTTTTCCAGGGTATTTAACCCTCCTGATATCGAATTGTGCAACGCAGCGACACCATCGTTCCAAAGCTCCGTAAATTTTCATGAAAATCTGTATGTTACTTTCGTGGCTCTGTGTGGAACATAGATACATATGTAGATACACAAACTGAAATAAATTTTCGCCAAATCGTTTCGAAAGCCCTCGCTTCGCTCGATCATTTATTATTTTCCGAAAGTTTTCTATTTACTTCCACCATAGAACGATAACAGGGTATAAAAATGTTTAAAAGTTTCACAAAAGAACCACAAAGATAAGGAATGTCGATTCTTAAAAATGCAATTTTAAGGTAATAAATGACATATCATTTTATACGTTTTCACATCTGCCAATTTCTAAAACAAGGTAGTTTTTATTTATACAGAAATTAACACATGGTCTCCTATTCGCAGGGTTTGATTTCAACATTTGGAATGATAAAACATAACCTAAAACATCATAGTAAGTATTTTCAGTAAATAGCGTGTTGCACTGTATCCCGTCTGTTTTTAATTTATAAATTGTGCTCTCCGAGACATTTAACACACGAGCAGCACGACGAACAACGTTGGATGGTGAAACTGTTGGTTTACCGTTTTTAATATTGTCGTACTCTTCATTAAAAAACGCATAACATTCAAAATTAATTGTTGTGATTGCTCGTTATACCGTATGTCCGATGGTTTCTTTTTATTTTCAGTTTTCTGCTCAACTAATTTAGGTTTAATTTAGGTTTTATTACCCTTATCTTAATAACTTAGACGAAAAATATCATCTGGCCGATTAGAAAAGTCAAATTGTAATAATATATTACGATCCTAGTGTATAAGTACGCCTTTAAAGCACTTTCGGCGAGTTTAAGGGCACGACGCAAAGCGGAGTGCTTTTAACGTCACTAGTGCTCTAATGGCACTTAACACGTGTATCATATGCTATTTTTGTACGATCGTAACAGAAATATAAAAACTTAGTTCGGTGACACTTTTTCCGTCACATTGTGTTAGATATTCTAAGTTATGTTGACATTCAAATTTACTGCAGAGCGTGTTTTAATATAGTATTAAAACACTCCACCAACGGCAACGTGCGAATAAGACTTATTTCGGTCGCTAATATTAAGAGTGCAACAAACATCACTTTTGACCCTAGAAACTGTGCAAAAAGATGTCCTTTAGACAAAATCGTAGAAAAAATTAATGTTTGTAATCGAAATGCCTTCTTTCGAATTTCCTCCATTTCATCTATTTTACTAAAGATGAACAGTGACAGATAAAAGTCACGTGACTCCGAATTGATATAATTTTGACTATAGTAAAAACTAAAATTACGGCAATTAGTAAATCAGTTCAATAAGTAATAACACAAGTAAAAAACAAATGTAAAGAAAGCTCTGACATGGCAGAAAAATATATTATCCAGTGTGTCCAAGATTAGGAGTGGTACTATAGAGATCTCGTTTATAGTAAAAGACACAAATTTGGTTAAATGGTAAAAAAGTTGCGTAATTAAAGGACTAACAAAATGCCTCCTAATTTTGTTTTTTCCTGGCGTTAATATTAAAATTAGAGCGAAACTTACATACGGTCTTGAATTTCAGATGTCAAATTTTAGAAGCGATCTTTAAGTCAACTGAAAGTTTCTATAAAGAAGTTTTGTCAGTTTCGCTCTAACGTTTATATTAACGCCAAAAAATAGAATAGAAAATTAAAAAATTCTATTTTTTAAGATAACTCAAAAATGACAAATCATATCAATGATTTCTAGGCGTCAATTTGCTAGCCAAATTTGTATCTCTTACTATTAACGAGACCCCTATGTTGACTCTCCTTATCTTGGACATGCTGTATATAAATATCATAAATTGCTGCTGATTGTAATTAGACATTTTAAAATGAAAATGAAATAAAAGATAGAAGATGTAAAAATAACAGATGTGATAAAAGTACAAAATAACCTAGGGGTGAACGAAAAGCGAAAATATATTCTTGTAGAAATGCAAAGAAACTAAAGAAAGGAACAGTATATAAGTGAACTTTAAGTAACTAAAAGAGAAAAAGAAATATATTAAGAAAATTTTATAGGTTAAAACTTATATATAATCAGACTTCGTAAATTTAGATATTACCTATGTACTAGGTTTCACTCTAAAATTCAACAGTAGGTATATAATAGGCATAGGCAGACCAGATTTTGAAAGTCACTTTAATTTGGAAATTATAAGAAAATAGCCATAGCTTAATTTAATGCTTTTATATTTACATACTCACGACATGTTATTTAAGCCGATTCAATATAATAAGGTTCATGTATAATATAAATAATTTACACATTTTGCAATTGTATTAATATACTTACAAATAGGCTCTAAAAATAATGTTACTGAAAAATGTTACACGAAAGGTAACCACTATAACAAAGTCATACAGAGCGCCGATTACATTATTCTCCCCCTGAGGGTTTGCAAATAGGCAGCCACTGGCGTAACTAGCGGGGGGGCCAGGGGGGCCAGGCCCTCCCCAGACTGCCGTTTGGCCCACCCCAGAAAAATAGAAGTTAAATACATTTAAAGATTTGCTTTTTCATTAACCTATTTAAACTAAGGGGGTTGTTATTGACCCTCACACGTTTTTAAATTCTTTGGTTTTATTACCTTTTTTGGCTTAAAAAACATAGTATGAATACCATATGTTGGACGGATAGCTCTAGTCAATAATAATATGAAAGAGAAAACATTATTAGTGCACAAATGCAGTTTAGTTTTGCTAATAATTAACGTTGCAAGGACTGTTTTCGTCTGAATATTTTTTTTAAGTTTCTCTTATGTTTTCTATAAATAAAGAGTCAATTAATTTATGTGCATAGAAAAAGACAATTGCAATTATTTCATTTGCGTGTAAGTACAATGAGCTGGAAACTTGAGTGCATCACCAACTATTCCCTGGACACATACAGCTAGCTACCTATTATAGGCTCATCCAGTTCAGACTTACGGTGACTTGCTACTTGGATATTCGCTTTGCCTAAAGAGTTCAATTTATCGCTTTGAAGAGTACGATTCAGAATCTTATGTTTAATAGTGCTTCATGTAGTAAAAATAATTTTGGGTGCTTGAATTTTCAGTTTCCAGCCCAAGATAGAACAAAGAGAAATAGCAATAACAAGTAAGAGAATATTGATGTTTTCAAGAAAGTATTTGCCTTGACCATACTGATAATAAAATGAAAATTATATAAATGGAAACCAAGTGATGTTTTCCAATATAATCTGTTTCTCATGAATTAGTATTTTTTACCGTCAACTTCATAGGTTTGCAAGAGGTAATCTATACGTTTTTATGTTGTTGATGAATCGAGAAATCATTTATTGATATGCTACTTAAAAATATAGTATTACGAGGGTAGTACCCATAATTTCTGCAAACCAATAAATCAAGTACACCATGGAAATCAAAATTGCCAAATGTTTGTTGTTTTTAAGATTAACAGTTCAAATTTAGTTTAGATAATTGCACCAGTTATTATACAGTTAATTTTGAAATAAGAGTTGTGCAGCAAAAATAAATTTAACGAGAGAATATTTTTGAGCCATTATTTACCATACCTTTATAAATCCCATCTCCGAACAAAAGCTTTACATGACTTCGTGCTACTTTTGGTGACCAAGCGCCTTCGGATTGCTGGTTTAATGAATTTAAATTTTAACGATTTTCAGTTAGCGATGATTTTCGCGAAGGAGGACCAATTTCAGTTCGTTAAATTAACATAGAAGCTGTGCGAAGAATGATTCAGGAGGACAATCAAGTCACATATAGAATTATTAAAAACATCTTGGACATTGGCATTACTGCAATAAACAAGATTTGACATAATCATTTGGGTGTAATAAAAGTATGTTGTGGGTGGATACCACACAGTTTAACAGAAACACAACAACGGCATGTAGAATGGTATAAGAAATATGATGAAGGTAGATCTAAAGCAGTTTACATTATAACTGGTGACAAAAGCTGGATATATGCATTTGAACCCGAATCTAAGCGGCAGTCTGCACAATGAGTGTTTCCAACAGATCCTAACCTAGTTTTCGTGAAGCTATCTCAAAGAGTTGGTAAAAAAATGATTACTTGCTTCCTTTCATAGGACCTATCACAACTGTTGTGCTTGAAAATAAATGTACGGTTACCGCAGAATGGCACACAACAGTATGACTGCCAGACGTTATTCAAAAAGCTGGGTTAGGGTACTAAGAAGTGAGATCTTTCTGCACCGTGACAATGCTTCTAGTCATACCGCACATCAAACAAAATAATGTTTATTAGAGACTTCCGGGTTAATATTGCTAAGTTATCCTCATACAGTCCCCACCTAGCACCTTCCTCCATTTCAGGATAAAATGCGTGGTGTGCGATTTGGAACTCTCAAAAATGCCGTGGAAAGCTTCAACAACTTTGTTTCTCAAGTGACTCAAGAAGAGTGGAATTTGTTTTGAAAATTGGTGTTACCGAATGCCTAAATGTTTCGAGTTTAAGGGAAAACATTTTGTGAAACAATAATAAAAACAAATGTTGACTACACATCTTTGTTTTATTAGATTGCAGAAATTTATGGGGTTATCTTCGTATAACAGCTTCAAAAAATAAGCAAATAAATTTATCCGAAAAAGTTATATATGTACGGGTGGCCAATTAAGAAGGGCACTCGGCCCTATCTCGAAAAGTAATTGTCGTAAAGACTTGGGGTAAAAAAATTTATGACTAAAGCGGCCAAGAGAAAATGCTGGAAATTATTTTTAAGTTTCTAGAATGGCCGCCAGGAGGCGTAATCGCATTCTTGAATTTTAAATCCCGATTTTTGAGAAATATTCTTATATTACAGATAGCTAAAATGGACACCGTTTTAAAGCTGAGATAAATTCGATTCTTTTTTGTTAAATGCTTTTTGCTCTATCTCTTAAGGGAAAGTGGTGGGGGGTGTCCGAACATTTTCGGAAAGAAATGTCAATAACTTCAAAATGGCTGAACGGATTTTGTCAAACTTGGAGTCGTTGAAAAGGGCTTTTCTTAGGCTATCAATGCTGCCTTAAGCGGATTGATTTAGATTGCTTGTGTCGTCGCTAGAGGGCGTTTTGCGACAACACTACAAATGAAATGGATTTTCTCAAAAAAATTAAATGCAACGATATCACTTTTATTGGAACAAAAGATAGCCAAATAAGGGCCTAACACGCTAGTGAAAACTGCATTTCGATATTTTTTTCCTAACCTAAAATATCAGTAAAGGAAATTAAAAATCGAAATAATGTCGCATCTTTGGGAATATTATCAGTATACCTGCCATTATTAAATCCTAATTATCCTTCTTTTAGCAAAATATATATAAATTTACTGTTAAAATACCAACATTATATTTAAAATGTCAATAATAATTAATCCTTTATCTAATAGAGTTGTCTGTCCGGGACGCTGTTTTGTCTGTCCGGGACGCTGTTTCAGCAGCCAAACCGTAAGAGATAGAGAAAAAAGTTATGAAAGTTATGTTTGGAATGGTCATGTCAGGTCAGGAACCGAATTTCAGTCACGTGACACTTCCGGTTTTCAAATCACGTGATTTCTCGAAAACCGGAAGTGTCACGTGACTGAAATTCGGTTCCTGACCTGACATGACCATTCCAAACATATAACTTTCATAACTTTTTTCTCTATCTCTTACGGTTTGGCTGCTGAAACAGCGTCCCGGACAGACAAAACAGCGTCCCGGACAGACAACTCTATTAGATAAAGGATTAATTATTATTGACATTTTAAATATAATGTTGGTATTTTAACAGTAAATTTATATATATTTTGCTAAAAGAAGGATAATTAGGATTTAATAATGGCAGGTATACTGATAATATTCCCAAAGATGCGACATTATTTCGATTTGTAATTTCCTTTACTGATATTTTAGGTTAGGAAACAAATATCGAAATGCGGTTTTCACTAGCGTGTTAGGCCCTTATTTGGCTATCTTTTGTTCCAATAAAAGTGATATCGTTGCATTTAATTTTTTTGAGAAAATCCATTTCATTTGTAGTGTTGTCGCAAAACGCCCTCTAGCGACGACACAAGCAATCTAAATCAATCCGCTTAAGGCAGCATTGATAGCCTAAGAAAAGCCCTTTTCAACGACTCCAAGTTTGACAAAATCCGTTCAGCCATTTTGAAGTTATTGACATTTCTTTCCGAAAATGTTCGGACACCCCCCACCACTTTCCCTTAAGAGATAGAGCAAAAAGCATTTAACAAAAAAGAATCGAATTTATCTCAGCTTTAAAACGGTGTCCATTTTAGCTATCTGTAATATAAGAATATTTCTCAAAAATCGGGATTTAAAATTCAAGAATGCGATTACGCCTCCTGGCGGCCATTCTAGAAACTTAAAAATAATTTCCAGCATTTTCTCTTGGCCGCTTTAGTCATAAATTTTTTTACCCCAAGTCTTTACGACAATTACTTTTCGAGATAGGGCCGAGTGCCCTTCTTAATTGGCCACCCGGTACGTAAATTCATGTCTTCATAGGTATAGACAATGGTTGATTGGGGGGCCTGGCCCTCCCCAGCCAAAAATCCTAGTTACGCCAATGTTAAGGCAGCACATCTTACAATCCAGGGGCAATTTGGTGCCGGTTTTTTATTAAAAAAAGCTGTAAAGCGCTTTACACGAAACAATGCAAGTAGAAGTTTTAAAACGAAAAATTTTGCAAATATCAAAAAAAGAATTTAACTTTTTTGGTAGGTACTCACTTTTTTTTTCCTAACGACTCTACCGTTGCTCCCCGGAACCGCTTAAGCATTACTTCAGGAGGCGCTGGCGTCACTTAAACCTAAACCTTAATTAAGTGAAAATCTAGACTGCCCGTGCCAGGAGTTGAACTCTCAATCGCTCCGGCTCGAGCGCTCCATGATTTTTGCTGCAGCGGCAATCGCCTTACGCCTAACGATGTCCCTTTGGTACTCGCTTTGTACATATTTAAACGAAATTCTCTCGGTTTCGTGACAGGTGGAGTTATGCAAAATATCGTCTTCTTCGAACAAATAGTTTTTGAGTTATACCGCCAACAAACAGAGAGACAGACGGATGAAATTGAAAAAACCTATTTTTCCTCTAGGTACCCTGAAACGTGAAGATCTGAAAAAAATCTCGGAGGGTAATTTTTTAACAATTACAATACTTTCTTCGTCTTTTAGACAATGAAAGTAAAAAGGATCACGTAACAACGTTCAATTTTTTAACGAAAAATAACCTGTGTATAGTAAAATAAGTTACCTATTTGCAAACCTTCAGGGGAAAATAATAAAATGTACACATCTTACATACATAATGAGAACAAAAAGACTACTTGCTCTGTAAACTGGTATTAGATTGGCCTCTGTATTTTGGGATGAAATAGGTTTATATGTAATAGAAGACGCGATAATTTTGCTGAAGCAATCGAAGAATAAACACTTTTTCAGTGGTGACGTTATATTGAAATACAAAAATAAATAACGGAAAAGTGCTTACTAAATTTAATTTAATTGTTGCTGTTAGTTGAATATTGAAAAACCAACATTCCAGATTTTTTTGCAAAATAGCACTGACAGTAAAAGATGCACCATTTCGATACTAAGAGTTCTGGTCACCCTAGTATAAATATAGAAAATTAATAATAATTTTTATTATCTTCCACCAGAACATGAAAAATAACTAATGCTAGTAATACAATTTTAAAATTTGCAAAAAATAAATTTTAAAAATTGTTAACAACAAAGAGCATGTAATAATTATTTATATGCTCCTTGTTACTAGTGATGTTAGTTCTAGCAAATGATTAAAATTTTACATAAGATGATAACTAATAATTTAAACTGCTAGTATTAATATATGATTATTTTTTTCACAGAATCTATCATCAATGGGGACATCTATTCAAAGCAAATGTCAGCCTTAAACAACCGCTTACCCTATTTCCCGTCACTGTCGGACACGTCATATACCAACAGCAGGCTGGCAGCCTTGCAACAGCAACTGCACATATCCACAAGCGCAAGTGCCCTAGATCAGCACAACGGCAGCGCCTGGTCAAGCTTAGTCGTGCCATACCATGCACCTAGTAACAACACCCACAGTCACACAGAAAAGTCACTAACGTCCAGTGAAGAAGACACAAGAACAGCGGAATCTCAACAAAAACCAGAAACCAAAAAGCGGAATCCCTACTCGATAGAAGAATTGTTAAAGAAACCAGAGAAGAAGGAGAAAAGATTTAACGAAATTGTCATTTGCAGTGACGTTCAGCAGCCATTTGGTGTCCTTGTTGAAAGTTGCATTCCAGACGACCGCTTTGAGAAGAGTCATAAAGTACATGGTGCTTTTGCGACTAGCCTTGCACAAAAAGAGCAAAGTTTTGAAGACAGTACCGAAATAGAGGTTCGTTTGTAAATTTAAAAGTCTGTTAATGCCATGATGTTGCCATTGCTTTTTAAAACTTCTAAGTGTATGTGTTAGGTAATTTATTTTATTTAATGTAGATTTTTAATGATTTAATCCATTAATCCCTGATTGCACCAACAAATCTGTAGGTAAATCAACTATTAATATCTTTAAATGTTGACATCCATGTTATATCTGACAAATACCATTGCAGCGGGCAGTAGGTATGGTAAAATTTTAATTTGCAAGTCATATATAATATGTATGGTAAGTAGGTACCTACTAATCAAAGATTTATGTGTAGGTAACTACTTCAGGTAGTGATTTATTGATGCTATCAGAAATGATTGCCATAATTTAATGTTAACTAACAAAATAGTGTACAAATAAATTAGCAAAAAATAAAGACTCAATAATTACTTATTTGATTTCTTACATGATATTTAGCAAAATATGAGGGGTAGCACCAATATAACATCAACCCACAAGATAAATCACTCATAGATTTCTTCTTAAAAAACATGTTAATGACAATGAATCAGGGCAATCAATGAATTTATATTTAAAATTAGTGTCAGAATGGAGATTACTGATATAACTATAGCCACTACAGCAATAGCAAGTGTGGTAGGAAAATGGCAGGTAGGTAGGTATATGGAGAGCTAATGATGTCAGACCATAAATACATTATAATTGACCTTAAAACACTAGTTGTACAGTGGTAGCTAAGCTGGAATACAGAAATCCCAGAACCTTGAGCATGGACTCCAGAAATGCCCCTCCAAAGCCAGTAACATTGCTAAATTAAAAGGTATGGCTGATGCCATCACTGTATCAACAAAAAAATGCCTTAGCATCTCGGTCGTTAACAAAGCAAAGAGATTAGAGAACTGCAATCCCTATAAAGAGACCCTTATAAAATACTACTTGAAAAAAGCAAAAATACCCTGATGGAGATGGTACTGCAAAAAAAAATTAAAACACATGAGAATGTGCAAAACTCCAAAAAACATTAACTAGAGGTAATGGGAATACTGCAAAAACTAGAAAGTTATACAAAAACTGGGGAAGACACACTGGAAGTGTTACTTCAGACAAAGAGCATATAAATGCTCTTTGCTTCAGATGTATTTTCCCAGGTAGTGTGCTCTAAGGAGCATGCTACTGGAAAAATTTAATTTGCAAACTTAACTAAATTCAAATGAGCACTACATACACAGCGTTGAACAATAGGGTGTCATTTTAAATTGATAAAAAACATGTTTTTTTTTAAGTGCGAACATTTTTCTCCAAATCCAAAGTACAAACCCTACAATTAAATTTAGAACACGATACATGGCAACTGGCTGATTAGGCTTCTGTGACAAATGGTCATCTTTTTGACAAAGTTCTGCTTCAGGTTTTTGTATAATTACGTTTTTATTCTGCGAGCAGCTCGAACATTGTCTCTGAGGGCTTGATTTGTTTGTGGATTATTGGCGTAGACTTTGTGCTTTACATAGCCTTAAAGGAAAAACTTAGCCAGTGCCATATCACATATTATAAGATAGGGTATATCGTTCCATTTTCTTATATCGTGTAGTTTTTATGTAAAAAAAATCTTAGCTTAAACAACGCATCAAAATTTAAAATAAAGCCCCTTAAGTGAAAACCCTTTATTTAAAGCACCAGACGGAGACAGGAACCACCCAACCTTGCTCATTCAAGACTGTAATGAACAATCCATGCATCAATTCTAAAGACGAGTTTGGCCTTAGGCCAGGCATGTCAAACTGAGGGTTCCCCGAGGACCATATGGGTACATTCGTGTTGTCATGAGGGCCACACACCACAACTAATTGAACTCATTTAATAAAAATTATTGCAAAATTACCTATATTGCTTCAATTAATTGCTACAGTGTCTTTTATGCGAGCCACAGGATTGCTTGCAAAGAGCCATGCGGCCCGCGGCCCGTATGTTTTACATACCTGCCCTAGGCATATACCAGATTGCTCTAGAAAAGTAAGAGTGGTATTTATACCAAACCCTGGAATAGAAAGCTATGCCAAGGCCAAATCTTACGTCATTCATTCTAAAAATGTCAGAAAAATTAATTGATATACTGGGTGACAATGAGATTAGGGCCATGCTTATATTTTCTTTATTTATGAGTCGATTTAGATAAATATTATATGAAGATACTAGAAATAATTTCTGATTGATCGACAGATATATGTAAAATGGTCGACTTCCGGTTTCACCGAAAATGATACCAACTTTGATTTTTTAAATTGATCACCCTGTATATTTTATGTTTTTCGGAATCTACAAGTCAAATTACATATACTGGTCTCGCCAAATTTTCATTTCTTTAAACAGAAAGATATTTTTTTCAACTTTTATTTTTTATGATAGAAGGCTGTGACTTGAAAAAATATATTCCAATTGACTCTAGTAACTAATAATAATAGCTATTTTATCAATGAAGTCAATAACAAACTCTTAATAAAAGGAAAAAATTTGCTAAACACGTTTTTTAAGAAAAAGTCACTTTTTTTAAATGGTACCTACCAAGGGCCATCTTGCCATTAAACAGCAAATTTAATTACCATTCTAACGATATGCATCATGCACTACTTTATCTTTATCTAAAATTGAAGAATAATTAATTCATTCATTTTTTTAATATTTCTGTGTAACACTTAAGCAAATTCGGCAGCACTGTTGTATGTAATTTGAGTCGTAAATTAGAAAAGCATAAAATATATAGGGTGATCCATTTAAAAAATCAAAGTTAGTGTTATTTCCGGTGAAATCGGAAGTCGGTCATTTTGATTACACTTGTATGTCAATCCGAAATTATGTCCAAATTCATTCATAAGTAACGGAGATAGACGCATGGCCCTGGTTTCATTGTCACCCGTATACATAGAGGATGAAGAAAAGGAAAATGTTCCTCACACTGATACCACTATGCATATCAGTCAGGAAAATCCTGTATGTGTATGTGAACTGGGTATTCATAAAATGGTCAGTAAAGGAGCAAAAACCCTACAGTCCAACAAGTTTGGACTCATAGCCTTTTTCGATATCAAACTTATCTTTGACAACATCCCGTTTGAATCTTTTCATCTCGCCTAAATAATAGAGGAACCGACACTACTCTTAGCAAATGGATTAAGGTCACTATATCAATAAGGTACCGCCATTCCATTCCTCGCGTGAGAATGTGAGAAAATTGTGCGATAAGGATAACCAATACAAATTTCCCAAGTGCAATAGGGAAGACACTACTTTTTGGGGATTTTCTTTTTGGTGTAATGGCACTTGTGAAGTGAGGAATCTGTTAGGCTATGTGTTTTTATCTCCAGTTGGAGAAAATTGTGCGACAAGGATAGATATAAAAAATCACTAATGGCGGTACCTTATTGATATAGTGACCTTAAAATGGATAATAAACATGCACCTCTGTTGTGAAACCTTCAAACTATGAAAAGATAGTGCAATGCCAAGGAACTATTGATAAATTTGGAAAATATCTCACTTCTGATAGTCATACGACGAAAATAGAAAGAAAATAAAGTATAGGAATCTGACACTACCTATTATGATAAAAGAATTCAATTAGTAGAGAAGTACTTGGATATGATTTTGGATACCTACCCAAATCACCTTCACATTCCATTTGAAACGTGTTACAAACAAAACCTACAGGGCAATCTGGACTTGTAAAAAATGTTTGACAAAACATGACGGGCCGCATGGCTCAGTGGTTAAGCCTTCTGGCTACTGATCTAAGGGTCAAGAGTTTGATCCCCGATCCCAGAGAGGTTTTTAAATAATAAAACATACGGATGAAAACCTCTACAGAATGCCATCATTCGGAAGTGATGTAAAGCCTTGAGTCCCACGTTACTACGATGTGTAGCATGTAAAAGATCTCTTGCTAGGGTTGGAACTCCTTTGTCTCGCCAAAATTCTAGGTAGGACTAAGGTAGCTGGTACTCTGCATGCCTAGACCTTGTTCATGGGGTTAGAAAAAAAGGGCTATGGAAGCCTATTTGCTTCACGTGAGTCTCCCCACAAATAATACTACTACTACTACTACTACTTGGCAAAACATGTGGACTGACACCCAAAATATACAGGGTGTTCGGTAAAGAATGGGCCAAACTTCAGATATAGTTAATTTCGACAAAAATAAACTGATTTAACCCAACTTACCTTAGTCCAAAAATTAGTACTAACGGAGCTACATGTTGTCAAAGTTGAAAAAATAAATCACATTTTTTTAATATCTTTCGATCACTTCCAGCTAATTTCACGAAATTTCGTATCCGGGGGGTTTTTTGGCATGAGAAATTTAAATTTATCAACGATTCGGTTGTATCCTCTAGAGGGCACAACAAGCAACCATTAGAAAACTGTTAAACCGCTGCAACTTTTTTGTGCCATGGTGTATGTCATTTTCGACTGGAAAAATCTTTTTCCCTATCTTTTCTGCTTAAAAAAGGTATATCTTATTGAATTCGCTAGAAGCAACGGTTTACCATAAAAACGCATTCAAAGCTGATCATGAATGTAAATTATCCTAAAGTAAAGTCAGATTGTTGAGTAAATTATCAAAACATGCAAGCGCGCCAACTCTCTGATATATCAACTGCGAAAGACATTCATCAACATAACACCCCAGTCATGCACAAAACTTTATAATACCTACGTCAGACCATTACTTGAGTACGCGGGTGCAGTGTGGTGTCCAGTGCTGAGACGCGACCAAAATCTCCTGGAAAACGTCCAGCGACGGGCGATTCACATGCCCTTCGGTCGTACTCGTCCATCGTACTCGGAAAGACTACAGTTAGTCAACATACCAACCTTTCTTGACCGGAGACTTCAAGGAGACTTAAAGAATTTTAAAACACAATTATGGCAACCTCAGGGACATTTTTCAGCTAAATGTGGACCCTCACTTGCGTGGACACGAGCTAAAACTGAAAAAGGAAAATTTCAAAACTAAGAACAAACAATTCTTCTTGGTGAATCGAATATTCGAAGTATGGAACAACCTCGACGCCGACGTCATCTCTACGACATCTGCTAAAATTTTTAAAAACAGACTTGAACATTTTTCGTGGTACATACTAGAGATGTTCCGAATACTCGTATTCGTATTCGTATTCGCGAGTATTCGCTATATTTTCAATATTTGTATTCGTAATCGTATTCGCCAAAATTAACACGAATATTATACTAGTATTTGACATTAAAATTATAGAAATATAGATAAGAATTTTAATAAAAATATAAAACAGGTATTCATACATTAAATAAAACATTTTTTTTAATATTAACCATTCTATAACATTAAATAAAAAACAAAACTATTTTCCATACTATTTCTAAAATGTGCAGCGCGTACAAAAACGATGTTGATGTTGATATTATTCACTCAAGGTCATGTATTCGTATTCGCGAATATTCATAAGAGTATTTGTATTCGGTATTCGTATTCGCGAATACGAATTTTTGTATATTCGGAACATCCCTAGTACATACATATTTAGTATATGTGCTGCGGGACAATCCCAAAATCGGGCATTTCCAGTTTAGACTTAGGCCATTCATGTTCATTACTCTGGAAATACGCGAAATGCCTACGGCCAATACTGATAAAGATACATTTCGGGCTTGGGCCTCAACACATATACCCTTACTAATTTTCCAATTGTGTTTACTGGACTATTTTGTATTTTTTTTTGTATATTTTAGGCTGTCAAAGGACTTATGTCCTCAGCCTTTATAAAAATATAATAATAATAATAATATTAGGCATTAGGAGATATTCAGCTACTTTAAGAAACAGGAATAATTACTGTGATTAAGTTATCATTTTCCTAGTTGTTATTGAACCAAGGAGAATGATAACATACAGCAATAGTCAATTACATAAATAGTAAATTTTTTTATTCTAAAAAACATATTTTAATAGGAAATAATGTAACTTTTCGCAGTATTAATTTTTCTGCTTCATCAGACATATGGTTTAATAATATTAAATATAATAAAAACATGTTCAATGATTTTCTGAAAATATTTTCATATGCATCTTGTAGTAGTTTATGAAAAATGTACATTTAAGTGTTTTAATTTAAACTGTTTTTTATTTAGTATGTTAATACAATATGGCAAGAGTAACTTCTCTCAGTTAATAAAAATAAAAATGTTTGTAGGTATGTGTCGTATACTGTTTATGTGATACATAAAAACGTGCTATTGTGTTGATCCTTGATGTTGTGTACGTTTCTTTTTTATTATATTTTTCTTCTTTGATATAATTGGCTGGGTAAGCAATTATAATTTCATTGCATACGATGAGGGTATGAAGTTCCAAAGTGTTTTAATTTGGTGTTAGATTTAGTAATAATTTATAATCTTTTGTTTTAATTTTTCTCTCCTATTTTATTCGCTTGGTATGCATTTGTAAAATTTTTTGCTTACGATGAAAATCAAGTGCGTTTTAGTTTGAGGTTAATGAACAAATTTTTATCCGTGTGAAATTGTTGAGGATCGTGGTTCTTGAATTAATACGGTATGCATGTACAGGTGACCATGTGTTTTTTAAAAGTTGTTTGTGGATAACGGCAAGAATAAGGGTGACCAACAAGATGGAGGCATCAATAGACGCAAATTTTCATTGCTCCACCTAATTTTCACAAATTATTTACCAAAACGTTTTACCAATACAGCTTTCCTCCTTATTCTTGCCGTTATCCACAAACAACTTTTAAAAAACACATGGTCACCTGTACATGCATACCGTATTAATTCAAGAACCACGATCCTCAACAATTTCACACAGATAAAAATTTGTTCATTAACCTCAAACTAAAACGCACTTGATTTTCATCGTAAGCAAAAAATTTTACAAATGCATACCAAGCGAATAAAATAGGAGAGAAAAATTAAAACAAAAGATTATAAATTATTACTAAATCTAACCCCAAATTAAAACACTTTGGAACTTCATACCCTCATCGTATGCAATGAAATTATAATTGCTTACCCAGCCAATTATATCAAAGAAGAAAAATATAATAAAAAAGAAACGTACACAACATCAAGGATCAACACAATAGCACGTTTTTATGTATCACTTAAACAGTATACGACACATACCTACAAACATTTTTATTTTTAATAACTGAGAGAAGTTACTCTTGCCATATTGTATTAACATACTAAATAAAAAACAGTTTAAATTAAAACACTTAAATGTACATTTTTCATAAACTACTACAAGATGCATATGAAAATATTTTCAGAAAATCATTCAACATGAACAGAATTGCCTGAGAGGCTGCTTCAGGATTCCGTTATTTTGCGCTGATTCTATCCGTCAAGCACGTAAACAAGACTGTGTTTACGTTTTAAACCAATGTAGTCAATGGTACTTGAACGGACGACAATAAAAAACCACCCTTGGAGCACAGCCTCATGCCCCATAAATATTATGGCTTAGAAAGGGTAGTGAATGAATCAAACATTAAATGCAGATTGATTTTTATTATGAAAATAGACTAGTATTTATACAAAACAAAAAATGCTTAACGCAGTAACAATATCAAAGTTCATATATACAGTTTAATAGGACAAAGTGTTTAAATTACAAAACAGCAGATAAGCAATTTGTGCAGTTTTTATTTCCTGATAGAGCGAAGGTCGCCCGTTGAACTTACTACTGTAGGTCGATATTATGCAAGGAGTGCAGAATTGCATTTTCCTGGTCTTTAACTCGTATGATTGTGTAATAACACTGGCTTTTAAATTACGAATAATGTTTCATAAATTTGAACTGAAATATATAGTTTTTAATCTAATTTAAACATATTAAATTTAGTAATTATGAGGCAAAGACTGGCGATTGCAACATTAAACAGTTCTTGCTAATAAATGGGAATTGCATTTAAAAGCATGCAACTGGATTTCGTAAATTTTAGAAAATAAAATTTATGTGTTTTTAAATCAAGTTTAAACAAACATGTTTTTATTATATTTAATATTATTAAACCATATGTCTGATGAAGCAGAAAAATTAATACTGCGAAAAGTTACATTATTTCCTATTAAAATATGTTTTTTAGAATAAAAAAATTTACTATTTATGTAATTGACTATTGCTGTATGTTATCATTCTCCTTGGTTCAATAACAACTAGGAAAATGATAACTTAATCACAGTAATTGTTCCTGTTTCTTAAAGTAGCTGAATATCTCCTAATGCCTAATATAATTTAACAGCTGTTAACAAAATTTCAAATTAAATAATAATAATATTACATAATGGGCCATACCGCAACAGCGTAATAGTTAGACCATAATAAGTTGATTTACTTCAGCTTACCCTAGTACCAAAGTCAATAATAACAAAGATACAGGATGTCAAAGTATTTACTCAACAATCTGACTTTTCTTTAGGATAATTTACACACATGATCAGTTTTAGATGCGTTTTTTTGGGAAACCGTTGCTTTTAGCGAGTTCAATAAGATATACCTTTTTTAAGCAGGAAAGATAGGGAAAAAGATTTTTCCAGTCGAAAATGATGTACCGTGACACAAAAAAGTTGCAGCGGTTTAACAGTGTCCTAATGGTCACTTGTTACCTCCGGATATGAAATTTCGTGAAATTAGCTGGAAGTGATCAAAAGATATTAAAAAAATGTGATTTATTTTTTTCAACTTTGACAACATGTAGCTCCGTTAGTACTAACTTTTGGACTAAGGTAACTTGGGTTAAATCAACTTATTTTTGTCAAAATTAACTATATCTAAAGTTTGGCCCATTATTTATCGAACACCTTGTATATGTATAGATACTGTCTCTTTAAAACAGATCTACCCACAATAAGGTAATGCAGCCTTGGTATAGTAGACAAGGCAAAACGCATTGAAAATAGAAACCGGCTAAACAAAATACAAAGAATTTTGTGGGTACGATGTTTGATCAAAATCTTTCTGGAATTTTTGAAGTTCGTGTGTTATACATATCTGATTGAAACTATTTTATTTCCTAATATTGATTCGCATGTCCATGGCATATGTGTCACTTTTGAACTAGTAATTTGTTTTTAACAGGCAAATAAGTAAAATGCATTTTGGTGAGCTAGCCAATTTTTAAATTTTCAAAATGACGAAACAGAATTTTAATAAAATTTTAAATTAAAAATAAATTAAAGTGCAATACTGTGTTGGAAATGTTGAAGAAGGCTTTTGGTGAGTCAGTTATGAGGAAAACAAGGGTTTATAAGTATTACAAACGTTTAGAAGAGGGCCGTGAAGACGCTGAAGATGACGAGAGGTTGGTCAGCTTAGCACATCAACTACCGATGAAAACGTGGAAAAAGTTAAGTAAATTGTTCTTGACAATCGCCGAATCGCTATTAAGGAGGTTGCTGAAGCAGTTGGTAGAAGTTTTACGCCGTTTGTGTGAAGCAACCAGAAAGAAAGGACTAGAATAAAATTGTGGAAGAACAACTCGTGGAAATTGCACCAGCCCACACTTCACTACTTGTTTGTGAAAAAGCAACACTGTAGTGATGCCGCAAGAACTTTGTTCGTCAGATATGACTTCTTGCAATCTTTTCCTGTTCTCAAAAATGAAGAGAACCATGAAAGGATAAAGTTTTGCAACTATAAAGGAGATGGATACAAAATCGCTGAACAAGCTGAAGGCTATAGATACCAAAAAGTGCATTTCGGTAGTGTTCGAGGATTGGAAAAAACACTGGTATAAGTGTGTTATATCAGATGGGGACTACTTTGAAAGGAACTATACCAATATTGATGAATAAATAAATATATTTTTAAAAAACTTCAAAATTCTGGGAACTTTTTTATAAAACCCCGCATAACGAAGGCAATGTCAACAACCCTAACAACCACATTAGAAGTCCTACTAAACCTTCCTCCGAAAAGCAAAGTTAAGACTTTATAAGACAGTTATACAGCTCACGGCAACATACGCGTGTGAGAGGTGGACAATGAGTCGGACCAAAATATGGTAATCAGATGGGAAAGCCCAGAGGTTAAGATGGATGGAACATGTACGGAGGACGCCAGAAGGAAGAAGCACACACAGATTCTGTTAGATGGAAAAAGACAGGGGACGAGAAGAAGAGGACGATCAAGGGTCAGATGGAAGGAGGTGGTGAGGACTTAGCAAGCAAGGTGATAGAAGAATGGAAGGTGAAAATTAAGGATACGAAGCAATAAAGACAAATTATTAAGCAATGGATCTAAATGGCCTGTCAAAGCTCTACAATTATTACTAGACCTTGCTCCATTACACGTATAGGTAGGAGAGGTAAAGGTGGGCGCATATCAGAAACACAAGAGTATAAGCACTATATCAGGTAACCAATTTTAAAACCAAACAAACAGTCTAGGCAATGAAAAACCTAAAGAACAAAATCAGCCAGTACAAAAAGCTTAAAGAATCGAAGCCACCTACAGTGTAGGTAGCCTAAATAAACCTTCATAGGACAACCTTCCAAGATACTCACTCGACACTGCTGTATGAATAAATATGTACCTATATGCACACAATAGAAGTGACAATAAACACAGCTACTTTAAGTTCTGTGAAGTCAAAGACTGGCTATTCTTTTGTGAAGAACTTATAACTGTGTATAAGCGTTTTTGTCAAATACTATAGGAAAACATTAATCGAGCCTGTAATGCTAAGCGACACCTCTATATAATTTTCGATCTCTTTGAGGAAACCAGAATACCACCACGGCTTGAAAACACTGGATAGCACAATCGGTCTTCTAGACTGCGGTGCAGGGGGTACACACTCAACCAGAAATAAGTAACAATAATAGAAACATATTATGAGATAGAGGTATACTTATTATACAAGGATTATTTTTTTCAACCTCTCATTCAGTAGGAATAAAAACAAGAATGAATATGAGCGATAGCTGTATGTTAGAATGGTACAGAAATTTTAAAGAAACTGCAATTATGTAGAAATGTTTCATATTTATTCCTGTTTTTTTATTCTTACTGAATCGGGGGTTAAAAAAAATAGCCTTCGTAAAATGAAAATTTTATAAGTAGCTAGATTGTTACGTGTAGAATGAGCCACTTGTCGTAACTTCGAATTCGAATATTTTTTTTCCCGTGCACTGCGCACCGGCTTTTGGCCATAACAATTGCGATATGCTTTTATCTGAAAAAAACCAATGGCAGGCCTTGACACTCTCTTTCTTCATTCTTCGCTAGCAACTGGAAGCGAGCAGTTCATAAAAGGTGTAATTCACAAGTTTGGGGATGCTTGTATAGGGTTTTTGGTTGGCTTGAAGTAGTGAAGTTATGTAAACCCTCACCTCTTCGTGGATTTGAGACCTCGAACTTATTTAAGGCCGATGTTTCCTTCGCTTCGGCGGATTCGTCAGTGATTGCACGCTCGAGCTGTTTTTTTTGTGCCCAAAAACCACCTGGCATGAGTAGCTATTTCGCGTTAGGAAGCCTGTCCTTGCGTGTTCTAGTAGAACCTTCTTTTTCCCTCTTACTGCAAAGCGTACCAGGCAAAAATGTATTGCTCGTCTTGAATTTGTTCTGAGTTTATGGCAACGTGCTGCAGGTCTCGCGAGTCGATCTGTCGAGCCTCCACGGAACCGCTTTTCCTTGTCGCCAGCGCTTAGTTAGGGCACAAAAAGGAACCCCATTGTGGGGTGTATTTAGCCCCGAGGTTTGGCATTTTGATCCCGTTGGAGCAGTGCTGTTTTACGTTCAGAACTACCACCGATGGCTGTAGAAACTTCTCGGCCAAAGCTTGAGATACGCGTTCAGCGTCTTCCAGAACTGAGCCTCAGGATCTTTTGCGGCTAGTAGCTTGCGAAGCTGCTTGTTTTTAATATGTTATAAACTGCTGTTATGTCAGAAACTGTGAGTATAGTTAGTGCATGTAGTTATTAATCTAGGGCGTTCCTAACATTCAATTTTATGCTAGTTGTAAGTTATTCATTGTAAAATTGTTCTGTGATTTAGCATGAAATTAAATTGTCTCAAATTATCAGTATACAGGGTGAGTCAGCTACGGTCTCAGTGCATTTGTTGAAGCTATCTTTCAGAGAGTGTGTTTTAGCTGGGTATAGAGTTTACAACTTCTCATTAGTTCACCGCGGTGCATTTGCCGTTATCTTTAAAAATTGTTGGCACTCTGGGCTTTTAATAATTAATGTTCTACCAATTCATTTTCGTTCTTAAGAACTACACAGCCTCCAATCACTGGGCTGGCGGCCGGCATTTACACCCAAGTGTACCTAATTTTTATGCTGCTTTGAAAGATCGCCCAGATTCTAAATTAAAAAGGCCTAACAAGGTACCACGACACAAACAGAAGATCTAAAATAAGTTTTATAATATATTTAACAGAATGTTTTAACATACAAATTTTAAAATATTTACATTAATGCTAAAACATTCAATTATTTATATTTGCTCTCAGTAGAATTATCAACAACCAGTGATCGAAAAACAAGAATTAGAGCAGATTGTGCTATTGATCAGGATCCAGTATATGTATTATTGACCTGTTACAAGTATAATCACAATACCTGAACATTAGCTAGGATGCCACTGGAATTATCTGCCTGAAAATTCATGGATGTGTAGGCGATACAGAGACTTTAATAATCTTATCACGGTTTACTCTACTCTGTTTTTTTTTTCAATCGAGCAGCATAAATTCGATATTATTGCCAGATAACTACTAACTGATCATTTCTTACAATTATCGTACATCATACACATTTACTTAAATTATACAAGTTTACAAAGTACAAATATTTCAAAATTTTTAATAACCAATAGATTCATAACTAAATTGTAGTATTTTCAATTATTTAATGACAAATTATAATAAAATACAATATAATAATGTATCCGATCTTGTACAGAAAACAAACGAATAACAAATACTAATTTGTTCTAATAACTGCTCACACTTACTATCTGTTAGTAACTGTAATACATTTCAATCAAGAAAATGTTTAACAATAAATAATATAACTGGTTAAATATAACATAATTACGCTTCATTCGGAAATCTGTAATTAATATGAACACCTGCATTAGTATGCATCTCAGTACTTTATATTTTGTACTACAACTGGAAATTATGATGCATGGGATGAGAATAATGTCCAGAGTGTGTCGACCTAGGAACCGTCCGTTGTGAAAACTGTGAATATGTGTCATCCTGGCCAGGATGCATCAACAGAACAGGATGTAGATTGAGCGACTTCCTTGAGCCGGCTACACTAGCCGCATCTCCAATGAATCCGTTGTTCATTTCACCTAAAACAAATTGCAGCAAAATTAATTAAGAGGTATGTAGATAGTAAGTGCACTACATGGTATAAAAAAAGACAGGAAACGGAATCCCTTAAATGGTAAAAGTCAGATATTTGCTTAAATTAGATAAAATATGCCGCAACTTGAGAGATGTCACTGATAAAAAAAAAACAAATGGAATGATTCAAAAATACATGTTTATGCAACGTATTATTCGCCACTCATTAAGCATGCTAATACCTTTCCAATTATTACAGTTGTCTGTTTATTTTTTTAGTATTTTGACTATTGCAAGTTACTCCCAATATTGTGGGTATACCATCTTAATCATAAATTCATGAAAAATATAAATAATATGTCAGCGCTTAATTCAGCATCTGCTTTTAGCATGTCTAAGTTTACAGAACAATGAAGAGGAAAGTAATAAAGATAATGATACCGTAAAACGGGGTGAGTAGCAACAGTGGCGTGTATAGAAACGAAACTTTATACTCATACAACAGTGTGAATAGAGGCTCACAGATAATAGAATTACTAAAACTAATATTTTTTGTGTGTTGGTCAGATTGCAAACTAAAAGCAAAATTAGGTTCCATGTTGTTGGCAACACTGAATGTTGGAATTGGGGGAAACTGAAAAAGCTACTTGTATTTTGCACTTTTATGACCTATGCGAAACTTCATTGGCAAGTCGAACACCGTACTACATACAAACCAAAAAAATCATTGTTTATAGTATCTTAACTATCCATATGAAAGTTTACAACTTTATATAGGTCCCGGGTGGTGTAGCTTGAACAAGCGTCCATGTTCGATCAGTAGAGTTAAGCAACGCTCTTTCTGGTCAGCACTTGGATGGGAGTTTCATGGCTGCTTCTCTCGGCGCCTCTTGATACGGCTGTCACGGAAGTAGTTGGTCCCGGATGTCATAATAACATCATGACAGTCGTTAGTGGGGTTGGAAGTTCCCATAAAATGTACAGCGACGCCTATAATTGGCCTAACGGCTGTTGGCTGAGTACCAAAATAAAAAAATATAGAGTTATCTTTAACTCTATATTTTTGGTCAATTTTCAAAATTTTGAGGTTACGTTTTTGAGATTTGTGGGGTGAATAGAAACGTGTTTCTATTGTGTTTCTACTCACTCCACAATAATTTTTTGTTTACACTAGTTGAAAATACTATAAGTATAAAATAACATTTATCGCATTTCATTTGGAAATGTACTACATTTCTTCATTCAAAATCGTTAAGAAATGTGGTACTTTTCTCAATAGCAACACTTTTCCGCCTAGCAATGGCGATTCGTTTTACGTTTGGCAATACTGAAGCGTGTTGTTGGTGACACTGTAAGTCTAAGTCAAATTCAAGGTTAGTAGGTTAGATTTTGCGTCACTTTTGAGACAGATTGACGCAAAACCTAACCTTTTAACCCAAACTAACAAATTTACCTTGACTGATGAAGATTCTTTGTTCTCTGTTGAGGACGTCACAAAAAACTTTCAACACCAGTAGTGTACTCTAGTTCTAAATTCAAAGACATGTTGGTGTTCAAGAAAGATCCGAGTGATTTTACTCTCTATTAATTGAGAGTAGTACCACCAGCAGTGGATTTTCGCCTAAGTGCTCAAATTTTTGTTAATTTGATAATTTGTATTAATTGTATTATTGTGTAATATGTTATTAAAACTCCTAATATAAATAATCATATTTTGTTGTTTTCACTCACCCCCTATTGTTCTAAAGGGAAACAAACATGAATTTACAGGCCTGTTTCTACTCACCCCTATTTGAGGGCGAGTAGAAACAGGGTGTCTTTATTTTTTTAAAATTTTATTTACCCTCCAGTACCCGTTCAAAATTCTAAGACATCAGTACCCGCACCGGTCTCGCAGTCCGACACCCCTCTGCCACCTCCATAAAAATAATGAGATACCTTATGGCATTAGTTTCTTGTTCACTAACGTCTTCATAATCAGATATTTCCTGTTCAGTGTTGCTGTTAATTTCCCTAGTTTTCAATAAATTATCTTCGTCAGACGATGGCACATCATCATAAAACGAGTTATCGACATCCTCCTCCGCTATTATATCTCGCATCGTCTGTTCTAGTCGCGCCTGTTCTTTCTCATAAAATCTGCCATGACTATAATAATGTTTCAGTATAACAGTGTTACTAAAAATGCAGAAAATACTTCCTTCTCCTCACATTGGTCGTATATCAAAGATAAAAATAAAAGCAACTCGGGTACCCGGTTCGGTCTCTGAAACCGAAATTATAAATAACTTTTAAACCACTGCACGCACGAACTCAAAACTGCATACGGATCTTCAATGGCAATATATAGGAACGTAGTGAAATGGGCGGTAAACTAACGCTAGCATATTAAGTCTCACAGACCGTAAACGGGTACTGAAGGGTTAAATAACAATGATGAGTAAACATGTTAGGAACTGATAGAGGGAGCACAGACCGTAATTTTGGGTAGAAATTTCTAATTTTATCAAAGCGTTTTAAAGGTGAAAATTAATCTCAAAGTTCTAAACTGTTCCTACTCACCCCGTTTTACGGTACACAATAAGAAAATGCAACAGTGTTCACACTAAATGTCAATGGATCTTCTCGACGAGAAGTATCTAATAATAGTAACTAACACATTGCAAAATTGTTAGGTACCTACTACTTGATCTATCATAAATATTATTGAAATATTTTGACGTTTTTCTACAAACTATAACAGGTACGTCATTACAAGTGTAATACTTACTCCTGTAATACTTAGCTGATATAGTAGTATGCACATAACATGTAGGTATTATAGAAACCACGAAAGATGAGCCCTGCATCATCAATGGTATCATATGATATAAGATGTTACTTGCTAGTCAAATTAGCTTTACTTTTGTTTAAGTAGACTAAGCGCAACTCATATAGGCAGCATTAGCGGCTCGTGATATGCGGAGGTCAAGCCCCCTTTGCACTTAATTAACGTTAGTTATTATATTAGTTAGTAAACGTACGCTGTCCACGGCATAGAAATACAGAACGCAAAACGGGTTGGTGTAATGCCGAAAGGCGGGGCACCATTGTAAATATGTGTTGGCAAATAAATTGAAAGTCAAATTAGCGTCAGTTGTATTTTCAAGCATTCAGGAGCCAATAGGTGGCGCTTACTGGAAAACAAACAGCTGTCAAGTACTGTCAATACGAATTATTTTTGTTTTGTCTAAGAAATGTAAAAATCCATTTTTTTATTGTACTGTTTTAGTTATTTGCATTTATTTGCTTTTATGATGACTAAGGTTATATGCAACTTAAATCATTTATCAATACACAATTTCAAATGATATAATAATCTAACCAATAAATATACAACTGTATTTCTTCTGCAACGCAATTCTACAAAAGGAATTTAGATAACTACTAAAATAAAATAATGTAAATATATTAATAATTATCATTTTTAATCGCTATTACTACTTAAACTAGAGTCACTTGAATCGTTGCCAACATGAATGATTAGTTCATCAACAGTTACATCTAAAATCCTTTCACGCTCATACCAAGTCCTAATTTTGTCTTCAGTGTGACATACAAGATTACTCCACACATCTTTGGTACATTGTTCTAATGCTTCCTTCCACATTGCAAGATCTCGATCATCACCATAACCATCCCTGCCGATGTGATCATTGTAATATTGTTTTGCATAACCATATTAATTCAATGGCATTGAATTCACAATGATATGGTGCTAGACGTCAAACATCATGACCATAACTTCTCAGTAATTCATCTACTTCATAGCGCTTTTCTTTTCTGTGAGATTTGGCTAGTTCGAGTAATTCAGTTTTAAATGAAGGTGGATCGTGATTAATGGAATTTGTATTTAACCATTCTATGATATCGGCTTTCTTCTAGGAAGTTGAGGGATTTTTTTCTATCAAAACAGAATGGCAAGGAGCATTGTCCATTATTATCAATGAAGGCTCATCCAAATTATTAATTAAATGGTTGATGAGCAATTTTTTTAAGGTTTCTGAGTTCATCTTCCCATGATAGTCTTCTTTTAAAGATTTTGTTGCAAATAATAGGAATGCGTTTTCGACAAACTCTAATTTAGACCCAGCATTAACCACAATAAAACTTTTCCTTCATAACCTTCGAGCTTTTGAACACTGCGATTATTTGAATCTTGCCAGGACTTTCCAGGATATCCTTTAGAATAAATCCACGTTTCGTCCATAAAGACTACTTGCAGTGGATGAGGTAAATTTAGATTTTCCATGAAACGTCTTAAAAACTGGAGCCGCATAATAGCAATATTTTCTTTTTCAGTTAGTGCTCTACGGTTATCATCTTTCTTGAATTTAAAACCGATATCATGTAGAACTCGATTTAAGCTGGTGTTACTGAGTAAAATATGGCTTTCTTTCACTTCAGTATCCAGTGAATTGATGGTAACGTGCTTTTTTTTTTCGAATACATTGTGTATATGGTGTCGCTTATAACCATTTTCGAGGAATCCGGTAAATCAGTAGATTTTAACTTTTTACGTGGTCTTTTCTTGAGGGCTACATAAAACTGGATTCATACTAAAACTACTCTTAACTTTATTCAAAGTAGAAACACTAATGCCTAGAGCTTCCACTCCCCTCTACAAATAATTAAACGATGGATGTAAAATATAATTAGGTGAATTACATTTTATTTACCTCTTGTAGACATAACAATAAAACTAGATCACCCCCATTGTCTTTCTCTCATTCGAACTAATCCATTATATTTAACCAGAGCTGCTGAGATTGCGAACGTAACGTTTTACCTTTCATAGACATAATTTGTATCAAATTGTAAATAATAACTTGAAAACGTAGTTATAAAACGTTGAAAAAACGAACAAGGCTTCACAAGTATTATTTGACAGTTGACGTTTTAGTGACCACGTGCATATGTAACTTAAACTACTTTAATCAAATCAGCACTTTAATCATAACACACGTTTTCCCGCTACTGATCATGTAAGTCAGTGATACAGCCTTAGTAACAAAACGTGTAAGTCGGTGATTATATTTGTTTGCTGCTTTTTCTTGACAACGGAACTTAATATTATTATTAAGTTCCTAGGATAATAAAATTAGCAAAGCAAGATGCAGATTTAGACGTTTTGTTTATAAATTGCAAGTGTTTATGTGACATATGACACTCGCAGGTAACACGACTCACGAAAACTAATCCTGGTGACAGATGACAAACCAAACGATTTTTTCAAAAATCTAGGAAAATTTCGATAAGCAGCGGGAAAAATATAATAAGATAACTCGGAATGTATCGCCTATTAACATTTTCGGCAGGCAACAAGCCGCGACTTCGTCTTGGCTTGTACTTGCCTACCTCAAATGTTAATAGAGCCTTACATTCCTTGTTACTTAAATAGCTATTATTGTAATGCTATCACTGTTGTGCGCATGAAGTTTATGAAAAAATGTACACGCATGTTTGTCGTTACTAAATTCAGCGTGTGATGAAGCAGGGCTCATCTTTCTTGGTTTCTATAATAATACATAGGTACCTATCTCAATCATTTTATTTTATTATTATCATATGTTTTTCATTACTTATTTAGATGATTTTTGAGTTTATGGCACAGAAGTATCATACTACATTAAGACAAAATTAAATAAGATATTTAGAAATAACTGTCAATAGGTTTTAACACTGATGTGGTTGGTATTATAATTAATATCATAAAGTGCCAGATGGCACTGATATAATTCCTATTATCAACATATTACCCTATTCCTTTATCTACATAATTCCTTGGTTAATAACATCCCACTTCAAATTGTATGTTTGGGTAACCAAAATCCCATCAAAGCCTACCATCATGCATATTAATAGCAGGCATGAACACCCACCATAGCATTTTTATTCCCTTTCAAATTAACTACCTACATAAGAAGCAATTGCAAATTCCAATCAGTTTACTTTATACTTGTACAATAATAGAATAAATAAGCAGTTATATAAATACAAGTTAAATTGATCCATTTTCATATAGGTAATTAAATTGCCTATTATTGAGATCAGTTGATGTAGATAAATATTTAATTCTCTTCTTAATTGACAATTCAGAAGAAGAAAGCAGGGCAACAACTAATTTACTATGTCCACACTTCAGTGAATAAGTTGGATATACAGTTTTTCAGCTTTAATATATTCACAAGCTTAGTTTTTTCTTCAAAAAAGTGTGAGTTTATAAATATTTAATTAATGAAGAAGGATTTCTTGCCTCAATTTCATTATTATTAAATATTATATGAAATACTTTGCATGGATAAGTTTAATTTAAAGATTAGTTCCTGTTTAGTAAAGAAATCAAATTAAAAATCTATACAAAGTAATTCTAAACCCAGGAATTATGTAGGGTAGGGTGGTCGACAGTGGATCACCAATTTTTCAAGCTCATATATCTCGGAAAATAATACATGAAGTTTGTTGTAATTTTGTGTAGAGTAACATGAACTATAATCTTATCGAATTATGGTAATTTAAACTCGGTTGTATTACAAGCAAAATATGAAAAAAAATATTTAATTTTTAGTGCATAATGATTCAGTGTTGACCAGGGGTGGTCCACAGTGGATCGGCCTACGGTTAACAGTGGATCAGCCACCACGATTGTTGCACATATTTTAAAATGGAAAAACTAACTCATTTTCAAAATAATAATATAGAAAAACAAAATATTTTCAAAAAGACTATATTATAGAGAAACAGAAAAAATACATTTTCGAGATAACACATTTTCAATAGAGAAAGATCAACTGAGAACTCATAATAAGACTGTCGCCTAGCGGTACCGCTAATTGTTGGATTCGGAAGGATGAATCTTACATCCTGTTCTTTGGCAAACGCCAGGTCAGGCACATCTGGCATAAAAAATTGTTGCTGCGATTTAAATTTTAATCTAAGAAAGCTGACATAATATTCCATATTATCGTTCAAGGTGTACAAAACATTTGCGGTGTAGAAAACCCTTTGTTTTTCTGTACAAAATAGGATGAGCAAAAGTTCTGCTTGACGAGCTAAGGGTTGTTGTAAACGCTCTTCAGTCAACACGTTTTCGTCGACTTCCATTTCGTCTTCTTCTGTGTCAGAAACTTAACACAATGCTCTTTCATCATAGTCTTCTTCAGAATCGCTTTGCAAAACTTGGCGCTTCAACTTTTCTTCGTTGGCTTCTTTTCTACTTTTAGTTGCTTCTCTGGCCGTTGCTATTTAATTTTTTCTGGAGTGTCGGTGGTAGATGCTTTTTCCTAGCTTTCTTGGTTTGTTTTTGTTGGTTCTAGGTTTGGCTTTCAGTGGAGCCTTGAATTGTTGTGGTGATATAAAATTACTGTTGCAATCGGATGGTCCAGCAACAGCATCATCGTGTGATACCATATTACCTGCGCCAATATTAGACTGGACTGGTATCAGGCTGGCTGGAATCGGTCGATCTGTCACTGTTCTGGGCAAGAAATCATCGCTGGAGAATATATCCCTGTCAAAGGGGCATATTCCAGTTTTCTAGAAGGCTTTAGTTATATTGGAAATGGTCACTGATTTTGTAAAAGCTATTTCAATCAATTCTCCAACATCGTATATGGTAACTGGGCAACCTGGATGACGTATCAACCAAGAATCCATAGTATTGTGGTAATAACTCTTAAACGGACCACAAACTCCCACATCCAAGGGCTGCATTCTTGCTGATGTATGTGGATAAAGTGTAAGGACAGGAACCCCGAATGTTTTTGCCAAGTCAAGCGCCTCACTACTTAAGTGGGATTCGTGGTTGTCCATTATTAAAATACTGGGATTGTCCGGCTTGCTGTGGCTGTGCTTGTAAAATGCTCCAATAGTTCCACAAACAGCTCACTGGTCATCCATCCCGATAATGTTGCCAAGATCAGAGTTCCAGGTGGTGTCCCAAAAGTCATTCTGTTATTCACTTTTTTTCGGGGAAAAATATTGACAGGTGGCGATGCTTGACCACCAGCACTAATGATGCAGCAAGTTGTGCATAATGTTCCCTTTTCACCGCTGGTGACTTTGCAGAAGTTCTTGTGCCCTTTTGGTCCAATGACTCTCTGGGGTTTCTGCACTGTGGTCGTATATCTGAGTTTCATCGGCAAAAGCTTGATTACTTTTTCTAAATTGTCGATAAATGTTTTGACAGTCTCTTCATAAAACCTGTTGCCCTTGCGAGACTGCAAGCCTCCGGTTTTCTAAGACTTAGATCGGGATGCCATGGACGAAAATATCGGAAGCAGTCAACCCCCGCCAACTTCTCCGCTTCCCAATTGGGTGGTATTTTGAGATTATTAATCGTTGCCATTTGATAGGCTACTTGACGACAATCTTTTGATGAAAGACCGTAAAATAATAGAGCACATGTTTTGTAATAGGCTTTCAATACTTCTTCTTGCTGGTCGGAAATTACCTTGTTTACAGCATAATTGGAAATTAAACGCAGCTGCACATTAGGTTCAGCAGCCCTTTGTCTCTTATTATAACTTTGTAATGTCGTGAAAGTAACACCAACTTCCTTTGCAGCTTGGTGGATACCCAAACCACCTTGAATTAATTGAAATGCGGTTTCTATCTTGGCCTGGGTGTGCTTGCCAATCTTTCTCTTCAAACTTTTTCCTCGGGGCATTTTCTACAATAAAATTTACAAAATTTTGCATAAAAAAAAACAAATGTAAGATGTTAGGTACACAGTGGATCATGATCCACTGTTAACCATGTGGCACTGATCCACTGTAGACCAACCCGCCATTTAATTTTCAAACTGTGGTTTTGACAGAACAAAGTGAATAGGACCTGTTATTCAAGTGCCCTCACGTGTGTTAATTATTTCTTGAATCAATGAAAACATCCAGAACTCTATCATAGAAGAAATGATGAAATTACACATAAAGTTCGACTTAACTGATAATAAGAAATGGAGGCTTCAAAACACAAATACAACTGTTGAACATTCGATCGTCAACGGAACCGCTCAGCTGTAAAGTGAGTCAAAGAGGGATCACATTGGCTACCACGTGCATCTCGCGCAAGCGCCTACATACAATGGTTTAACCAATAACGGACTGATTCACTGTGTACCACTGATCCACTGTTGACCACCCTACCCTATTCTGTAAAAACAATTAAGTTAACAAAAGCAGCCAAAGCAGGTTCAGAATATCAGAAAGAACACTTCTACGAATAATCTTTGCATCAATTGAAACAGCAGATGAAGAATATAGGAGCAAGATGAATTTCGAAATTATGGAAGAGAACAAAGAAGAGGACATTCTTCACAGAATTAAAGCATAGCTAAGTATGGCATACAGAAAAAGGGAATGAGAATAAAACAGCAAAGGAAATTACAAACTAAAAATTGGCAGCAGAAAGATTGAGGAAGACTTGTTAATAGGTGGCTTGATAAAGTAATGGAAGATATACATGCACTAGACCCCAGGATAGAAAAGTATGGAAGAAAATAGAGAAAGAAGGTAAAACATACAGAACCTTTTACAGTAGTGAAGGAAAAGCAATGAGGATTGGTCCATCACAATTAATGGATCGGAGAGCTCAAAATAGCGGCATAAACTCCTTAATAAAATATGCCAAATTATATAGATATATACTTATCTACTAATACCATACCTAACACATAATTCAAAATAAGTTAAAAGTTGAAAAAATATTTTTCGTTAAAAGAAATTACATGTTTCAGAAGTTGTGCCTTTTAAGCCATTAACCATCCATTACCAGGTGTCAAACCAGTTATTTTTAAAATAGGCAACCCAGAATACTTACCAGATAATGATGTGTTATCTAAATCAATCTGCCATGAATAGCAATACAATAGCTTTTATAAATAGCTTATTAAAAAAGTGTTCAAACCCTTAATCTAAAAATTAAGTAAAATTAATATTTGAATATAAATACAATCATCTATTTCCAAAGGCACATTATTTAAGAAGAACTGTCTAAAGTACCTATGATTTGCCTCTTGTTTGTTTGTTCATAATGGACAAGGTCTAGGTATGCGGAGTACCAGGTACCTTAGACACCAAGTACTATGGTCATACGGTCAAAGTCCTACTTAGAATTTTGCCGAGGCTAAGGAGTTCCAACCTTAGCAAAGGTTTATATTATATCTTGTGGTAGGTATTTTGAGTTCTCTATTTTTAAAATGACAGTATTGTTGTGAATAACTGGGAATTCACTTGAACTTTTAGCACTGGTTCAGTAGAAATTTATCGAGACCCAGGAATAATTTCCCTTGTGGGTCTAAACCCATAAATAAAAATCACTTGGTAAATTTTAAAACGTTTGTATTGAGATACTGGGGGAAAGTGGCCGAGGCTGCGCTTAACAACTGGTTTTAAGCTAAGGGTTGCAACTTTGCGCGCGCAGACCAGCCTTACACAAATGTACAGTTTTAACATTAATTAACAAGTATCGTATTCTCATTATAATTAAATTAACTGATTGAAAATGTTTTAATAAACATGGTTTGTTAGGTTTTACATTTGTAAAAAAGTTTTCTCCAATACGGATATAGTAATTTGAACAACTAGTTTTAAAAGTCATACTCTTTTTCATGAATTTGCAGTTTGATAATGAGGGCAAAGCCTGAGTTAGTCAAGCAAATGAACGAAAAAAAGGACTTTCAAAACGTGTTGTACAAGTAGTTTTTTTGCATAGTGATCTCTTGGTCGAAATTTAGTCGAAAAGGACTTCGGAATTGACAACTGACAAATTGACATTTCAATAAAATAGTTAAAAAAAGTGTACTTTTTTCACGTTCTTGCTTTAAAAAAAGTGGAACTTTCAATACAATTTTTCGATCAAAAAAAGACAACTTTCACGATCACTATGAAAAAAAAATCTAATATAGCGCTCATACGAAAAAACAAAGCTAATGATTGTTTCAGATAGTTCAAAAAATAAAAACATAATTTTAAGTAGGCATCTAATGAAATTAAGTATAAAAAGTGCCTTAAGAATATTTATCTACGACCACTACTAAAAGTAGGCCTTTTAGCGCTAGCTTGTTTCACTAAAAGTGACGTTTTATAGTTTACCGTGTTTAAAGAAATCAGCTGTTTACTTTTAGCACATGTGCTAAAAGTGACGCGAGGTTCAAAACTACAATTTCGAACTGCAAGTGAAGTCGTAAAGCTATTCTAGTTGCTTCTTGCGTTACAGGTAAAGCGTTTTTGAAATAATTAAAGCGTTATGTAATGAATACAGTCATATGTGGAGTATAAATAATTAAATTTCGTACCTGTCCTTGACAGCACGGGCGTGGCCAAAACAATCGCCAGCGGCGTAGGCTACTATTCATTATGATGCAGCGTCGCAGATGCGAACCTTTCTTAAATCGATATTTATGGATTAATAACGGTAAAATTAAGGTCGTAGATAAAATATTGTATGCAACGCGTGCTAAAAGTCGTTTATGCGCGAGACATGTTATGAAACTCAGCCTTCGGCTTCGTTTCATAATTTTCATGTCTCGCGCATAAAAGTCGACTTTTAGCACTTGTTGCATAAATAGCTATTATCTACGACAGTGTGTAAAACTGCCTTTTAGTTGGCAGTTTTAAGTTTATAAAACGACTGTTTAATAACGTGTTTTCATTAGTTTACGTCGTCAGTAGTAAAGTGTTTAAAAGATTTGATTAGGCACGTAGTCAGTAGCAACGTGTTTTAAAATTTTTAAGACACGCAAAATTACGTCCGGTTTCTGGTAACCCTAATTTACATTAAATTTTTTTTATATTTACCGCGTTTTCTAGATTCTATTGTAGATAAAATATTGTACGATATTCAATTTCAATTCATTTTATTTATCATCAACATATCACATGACAAGTCAAACAAATACATCTAGCAATGTGTAATAAAACATGAAACTAATATAACATAACATAACATATATACAATTAAAAGAATAAATATTAAGTACACATAATTATTATAAATAAAGGTTATTTTAGAGATCATGCAGAGGTGAATTTAAAAAGTCTGTAAAGTTGTAGAAACATTTTTCCACAAGGTAGTTTCTCAGCACTATTTTGAATTTGTTCGCTTGAAGGTCTTTTACATGTTGAGGCAACTTGTTGAACATTTTGACACATACATAGTTTGTTCCCAATTGGGCACAGTTAACCCTGTGGTAGGGTATTATCAGATGGTTTTTGTTTCTCGTGTTGTGGTTATGTATGTCGCTAGGTATTTGAAACCGATGCTGGTGTTTGTGGACGTAAACTAAACAAGTAAGTATATACAACGAATACAAAGTAAGTACTTTCTCTTTGATAAATAGTTGTTTACAGCTGCTTCTGTATTCTGCGTTACATAGTATTCGAATGGCTTCTTTTTGTTTCAGAAAGACATCATGTGCTCCAGAAGAACTTCCCCAGATTATGAGCCCATATGAGATGGTACTATGGATGAAAGCAAAATAGGCCTCCCTGGCTGCACAATAACCTGCCACTCGCTGAAGTTTACGAAGGGCGTATATGTAGGAGGATAATTTCTTCGTAATATTTTCAGTGTGAATGTCAAACTTCAGACTGGGATCTAAATAGAGACCTAGCAGTTTAACATATTCGGTTCTCGTTGATGGTTTGGTGTTAAAGTCTTGTAACTGAGTTTTGCTTACATTCAGTTTCATTATGTTCGCACAGAACCATTCTTTGGCTTGCTTGAGACAGTTTTCTGTTTTAGTCTTGAGATGTTCTGTGTTATCACTGGCGTTTATTATAGTCGTGTCATCTGCAAATATGGCTACTTCATCTGCTTCTAAGTGGGTTGGCAGATCGTTGATGTAAATTACGAATAGGGCAGGACCCAAGACAGACCCTTGCGGTATGCCATGTGTTACTGATTTCCAACTGGACTCTTTGTTGTTATACGCTACTTTCTGTTGTCTGTTCTGTAGATAACTTTCAAATATTTTTAGTGGGTGCCCTCTGACACCGTAAGCCTCCAGTTTTTTTAGTAAAATCTCATGATCGATAGTGTCAAAGGCTTTACTTAGGTCACAGCAAGCCACCGTTGCAATTTGTTTGGCGTTAAACGCGTTTGAGAGTTGTTCCACTACATTTATCATTGCTGTTATTGTTGATTTAGAGTCGAGGTACCCATGTTGATTTTTTGATAATGCTCTGAATTTATTCAAGAAGTTTATTAATCGTTTTTTCAGTAGAGATTCAATTATTTTGGATAATATTGGAAGAATGGATATTGGCCTGTAGTTTTTTGGTAAAGTTGCATCTTCAGATTTGAAAATAGGCACTACTTTAGCTTTTTTTAAACAGTTTGGAAAGACACTCTCTTTAAAACATTTATTTATGAGGTGATTTAATGGTGCGACTATTTGATATATAATTTTTTTCAGAAGCACAGTTGAGAATCCATATATGTCTTTGGAGTTTTTGTTTTTCAGCTTTTGCACAGATTTTATTATTTCTTCTGGGGTTACACTGAACAAATAAAAGGATGAAGTAATTTTGTTTACATTATTTAGGTAATCTATAGGATTTTTGTCAGTTTTGGGAATTGTTTTTGAAGTTTTGTTTCCCACATTCACAAAGAAGTTGTTAAGATCTTCTGCTTGGATTGACGCAGTGTTTGTAATTTTTGGCTTTTTTATTTCTTCGTTAATTATTTTCCATATGGTTTTAGTTTTATTATTCGATTTTGTAATGGTGTCAGTATTTTTTGATTGTATTGCTTTTATAATTTCTTCTCTGTATATGTTTTTGTAATATTTATATGCATTTTTTGATTCGTCTGTTTTTTGTACTCGACGTATTGTATCTAGTGCATCAAGTTTATTTTTTATATTTAATAGGTGTGGTTGTGTTCTTGTTACCTTTTCCTTCTTTGTCCAAACGTATCTTTCCGGGCATATTTCATTGAAATTCTTATTTAGGATGTTGAGGAAATTTTCAAAATCTTCATCTGCTGAGTTTGACGAATTGTACAATATTGACCAATCTGTGTCCTGAAGTGTTGTTTGTAATATTTTGATGTTTTCCTCTGTGATTCTTCTTATTCTTGTTTGTTTCTTTTCTGTTGTACGCTGGTAGTTACAATTCACTGTTAGTATCTGCGCAAGATGATCAGAGAGATGAGGATTAACTGTTTTGCATGTCCACTGTGTGGGGGGGATGTTACAGAATATATTGTCTATGCACGTAGAACTTTTTGTTGTTATTCTTGATGGTACTGTTTGTGTTGGATACAAACCGTATTCTTGTAAGGTATTTAAGAAAACGTTCACGGTTTTTTTATCTGCGCTAATGTCTATGTTAAAATCGCCTACCAGATATATTTTTGTATCGTTTTTAGCCTTATCAGATACTATGTCTAAGCACGCTGTGAGTTTATTTATAAAAGTTTCCATTGAAGCTTTATCATTTTTGGGTGGTCTATATATATTTATTATGATACTGTTGTATTTTTTTATTTCTATACCAGTCACTTCAAACAGTTTTTCCACGCAACAATTTTTTAGTTCCACTATTTCTATAGTTTTTAGATTATTTTCCGTTACAATTAAAGCTCCACCATAATTTGATGCACGTGAATAATTGGATGCTATTTCGTAGTTTTTAAATATCACAAACTTTAATTTATCACTATTCATCCAGTGTTCCTGGATACAAGCTATATTGATGTTATGTTGATCTAGTGTTTGCTCAAGACATTCCACTTTTTTGTTTATGCATTGTACGTTGTAATTTAATAGGATTATTTTAGTTTGGTTATTTCTTTTTGTATTTGGAGACGATGGATTATTTAAGTTCCCGACGTCCACTGTTCTTGATTTTGGTTTTGACCTAAAAAATGCCTTCCTCTGGCAAAATTGAATCGATCATGGCCAATTCCTTTAGGCCAGAAATTTTTATCATACACCTTGTCCAGAAATTCAGGTTCTACTGCTACTATGAAGCACTTGTTATCTCTCCGTTTATCAAAAGTATCCACTGTCTTCACAATAACTTTCTCATTTTCCAATTTTTTTATTACATAATCTTTGACTATTTCCTCAGTAACATGCTCTTTTGCCCTGGATAAAAATAACCAAATTTTTCGGTCTTTGTTGATTTTCTTTTCTCTTCCTGCAAATCCTGTTTTTTTATCCTCTTCTGATGTTTCAGCTTTTCCTATATTTATTGGTTTTCTTTTTGGTTCTTCTTTCACATCACGTGAACTTTTTTTACGTCTTCTATGTATTACTTCTTTGAATGTTTCTTCATCTTCTGCATGTTCCTCTGTTTGTTCTGAGCGCTTTGCTTTTTCTACTGGCTTTGGGGTTTTTTCAGAGCTCAAATTTGTTGGTAGCAATTTAGGGCCTTCCTGTTTTGCTACATTCAGGTTTTGATTTTTTGTTTCATATTGTATGTTATTCATATAGCTTATTTTATCTTCTAAGATAGTTATGATTTTGGTTCTGTCCTCGATTATTGTTTGCTTATCTTTAATGGTATTCTTTAAAAGAAGTATTTCTTCTACGTGAGTAGGTGCTGTTGCATTTCCCAATTTCAGGTTGGGGCTGTTTATGTTGGAATTTTTATGTGCGTTTGTTATTGTTACTTTACAGTTATCACAACAATAAAGCATAACCCTTTTCTTCAGAGGAAGAACTCTTTGTTCGGTAGCTGAGAGACCACTGCATTGAAGACATGATGCTTCTCCACATAAATCGCATTTTGCTGTTTCTTCACTGGTTTCCAGACATTTGGAGCATGTGCTCATTTTATAGGTTATATTTTGCAATTTTGGTAAAAGTTTATTTATTTTCCCATTTATTATTACTTTCACTATAATTGTCCTTTATTTACATGATAAGACAGTTTTGATTATATATTACTCTTATTAATTCAACTTTTTACTAAGATATAATTTTGTTATTGACACACATTAACCTCACTTTACCAGAACTTCATATATACACATATATATATATATATATATATATATACACATGCGTAAAGCAACTTTAGTCACTCGCGGGGGTTAAAACGCTCACACACTCACGTTTTAACTGTACCCCGATCGTGACTAAAGAGTAGCTTTACACACTTGTATCGTAAAATACTATTAATAATAATATAATAATAATAATAAAATAATATTTACAAATAAAGACGACATAAGCAAAAATAAAAAATCTAAATTTTAATTATTTTCCAGGTGGGTATCTAAATACTGACCAACACTAAATTCTAAATCTTTGTCCCAATTAACATATTTTTTAACATTAACGATGGAGAAACAACCAGCAATTTTAGAGATACTTTTAAGATTGAGCAAAACAGGCTATGCTGCTCAGTTACTTTAATGTGCAGGAAGCGGTGAAAGCAATTACTAAATACAATACCAAATAATTTAACAGGTTGATTATTTTAATTGTTATTACGCAAAGCCATAATAATCTCTTTACAGAAGTACGTTTTATTTTGCAACCAACCGCACATGCTTGTCAAGCTATAGTTATCAAAAAATGTTATCAACACAGAAAATATCAAAAATATTAGACTGTAGTTAATGAAAATTTTCAAATATTGATAGTTACTTCTGAACTTTCTTTTTAGTTGTATCACGTCTATATGGATTACATTAAAATATTTTTAAATAAATCAGCATTTAAAAAACCACGCTTGTTAAGGCGGCATTAGTTTAATATGGAAAAAATTAATTAATTAAAATAAATTTTTGAAATTGTGTAAATTAATGATTAATTTGTCGTGCAGTTGAAATATTTATCCGTTACTAGGCTGGTGACAGTTATTTACTAACACTGTTTAATTCGGTGTTATATAACACAACAACTTTCGCTACAGTTCATCTTTCGATTCCCACATATAACAATTGCAAGTTCCAGAACAGACAAGCTTCAATTGAAAAAACTGGTCCGTACTGTAGGAAATCGTTGCTTAATTACTAAATACTAACTAATGTTCTCACCTTTGTACAAACTAGCTGGTGCATAATGGGGGTCTGGCTGCAAACGGACATGGCGGGTTGCCAGAATAAAGGCAAGTGTTGATAAAATAATTGCATCTAGACAGCCTATAGCAGCCAACAGGTAAGCCCATCGAATTCCACATCCACCCAGAACATAAAGATCCGATGGACCACATACTCGACGCACATCATCATCAGACCAACCAGCAGGAAAACAGGCACATCCCACTATCATGCAGATTGCTATATGTGAAAAAGAAATTCAGCTTTAATAATGCCATAAAATAATACATTATTGAGTTTACAGTTGATTGATTTTTATTTTCTCATATTATCAGTAGGTACTAGTTTTAGAATCGTGCAAAAATTAAAAATTTATATTTGTGTGGAAATACACTTTTGAGGACTTAGGATTTAAAAAATATTGTTTATAAAAATTATGTGGGTGCGTGCACATGAACTGCAATCTAAAAGGTTGCCAATTTTGTTTAATTTTATATTATACCATCTAGAAATAAAGCTTTCACAGGGATCAAACAATATTTGAGCATGACAGTACACTACTAGTAAACAGCACTGGCGGATCCAAGGGAGTGTCGATGGGGTCAATTGACACCCCCTTGGACCTCTTAAAAATGTAATCGGATAAAAAGTTGACTGCTTTGTTTTAATTATAAACAAAACGCACCCATTTTTCATTTCTTTTTAATTCCAATAGGCGCAAATTTGCCCTCATCATCCCCCAGCGTTGGTGGGGATTTCATCAATCGTCGATGTCAGTTCTGTGACCTGTCTAGTGTTTACTAGTCTCCACTAGACAAAACAATGAACTGCACCTGTTGTATAGTTATCAGCATATTTCTAAATTTTGCTGATAATGTAATGTTTTTATTGTTTGTTTTAAATTGTACAACTAGTTAGTCAAAGTTTAAAATTTTCAAAGCCTGCAAAATTTCAATTTTAGAGTTAAGTCTCGTATGTAAAACCATGCTTATTTTATAACATTTCGCGTGAAAGCGAAAACGTACATACGTACTTGATTTTCAAGTAATTGACATTTATACAGCATTACACAAAAAAAAGCATTTCCTCACTGGTTTTGTAAATTGTTATTGCAAATTTAGTCTCTTTGTTTTATTTAATTTTTTAGAAAGGCGCCACCTTCTAAGAAACAAAAAAACATTTGACGCCTTTATAATATAATATAAAGGCTTTCATTCTTTGAAAGAATATTGCCACTTCTTTCCGAAGCATGAATCCATTTATTAGGGTGGATTAGTCCCTTGTTTTTCCTTTATTTTTATCCCATTAAAGTTTCTTGTGGGTTTTTGCTTCTTCTGCTATTTTCCTCCATATTTTCCGATTTTTTGCTTTCTCTCTCCAGTCTCTTATTTCCATGTTTCTTAGGTCTCTTATTACTTCTTCATACCACCTATTTCTTGGTCTTCCCCTTGGTCTGTCTGCTTCGGGCTTCCATGTTGTTATTATTTTTATAATTTTTGATTCATCTGCTCTCATTATGTGTCCAAACCATCTGATCCGTTGCTTTGACGCCTTTATACAAAAACCAAAAACCACTGCCCTTCATGTCAATCAGGATAAGGTAGATATTCAAAATCCTGAGAAAGCGGAGGATTTGTCAACAAATTCCACAGAAACTGAAACTGCATCCACTTCTATTCCCGCTAATAATGGGGAGATTGACAGTTGGTCAAACGACATCAGAGCTTATTTTGACAGCACTGATAGACTTCTTTGGAGTCTTTCTAATTTAAAGAAAAGAGAATTATTGGATTAAACGTTCCGCGAAAAACATGCGTATTTTTTTTCTCAAAAAAAAATAACATGTGAAAGAAATTAAAATACATTTTAGTATTAGTTATTTGGATAAATATACTTGGTTTGTTTATATGTATATAAAACCAGAAGTTTTTTGTAGGTTTTTCTTGAAATGAAGCATGTTAAGTGGCTCAAATCGTTTTATTAATGAAAAACAGTTGAATTTAGAGGTATGAAGTAACATATCAACAAAAGCTCATTAACAATGCTTTTCAAAAATTCACACAGGGCCTTTTATTTGAAAAAAAACGAAATTATTAAATTTGCTAATGTTCAGCACCATGTATTTATATCAGTAATACCAAGAACCATCATTTTCCACTGAAAATGTAGTTCACGAAAAGCATACTTGTTTTGTAACGTTTTTCTTCATTCAATTTCAATTCTCTTAATGCAGTCGCCTGAAATTCAGTATTTTTTGCATACAAT
>OW679202.1:128536258-128700262 GCA_940337035.1 Agriotes lineatus | reverse complement strand
CAGGCGTCCCAAATGTCCCATATGTCTCTAACGTCCCAGACGTCCTAGATGTCCCATATATCCTTAACGTCCCAGACGTCCCAGATGTCCCATATGTCTCTAACGTCCCAGACGTCCCATATGTCCCATATGTCCCATATGTGCTTAATGTCCCAGGCGTCCCAAATGTCCCATATGTCCTTAACGTCCCAGACTTCCTAGATGTCCCATATATCCTTAACGTCCCAGACGTCCCAGATAACTCATATGTCCTATATCTCAATAACGTCCCAGACGTCCCAGATGTCCCATATGTCCCTAACGTCCCAGATGTTCCATATGTCCCTAACGTCCCAGACGTCCTAAATGTCCTATATGTCCCTAACGTCCCAGACGTCCCAGATCTCCCATATGTCCCTAACGTCCCAGACGTTCTAGATGTCCCTAATATCTTTAACGTCCCAGACGTCCCATATGTCCCTAACGTCCCAGACGTCCCAGATGTCCTATATGTCCCATATATCCCTAATGTCCCTGGCGTCCCAGATCTCCCATATGTCCCAAATGTCCCTAATGTCCAAGGCGTCCTAAATGTCCCATATGTCCTTAACGTCCCAGACGTCCCAGATGTCCCATATGTTTCATATGTTTCTAATGTCCCAGGCGTCCTGGATGTTCCATATGTCCCTAACGTCCCAGACGTCCCAGATGTCCTAGATGTCCCATATGTGCTTAACGTCCCAGACGTCACAGATGTCCCATATGTCCCTAACGTCCCAGACGTCCCAGATGTCCCATATGTCCTTTCATCCCAGGCGTAGTAAATGTCCCATATGTACTTAACGTCCCAGACGTCCCAGACGCCCTAGATGTCCCATATGTCCTTAACGTCCCAGAAGTCCTAGATGTCCCATATGTCCTTAACGTCCCAGACGTCCCAGATGTCCCATATGTAACTAACGTCCCAGACGTCCCAGATGTCCCATATGTAACTAACGTCCCAGACGTCCCAGATGTCCCATATGTCCCTAACGTCCCAGACGTCCCAGATGTAACATATGTCCCATATGACCTTAATGTCCTAGGCGTCCTAGATATTCCATATGTCGCTAACGTCCCAGACGTCCCAGATGTCCCATATGTCCCTAACGTCCCAGACGTCCCAGATGTAACATATGTCCCATATGACCTTAATGTCCTAGGCGTCCTAGATATTCCATATGTCCCTAACGTCCCAGACGTCCCAGATGTCTCATATGTCCTTAACGTCCCACACGTCCCAGATGTCCCATATGTCCCTAACGTCCCAGACGTCCCAGATGTAACATATGTCCCATATGACCTTAATGTCCTAGGCGTCCTAGATATTCCATATGTCCCTAACGTCCCAGACGTCCCAGATGTCTCATATGTCTTTAACGTCCCAAACGTCCCAGACGTCCTAAAAGTCCCATATGTCCCTAATGTCCCAGACGTCCTAGATGTCTCATATGTCCCTAACGTCCCAGACGTCTCAGACGTCCTAGATGTCCCATATGTCTCTAACGTCCCAGACGTCCTAGATGTCCCATATGTCCCTAACGTCCCAAACGTCTCAGACGTCCTAGATGTCCTATATGTCCCTAACGTCCCAGACGTCCCAAATGTCCCATATGTCCTTAACGTTCCAGACGTCCCAGATGTCCCATATGTCCCTAACGTCTTAGACGTCCCAGATGTCCCATATGTCCTTAAAGTCCCAGACGTCCCAGATGTCCCATATGTCTCATATGTCCCTAATGTTCCAGGCGTCCCAGATGTCCATATGTCCCATATGTCCCTAATGTCCCAGACGTTTTTAATGTCCCAGACGTTTTTAATGTCCCATATGTACTTAAAGTTTCAGACGTCCCAGACGTCCTAGATGTCACATATGTCCTTAACGTCCCAGGCGTCCCAGATGTCCCATATGTCCCTAATGTCCCAGGCGCCCTAAATGTCCCATATGTCCTTAACGTCCCAGACGTCCTAGATGTGACATATGTCCTTAACGTCCCAGACGTCCTAGATGTCCCATATATCCTTAACGTCCCAGACGTCCCAGATATCCCATATGTCCTATATCTCAATAACGTCCCAGACGTCCCAGATGTCCCATATGTCCCATATGTCCCATATGTGCTTAATGTCCCAGGCGTCCCAAATGTCCCATATGTCCTTAACGTCCCAGACGTCCTAGATGTCCCATATATCCTTAACGTCCCAGACGTCCCAGATATCCCATATGTCCTATATCTCAATAACGTCCCAGACGTCCCAGATGTCCCATATGTCCCTAACGTCCCAGATGTTCCATATGTCCCTAACGTCCCAGACGTCCTAAATGTCTTATATGTCGCTAACGTCCCAGACGTCCCAGATCTCCCATATGTCCCTAACGTCCCAGACGTTCTAGATGTCCCTAATGTCTTTAACGTCCCAGACGTCCCAGATGTCCCATATGTCCCTAACGTCCCAGACGTCCCAGATGTCCTATATGTCCCATATATCCCTAATGTCCCAGGCGTCCCAGATCTCCCATATGTCCCAAATGTCCCTAATGTCCCAGGCGTCCTAAATGTCCCATATGTCTTTAACGTCCCAGACGTCCCAGATGTCCCATATGTTTCATATGTTTCTAATGTCCCAGGCGTCCTGGATGTTCCATATGTCCCTAACGTCCCAGACGTCCCAGATGTCCTAGATGTCCCATATGTCCTTAACGTCCCAGACGTCACAGATGTCCCATATGTCCCTAACGTCCCAGACGTCCCAGATGTCCCATATGTCCTTTCATCCCAGGCGTAGTAAATGTCCCATATGTCCTTAACGTCCCAGACGTCCCAGACGCCCTAGATGTCTCATATGTCCTTAACGTCCCAGACGTCCTAGATGTCCCATATGTCCTTAACGTCCCAAACGTCCCAGATGTCCCATATGTAACTAACGTCCCAGACGTCCCAGATGTCCCATATGTCCCTGATATCCCAGGCGTCCCAGATTTCCCATATGTCCCATATGTCCCTTATGTCCCAGGCGTCCTAAATGTCCCGTATGTCCCTAACGTCCCAGACGTCTCAGACGTCCTAGATGTCCTATATGTCCCTAACGTCCCAGACGTCCCAAATGTCCCATATGTCCTTAACGTTCCAGACGTCCCAGATGTCCCATATGTCCCTAACGTCTTAGACGTCCCAGATGTCCCATATGTCCTTAAAGTCCCAGACGTCCCAGATGTCCCATATGTCTCATATGTCCCTAATGTTCCAGGCGTCCCAGATGTCCCATATGTCCCATATGTCCCTAATGTCCCAGACGTTTTTAATGTCCCAGACGTTTTTAATGTCCCATATGTACTTAAAGTTTCAGACGTCCCAGACGTCCTAGATGTCACATATGTCCTTAACGTCCCAGGCGTCCCAGATGTCCCATATGTCCCTAATGTCCCAGGCGCCCTAAATGTCCCATATGTCCTTAACGTCCCAGACGTCCTAGATGTGACATATGTCCTTAACGTCCCAGACGTCCTAGATGTCCCATATATCCTTAACGTCCCAGACGTCCCAGATATCCCATATGTCCTATATCTCAATAACGTCCCAGACGTCCCAGATGTCCCATATGTCCCATATGTCCCATATGTGCTTAATGTCCCAGGCGTCCCAAATGTCCCATATGTCCTTAACGTCCCAGACGTCCTAGATGTCCCATATATCCTTAACGTCCCAGACGTCCCAGATATCCCATATGTCCTATATCTCAATAACGTCCCAGACGTCCCAGATGTCCCATATGTCCCTAACGTCCCAGATGTTCCATATGTCCCTAACGTCCCAGACGTCCTAAATGTCTTATATGTCGCTAACGTCCCAGACGTCCCAGATCTCCCATATGTCCCTAACGTCCCAGACGTTCTAGATGTCCCTAATGTCTTTAACGTCCCAGACGTCCCAGATGTCCCATATGTCCCTAACGTCCCAGACGTCCCAGATGTCCTATATGTCCCATATATCCCTAATGTCCCAGGCGTCCCAGATCTCCCATATGTCCCAAATGTCCCTAATGTCCCAGGCGTCCTAAATGTCCCATATGTCCTTAACGTCCCAGACGTCCCAGATGTCCCATATGTTTCATATGTTTCTAATGTCCCAGGCGTCCTGGATGTTCCATATGTCCCTAACGTCCCAGACGTCCCAGATGTCCTAGATGTCCCATATGTCCTTAACGTCCCAGACGTCACAGATGTCCCATATGTCCCTAACGTCCCAGACGTCCCAGATGTCCCATATGTCCTTTCATCCCAGGCGTAGTAAATGTCCCATATGTCCTTAACGTCCCAGACGTCCCAGACGCCCTAGATGTCCCATATGTCCTTAACGTCCCAGACGTCCTAGATGTCCCATATGTCCTTAACGTCCCAAACGTCCCAGATGTCCCATATGTCCCTGATATCCCAGGCGTCCCAGATTTCCCATATGTCCCATATGTCCCTTATGTCCCAGGCGTCCTAAATGTCCCGTATGTCCCTAACGTCCCAGACGTCTCAGACGTCCTAGATGTCCCATATGTCCCTAACGTCCCACACGTCCTAGATGTCCCATATGTCCCTAACGTCCCAGACGTCTCAGACGTCCTAGATGTCCCATATGTCCCTAACGTCCCACACGTCCTAGATGTCCCATATGTCCCTAACGTCCCAGACGTCTCAGACGTCCTAGATGTCCTATATGTCCCTAACGTCCTAGACGTATGTCCCATATGTTTCTAACGTCTCAGACGCCCCAGATGTCCCATATGTCCTTAACGTCCCAGACGTCCCAGATGTCCCATATGTCTCATATGTCCCTAATGTCCCAGGCGTCCCAGATGTCCCATATGTCCCATATGTCCCTAATGTCCCAGACGTTTTAAATGTCCCATATGTCCTTAACGTTTCAGACGTCCCAGACGTCCTAGATGTCCCATATGTTCTTAACGTCCCAGACGTTCCAGATGTCCCATATGTCCCATATGTCCCTAATGTCCCAGGCGCCCTAAATGTCCCATATGTCCTTAACGTCCCAGACGTCCCAGACGTCCTAGATGTCCCATATGTCCTTAATGTCCCAGACGTCCCAGATGTCCCATATGTCTCTAACGTCCCAGGCGTCCCAGAGGTCCCATATTTCCCTAACTTCCTAGATGTCCCATATATCCTTAACGTCCCAGACGTCCCAGATATCCCATATGTCCTATATCTCCCTAACGTCCCAGACGTTTCAGATGTCCCATATGTCCCTAACGTCCCGGATGTTCCATATGTCCCTAACGTCCCAGACGTCCTAGATGTCTTATATGCCCCTAACGTCCCAGACGTCCCAGATCTCCCGTATGTCCCTAACGTTCCAGACGTCCTAGATGTCCCTTATATCCTTAACGTCCCAGACGTCCCAGATGTCCCACATGTCCTTAACGTCCTAGACGTCCCGGGCGTCCTAAATGTCCCATATGTCCCTAATGTCCCAGACGTCCTAGATGTCCCATATGTCCCTAACGTCCCAGACGTCCTAAATGTCCCATATGTCCCTAACGTCCCAGACGTCCCAGATGTCCCATATGTTCTTAACGTCCCAGACGTCCCGGACGTCCTAAATGTCCCATATGTTCCTAATGTCCCAGACGTCCTAGATGTCCCATATGTCCCTAACGTCCCAGACGTCTCAGACGTCCTAGATGTCCCATATGCCCCTAACGTCCCAGACGTCCTAGATGTCCCATATGTCCCTAACGTCCCAGACGCCTCAGACGTCGTAGTTGTCTTATATGTCCCTAACGTCCCAGACGTCCCAGAAGTCCCATATGTCCCTAACGTCTCAGACGTCCCAGATGTCCCATATGTCCTTAACGTCCCAGACGTCCCAGATGTTTCATATGTCTCATATGTCCCTAATGTCCCAGGCGTCCCAGTTGTCCCATATGTCCCATATGTTCCTAATGTCCCAGAAGTTTTAAATGTTTCATATGTCCTTAACGTTTCAGACGTCCCAGACGTCCTAGATGTCCCATATGTCCTTAACGTCACAGACGTCCCAGATGTCCCATATGTCTCTAACGTCCCAGACGTCCCATATGTCCCATATGTCCTTAATGTCCCAGACGTCCTAGATGTCCCATACATCCTTAACGTCCCAGACGTCCCAGATATCCCATATGTCCTATATCTCCCTAACGTCCCAGACGTCCCAGATGTTCCATATGTCCCTAACGTCCCAGACGTCTTAGATGTCTAATATGTCTTTAACGTCCCAGACGTCCCAGATCTCCCATATGTCCCTAACGTCCCAGAAGTCCTAGATGTCCCTTATATCTTTAACGTCCCAGACGTCCCAGATGTCCCGTATGTCAATAACGTCGCAGACGTCCCAGATGTCCTATATGTCCCATATGTCCCTAATGTCCCAGGCGTCCCAGATCTCCCTAATGTCCCATATGTTCCTAATGTCCAGGGCGTCCTAAATGTCCCATATGTCCTTAACCTCCCAGACGTTCCAGACGTCCGAGATGTCCCATATGTCCTTAACGTCCCAGACGTCCCAGATATCCCATATGTCCCATATGTCCCTAATGTCCCAGGCGTCCTAAATGTCCCATATGTCCTTAACGTCCCAGGCGTCCCAGATGTCCCATATGTCCGTAACGTCTCAGACGTCCCAGATGTTCAATATGTCCCATATGTCTCTAATGTCCCAGGCGTTCCAGATGTCCCATATGTCCCAAATGATCCTAATGTCCCAGGCGTCCTAAATGTCCCATATGTCCTTAACGTTCCAGACGTCCTAGATGTCCCATATGTCCTTAACGTCCCAAACGTCCCAGATGTCCCATATGTAACTAACGTCCCAGACGTCCCAGATGTCCCATATGTCCCTGATATCCCAGGCGTCCCAGATTTCCCATATGTCCCATATGTCCCTTATGTCCCAGGCGTCCTAAATGTCCCGTATGTCCCTAACGTCCCAGACGTCTCAGACGTCCTAGATGTCCCATATGTCCCTAACGTCCCACACGTCCTAGATGTCCCATATGTCCCTAACGTCCCAGACGTCTCAGACGTCCTAGATGTCCCATATGTCCCTAACGTCCCACACGTCCTAGATGTCCCATATGTCCCTAACGTCCCAGACGTCTCAGACGACCTAGATGTCCTATATGTCCCTAACGTCCTAGACGTATGTCCCATATGTTTCTAACGTCTCAGACGCCCCAGATGTCCCATATGTCCTTAACGTCCCAGACGTCCCAGATGTCCCATATGTCTCATATGTCCCTAATGTCCCAGGCGTCCCAGATGTCCCATATGTCCCATATGTCCCTAATGTCCCAGACGTTTTAAATGTCCCATATGTCCTTAACGTTTCAGACGTCCCAGACGTCCTAGATGTCCCATATGTTCTTAACGTCCCAGACGTTCCAGATGTCCCATATGTCCCATATGTCCCTAATGTCCCAGGCGCCCTAAATGTCCCATATGTCCTTAACGTCCCAGACGTCCCAGACGTCCTAGATGTCCCATATGTCCTTAATGTCCCAGACGTCCCAGATGTCCCATATGTCTCTAACGTCCCAGGCGTCCCAGATGTCCCATATTTCCCTAACGTCCTAGATGTCCCATATATCCTTAACGTCCCAGACGTCCCAGATATCCCATATGTCCTATATCTCCCTAACGTCCCAGACGTTTCAGATGTCCCATATGTCCCTAACGTCCCGGATGTTCCATATGTCCCTAACGTCCCAGACGTCCTAGATGTCTTATATGCCCCTAACGTCCCAGACGTCCCAGATCTCCCGTATGTCCCTAACGTTCCAGACGTCCTAGATGTCCCTTATATCCTTAACGTCCCAGACGTCCCAGATGTCCCACATGTCCTTAACGTCCTAGACGTCCCGGACGTCCTAAATGTCCCATATGTCCCTAATGTCCCAGACGTCCTAGATGTCCCATATGTCCCTAACGTCCCAGACGTCCTAAATGTCCCATATGTCCCTAACGTCCCAGACGTCCCAGATGTCCCATATGTTCTTAACGTCCCAGACGTCCCGGACGTCCTAAATGTCCCATATGTTCCTAATGTCCCAGACGTCCTAGATGTCCCATATGTCCCTAACGTCCCAGACGTCTCAGACGTCCTAGATGTCCCATATGCCCCTAACGTCCCAGACGTCCTAGATGTCCCATATGTCCCTAACGTCCCAGACGTCTCAGACGTCGTAGTTGTTTTATATGTCCCTAACGTCCCAGACGTCCCAGAAGTCCCATATGTCCCTAACGTCTCAGACGTCCCAGATGTCCCATATGTCCTTAACGTCCCAGACGTCCCAGATGTTTCATATGTCTCATATGTCCCTAATGTCCCAGGCGTCCCAGTTGTCCCATATGTCCCATATGTTCCTAATGTCCCAGAAGTTTTAAATGTTTCATATGTCCTTAACGTTTCAGACGTCCCAGACGTCCTAGATGTCCCATATGTCCTTAACGTCACAGACGTCCCAGATGTCCCATATGTCTCTAACGTCCCAGACGTCCCATATGTCCCATATGTCCTTAATGTCCCAGACGTCCTAGATGTCCCATACATCCTTAACGTCCCAGACGTCCCAGATATCCCATATGTCCTATATCTCCCTAACGTCCCAGACGTCCCAGATGTTCCATATGTCCCTAACGTCCCAGACGTCTTAGATGTCTAATATGTCCCTAACGTCCCAGACGTCCCAGATCTCCCATATGTCCCTAACGTCCCAGAAGTCCTAGATGTCCCTTATATCTTTAACGTCCCAGACGTCCCAGATGTCCCGTATGTCAATAACGTCGCAGACGTCCCAGATGTCCTATATGTCCCATATGTCCCTAATGTCCCAGGCGTCCCAGATCTGCCTAATGTCCCATATGTTCCTAATGTCCAGGGCGTCCTAAATGTCCCATATGTCCTTAACCTCCCAGACGTTCCAGACGTCCGAGATGTCCCATATGTCCTTAACGTCCCAGACGTCCCAGATATCCCATATGTCCCATATGTCCCTAATGTCCCAGGCGTCCTAAATGTCCCATATGTCCTTAACGTCCCAGGCGTCCCAGATGTCCCATATGTCCGTAACGTCTCAGACGTCCCAGATGTTCAATATGTCCCATATGTCTCTAATGTCCCAGGCGTTCCAGATGTCCCATATGTCCCAAATGATCCTAATGTCCCAGGCGTCCTAAATGTCCCATATGTCCTTAACGTTCCAGACGTCCCAGACGTCCTACATGTCCCAAATGTCCTTAACGTCCCAGACGTCCCAGATGTCCCATAGATCCCATATGTTTCTAATGTCCCAGGCGTCCTAGATGTTCCATATGTCCCTAACGTCCCAGACGTCCCAGATGTCCTAGATGTTCCATATGTCCTTAACGTCCCAGACGTCCCAGATGTCCCATATGTCCTTAACGTCCCAAACGTCCCAGATGTCCCGTATGTCCTTAACGTCCCTGACGTCCCAGCTGTCCCGTATGTCCCTAACGTCCCTGACGTCCCAGACGTCCTAGATGTCCCATATGTCCTTAACGTCCCAGGCGTCCTAGATGTCCTATATGTCCTTAACGTCCTAGACGTCCCAGATGTCCTATATGTCGTCCCACATGTCCCTAATGTCCCAGGCGTCGCAGATGTCCCATATGTCCCATATGTCCCTAATATCCCAGGCGTCCTAAATGTCCCATATGTCCATAACGTCCCAGACGTCTCAGCTGTCCCGTATGTCCCTAACGTCCCAGACGTCCGAGATGTCCTAGATGTCCCATATGTCTCTAACGTCACAGACGTCCTAGATGTCCTATATGTTCCTAACGTCCCAGATGTCCAATATGTTCCTAAAGTCCCAGACATCCCAGATGTCCCATATGTCCCTAACGTCCCAGACGTCCTAGATGTCCCATATGTCCTTAACGTCTCAGACGTCCCAGATGACCCATACGTTCCTAACGTCCCAGACGTCCCAGATGTCCCAAAGGTCTTATATATCCCTAATGTTCCAGGCGTATTAGATGTCTCATATGTCCCATATGTCCCTAATGTGCCAGGCGTCTTAAATGTCCCATATGTCCTTAACGTCCCGGACGTCCCAGACGTCCTAGATGTCCCATATGTCCTTAACGTCCCAGACGTCCCGGACATACTAAATGTCCCATATGTCCCTAATGTCCCAGACGTCCTAGATGTCCCTAACGTCCCAGACGTCTCAGACGTCCTAGATGTCCCATATGTCCCTTACGTCCCAGACGTCCTAGATGTCCCATATGTCCCTAACGTCCCAGACGTCCCAGATGTCCCATATGTCCTTAACGTCCCAGACGTCCCGGACGTCCGAAATGTCCCATATGTCCCTAATGTCCCAGACGTCCTAGATGTCCCATATGTCCCTAACGTCCCAGACGTCTCAGACGTCCTAGATGTCCCATATGCCCCTAACGTCCCAGACGTCCTAGATGTCCCATATGTCCCTAACGTCCCAGACGTCTCAGACGTCCTAGATGTCCTATATGTCCCTAACGTCCCAGACGTCCCAGATGTCCCGTATGTCCTTAACGTCCCTGACGTCCCAGCTGTCCCGTATGTCCCTAACGTCGCTGACGTCCCAGACGTCCTAGATGTCCCATATGTCCTTAACGTCCCAGGCGTCCTAGATGTCCTATATGTCCTTAACGTCCTAGACGTCCCAGATGTCCTATATGTCCCACATGTCCCTAATGTCCCAGGCGTCGCAGATGTCCCATATGTCCCATATGTCCCTAATATCCCAGGCGTCCTAAATGTCCCATATGTCCATAACGTCCCAGACGTCTCAGCTGTCCCGTATGTCCCTAACGTCCCAGACGTCCGAGATGTCCTAGATGTCCCATATGTCTCTAACGTCACAGACGTCCTAGATGTCCTATATGTTTCTAACGTCCCAGATGTCCAATATGTCCCTAAAGTCCCAGACATTCCAGATGTCCCATATGTCCCTAACGTCCCAGACGTCCTAGATGTCCCATATGTCCTTAACGTCCCAGACGTCCCAGATGACCCATACGTTCCTAACGTCTCAGACGTCCCAGATGTCCCAAAGGTCTTATATATCCCTAATGTCCCAGGCGTATTAGATGTCCCATATGTCCCATATGTCCCTAATGTGCCAGGCCTCTTAAATGTCCCATATGTCCTTAACGTCCCGGACGTCCCAGACGTCCTAGATGTCCCATATGTTCTTAACGTCCCAGACGTCCCGGACATACTAAATGTCCCATATGTCCCTAATGTCCCAGACGTCCTAGATGTCCCATATGTCCCTAACGTCCCAGACGTCTCAGACGTCCTAGATGTCCCATATGTCCCTTACGTCCCAGACGTCCTAGATGTCCCATATGTCCCTAACGTCCCAGACGTCCCAGATGTCCCATATGTCCTTAACGTCCCAGACGTCCCGGACGTCCTAAATGTCCCATATGTCCCTAATGTCCCAGACGTCCTAGATGTCCCATATGTCCCTAACGTCCCAGACGTCTCAGACGTCCTAGATGTCCCATATGCCCCTAACGTCCCAGACGTCCTAGATGTCCCATATGTCCCTAACGTCCCAGACGTCTCAGACGTCCTAGATGTCCTATATGTCCCTAACGTCCCAGACGTCCCAGATGTCCCATATGTCCCTAACGTCTCAGACGTCCCAGATGTCCCATATGTTTTTAACGTCCCAGACGTCCCAGATGTCTCATATGTCTCATATGTCCCTAATGTCCCAGGCGTCCCAGATGTCCCATATGTCCCATATGTCCCTAATGTCCCAGAAGTTTTAAATGTCCCATATGTCCTTAACGTTTCAGACGTCCCAGACGTCCTAGATGTCCCATATGTCCTTAACGTCCCAGACGTTCCAGATGTCCCATATGTCTCTAACGTCCCAGCCGTCCCATATGTCCCATATCTCTCATATGTCCGTAATGTCCCAGACGTCCTAGATGTCCCATACATCCTTAACGTCCCAGACGTCCCAGATATCCCATATGTCCTATATCTCCCTAACGTCCCAGACGTCCCAGATGTCCCATATGTCCCTAACGTCCCAGATGTTCCATACGTCCCTAACGTCCCAGACGTCTTAGATGTCTTATATGTCCCTAACGTCCCAGACGTCCCAGACCTCCCATATGTCCCTAACGTCCCAGACGTCCTAGATGTCCCTTATATCTTTAACGTCCCAGACGTACCAGATGTCCTATATGTCAATAACGTCCCAGACGTCCCAGATGTTCTATATGTCCCATATGTCCCTAATGTCCCAGGCGTCCCAGATCTCCCTAATGTCCCATATGTTCCTAATGTCCAGGGCGTCCTAAATGTCGCATATGTCCTTAACCTCCCAGACGTCCCAGACGTCCTAGATGTCCCATATGTCCTTAATGTCCCAGACGTCCCAGATGTCCCATATGTCTCTAACGTCCCAGGCGTCCCAGATGTCCCATATTTCCCTAACGTCCCAGACGTCCTAGATGTCCCATATATCCTTAACGTCCCAGACGTCCCAGATATCCCATATGTCCTATATCTCCCTAACGTCCCAGACGTTTCAGATGTCCCATATGTCCCTAACGTCCCGGATGTTCCATATGTCCCTAACGTCCCAGACGTCCTAGATGTCTTATATGCCCCTAACGTCCCAGACGTCCCAGATCTCCCGTATGTCCCTAACGTTCCAGACGTCCTAGATGTCCCTTATATCCTTAACGTCCCAGACGTCCCAGATGTACCACATGTCCTTAACGTCCTAGACGTCCCGGACGTCCTAAATGTCCCATATGTCCCTAATGTCCCAGACGTCCTAGATGTCCCATATGTCCCTAACGTCCCAGACGTCTCAGACGTCCTAGATGTCCCATATGTCCCTAACGTCCCAGACGTCCTAAATGTCCCATATGTCCCTAACGTCCCAGACGTCCCAGATGTCCCATATGTTCTTAACGTCCCAGACGTCCCGGACGTCCTAAATGTCCCATATGTTCCTAATGTCCCAGACGTCCTAGATGTCCCATATGCCCCTAACGTCCCAGACGTCGTAGATGTCCCATATGTCCCTAACGTCCCAGACGTCTCAGACGTCGTAGTTGTCTTATATGTCCCTAACGTCCCAGACGTCCCAGAAGTCCCATATGTCCCTAACGTCTCAGACGTCCCAGATGTCCCATATGTCCTTAACGTCCCAGACGTCCCAGATGTTTCATATGTCTCATATGTCCCTAATGTCCCAGGCGTCCCAGTTGTCCCATATGTCCCATATGTTCCTAATGTCCCAGAAGTTTTAAATGTTTCATATGTCCTTAACGTTTCAGACGTCCCAGACGTCCTAGATGTCCCATATGTCCTTAACGTCACAGACGTCCCAGATGTCCCATATGTCTCTAACGTTCCAGACGTCCCATATGTCCCATATGTCCCATATGTCCTTAATGTCCCAGACGTCCTAGATGTCCCATACATCCTTAACGTCCCAGACGTCCCAGATATCCCATATGTCCTATATCTCCCTAACGTCCCAGACGTCCCAGATGTTCCATATGTCCCTAACGTCCCAGACGTCTTAGATGTCTAATATGTCTCTAACGTCCCAGACGTCCCAGATCTCCCATATGTCCCTAACGTCCCAGAAGTCCTAGATGTCCCTTATATCTTTAACGTCCCAGACGTCCCAGATGTCCCATATGTCAATAACGTCCCAGACGTCCCAGATGTCCTATATGTCCCATACGTCCCTAATGTCCCAGGCGTCCCAGATCTCCCTAATGTCCCATATGTTCCTAATGTCCAGGGCGTCCTAAATGTCCCATATGTCCTTAACCTCCCAGACGTTCCAGACGTCCGAGATGTCCCATATGTCCTTAACGTCCCAGACGTCCCAGATATCCCATATGTCTCACATGTCCCTAATGTCCCAGGCGTCCTAAATGTCCCATATGTCCTTAACGTCCCAGGCGTCCCAGATGTCCCATATGTCCGTAACGTCTCAGACGTCCCAGATGTTCAATATGTCCCATATGTCTCTAATGTCCCAGGCGTTCCAGATGTCCCATATGTCCCAAATGATCCTAATGTCCCAGGCGTCCTAAATGTCCCATATGTCCTTAACGTTCCAGACGTCCCAGACGTCCTACATGTCCCAAATCTCCTTAACGTCCCAGACGTCCCAGATGTCCCATAGATCCCATATGTTTCTAATGTCCCAGGCGTCCTAGATGTTCCATATGTCCCTAACGTCCCAGACGTCCCAGATGTCCTAGATGTTCCATATGTCCTTAACGTCCCAGACGTCCCAGATGTCCCATATGTCCTTAACGTCCCAGACGTCCCAGATGTCCCGTATGTCCTTAACGTCCCTGACGTCCCAGCTGTCCCGTATGTCCCTAACGTCCCTGACGTCCCAGACGTCCCATATGTCCCTAACGTCCCAGACGTCTCAGACGTCCTAGATGTCCTATATGTCCCTAACGTCCCAGACGTCCCAGATGTCCCGTATGTCCTTAACGTCCCTGACGTCCCAGCTGTCCCGTATGTCCCTAACGTCGCTGACGTCCCAGACGTCCTAGATGTCCCATATGTCCTTAACGTCCCAGGCGTCCTAGATGTCCTATATGTCCTTAACGTCCTAGACGTCCCAGATGTCCTATATGTCCCACATGTCCCTAATGTGCCAGGCGTCCTAAATGTCCCATATGTCCTTAACGTCCCAGGCGTCCCAGATGTCCCATATGTCCGTAACGTCTCAGACGTCCCAGATGTTCAATATGTCCCATATGTCTCTAATGTCCCAGGCGTTCCAGATGTCCCATATGTCCCAAATGATCCTAATGTCCCAGGCGTCCTAAATGTCCCATATGTCCTTAACGTTCCAGACGTCCCAGACGTCCTACATGTCCCAAATCTCCTTAACGTCCCAGACGTCCCAGATGTCCCATAGATCCCATATGTTTCTAATGTCCCAGGCGTCCCTGACGTCCCAGCTGTCCCGTATGTCCCTAACGTCGCTGACGTCCCAGACGTCCTAGATGTCCCATATGTCCTTAACGTCCCAGGCGTCCTAGATGTCCTATATGTCCTTAACGTCCTAGACGTCCCAGATGTCCTATATGTCCCACATGTCCCTAATGTAACAGGCGTCGCAGATGTCCCATATGTCCCATATGTCCCTAATATCCCAGGCGTCCTAAATGTCCCATATGTCCATAACGTCCCAGACGTCTCAGCTGTCCCGTATGTCCCTAACGTCCCAGACGTCCGAGATGTCCTAGATGTCCCATATGTCTCTAACGTCACAGACGTCCTAGATGTCCTATATGTTTCTAACGTCCCAGATGTCCAATATGTCCCTAAAGTCCCAGACATCCCAGATGTCCCATATGTCCCTAACGTCCCAGACGTCCTAGATGTCCCATATGTCCTTAACGTCCCAGACGTCCCAGATGACCCATACGTTCCTAACGTCTCAGACGTCCCAGATGTCCCAAAGGTCTTATATATCCCTAATGTCCCAACCGTATTAGATGTCCCATATGTCCCATATGTCCCTAATGTGCCAGGCGTCTTAAATGTCCCATATGTCCTTAACGTCCCGGACGTCCCAGACGTCCTAGATGTCCCATATGTTCTTAACGTCCAGACGTCCCGGACATACTAAATGTCCCATATGTCCCTAATGTCCCAGACGTCCTAGATGTCCCATATGTCCCTAACGTCCCAGACGTCTCAGACGTCCTAGATGTCCCATATGTCCCTTACGTCCCAGACGTCCTAGATGTCCCATATGTCCCTAACGTCCCAGACGTCCCAGATGTCCCATATGTCCTTAACGTCCCAGACGTCCCGGACGTCCTAAATGTCCCATATGTCCCTAATGTCCCAGACGTCCTAGATGTCCCATATGTCCCTAACGTCCCAGACGTCTCAGACGTCCTAGATGTCCCATATGCCCCTAACGTCCCAGACGTCCTAGATGTCCCATATGTCCCTAACGTCCCAGACGTCTCAGACGTCCTAGATGTCCTATATGTCCCTAACGTCCCAGACGTCCCAGATGTCCCATATGTCCCTAACGTCTCAGACGTCCCAGATGTCCCATATGTTTTTAACGTCCCAGACGTCCCAGATGTCTCATATGTCTCATATGTCCCTAATGTCCCAGGCGTCCCAGATGTCCCATATGTCCCATATGTCCCTAATGTCCCAGAAGTTTTAAATGTCCCATATGTCCTTAACGTTTCAGACGTCCCAGACGTCCTAGATGTCCCATATGTCCTTAACGTCCCAGACGTTCCAGATGTCCCATATGTCTCAAACGTCCCAGCCGTCCCATATGTCCCATATCTCTCATATGTCCGTAATGTCCCAGACGTCCTAGATGTCCCATACATCCTTAACGTCCCAGCCGTCCCAGATATCCCATATGTCCTATATCTCCCTAACGTCCCAGACGTCCCAGATATCCCATATGTCCCTAACGTCCCAAATGTTCCATACGTCCCTAACGTCCCAGACGTCTTAGATGTCTTATATGTCCCTAACGTCCCAGACGTCCCAGACCTCCCATATGTCCCTAACGTCCCAGACGTCCTAGATGTCCCTTATATCTTTAACGTCCCAGACGTACCAGATGTCCTATATGTCAATAACGTCCCAGACGTCCCAGATGTTCTATATGTCCCATATGTCCCTAATGTCCCAGGCGTCCCAGATCTCCCTAATGTCCCATATGTTCCTAATGTCCAGGGCGTCCTAAATGTCCCATATGTCCTTAACCTCCCATACGTCCCAGACGTACTAGATGTCCCATATGTCCTTAATGTCCCAGACGTCCCAGATGTCCCATATGTCTCTAACGTCCCAGGCGTCCCAGATGTCCCATATTTCCCTAACGTCCCAGACGTCCTAGATGTCTTATATGCCCCTAACGTCCCAGACGTCCCAGATCTCCCGTATGTCCCTAACGTTCCAGACGTCCTAGATGTCCCTTATATCCTTAACGTCCCAGACGTCCCAGATGTCCCATATGTCCTATATCTCCCTAACGTCCCAGACGTTTCAGATGTCCCATATGTCCCTAACGTCCCGGATGTTCCATATGTCCCTAACGTCCCAGACGTCCTAGATGTCTTATATGCCCCTAACGTCCCAGACGTCCCAGATCTCCCGTATGTCCCTAACGTTCCAGACGTCCTAGATGTCCCTTATATCCTTAACGTCCCAGACGTCCCAGATGTCCCACATGTCCTTAACGTCCTAGACGTCCCGGACGTCCTAAATGTCCCATATGTCCCTAATGTCCCAGACGTCCTAGATGTCCCATATGTCCCTAACGTCCCAGACGTCTCAGACGTCCTAGATGTCCCATATGTCCCTAACGTCCCAGACGTCCTAAATGTCCCATATGTCCCTAACGTCCCAGACGTCCCAGATGTCCTATATCTCCCTAACGTCCCAGACGTCCCAGATGTTCCATATGTCCCTAACGTCCCAGACGTCTTAGATGTCTAATATGTCTCTAACGTCCCAGACGTCCCAGATCTCCCATATGTCCCTAACGTCCCAGAAGTCCTAGATGTCCCTTATATCTTTAACGTCCCAGACGTCCCAGATGTCCCATATGTCAATAACGTCCCAGACGTCCCAGATGTCCTATATGTCCCATACGTCCCTAATGTCCCAGGCGTCCCAGATCTCCCTAATGTCCCATATGTTCCTAATGTCCAGGGCGTCCTAAATGTCCCATATGTCCTTAACCTCCCAGACGTTCCAGACGTCCGAGATGTCAGATATGTCCTTAACGTCCCAGACGTCCCAGATATCCCATATGTCTCACATGTCCCTAATGTCCCAGGCGTCCTAAATGTCCCATATGTCCTTAACGTCCCAGGCGTCCCAGATGTCCCATATGTCCGTAACGTCTCAGACGTCCCAGATGTTCAATATGTCCCATATGTCTCTAATGTCCCAGGCGTTCCAGATGTCCCATATGTCCCAAATGATCCTAATGTCCCAGGCGTCCTAAATGTCCCATATGTCCTTAACGTTCCAGACGTCCCAGACGTCCTACATGTCCCAAATCTCCTTAACGTCCCAGACGTCCCAGATGTCCCATAGATCCCATATGTTTCTAATGTCCCAGGCGTCCTAGATGTTCCATATGTCCCTAACGTCCCAGACGTCCCAGATGTCCTAGATGTTCCATATGTCCTTAACGTCCCAGACGTCCCAGATGTCCCATATGTCCTTAACGTCCCAGACGTCCCAGATGTCCCGTATGTCCTTAACGTCCCTGACGTCCCAGCTGTCCCGTATGTCCCTAACGTCCCTGACGTCCCAGACGTCCCATATGTCCCTAACGTCCCAGACGTCTCAGACGTCCTAGATGTCCTATATGTCCCTAACGTCCCAGACGTCCCAGATGTCCCGTATGTCCTTAACGTCCCTGACGTCCCAGCTGTCCCGTATGTCCCTAACGTCGCTGACGTCCCAGACGTCCTAGATGTCCCATATGTCCTTAACGTCCCAGGCGTCCTAGATGTCCTATATGTCCTTAACGTCCTAGACGTCCCAGATGTCCTATATGTCCCACATGTCCCTAATGTGCCAGGCGTCCTAAATGTCCCATATGTCCTTAACGTCCCAGGCGTCCCAGATGTCCCATATGTCCGTAACGTCTCAGACGTCCCAGATGTTCAATATGTCCCATATGTCTCTAATGTCCCAGGCGTTCCAGATGTCCCATATGTCCCAAATGATCCTAATGTCCCAGGCGTCCTAAATGTCCCATATGTCCTTAACGTTCCAGACGTCCCAGACGTCCTACATGTCCCAAATCTCCTTAACGTCCCAGACGTCCCAGATGTCCCATAGATCCCATATGTTTCTAATGTCCCAGGCGTCCCTGACGTCCCAGCTGTCCCGTATGTCCCTAACGTCGCTGACGTCCCAGACGTCCTAGATGTCCCATATGTCCTTAACGTCCCAGGCGTCCTAGATGTCCTATATGTCCTTAACGTCCTAGACGTCCCAGATGTCCTATATGTCCCACATGTCCCTAATGTGCCAGGCGTCGCAGATGTCCCATATGTCCCATATGTCCCTAATATCCCAGGCGTCCTAAATGTCCCATATGTCCATAACGTCCCAGACGTCTCAGCTGTCCCGTATGTCCCTAACGTCCCAGACGTCCGAGATGTCCTAGATGTCCCATATGTCTCTAACGTCACAGACGTCCTAGATGTCCTATATGTTTCTAACGTCCCAGATGTCCAATATGTCCCTAAAGTCCCAGACATCCCAGATGTCCCATATGTCCCTAACGTCCCAGACGTCCTAGATGTCCCATATGTCCTTAACGTCCCAGACGTCCCAGATGACCCATACGTTCCTAACGTCTCAGACGTCCCAGATGTCCCAAAGGTCTTATATATCCCTAATGTCCCAGGCGTATTAGATGTCCCATATGTCCCATATGTCCCTAATGTGCCAGGCGTCTTAAATGTCCCATATGTCCTTAACGTCCCGGACGTCCCAGACGTCCTAGATGTCCCATATGTTCTTAACGTCCCAGACGTCCCGGACATACTAAATGTCCCATATGTCCCTAATGTCCCAGACGTCCTAGATGTCCCATATGTCCCTAACGTCCCAGACGTCTCAGACGTCCTAGATGTCCCATATGTCCCTTACGTCCCAGACGTCCTAGATGTCCCATATGTCCCTAACGTCCCAGACGTCCCAGATGTCCCATATGTCCTTAACGTCCCAGACGTCCCGGACGTCCTAAATGTCCCATATGTCCCTAATGTCCCAGACGTCCTAGATGTCCCATATGTCCCTAACGTCCCAGACGTCTCAGACGTCCTAGATGTCCCATATGCCCCTAACGTCCCAGACGTCCTAGATGTCCCATATGTCCCTAACGTCCCAGACGTCTCAGACGTCCTAGATGTCCTATATGTCCCTAACGTCCCAGACGTCCCAGATGTCCCATATGTCCCTAACGTCTCAGACGTCCCAGATGTCCCATATGTTTTTAACGTCCCAGACGTCCCAGATGTCTCATATGTCTCATATGTCCCTAATGTCCCAGGCGTCCCAGATGTTCCATATGTCCCATATGTCCCTAATGTCCCAGAAGTTTTAAATGTCCCATATGTCCTTAACGTTTCAGACGTCCCAGACGTCCTAGATGTCCCATATGTCCTTAACGTCCCAGACGTTCCAGATGTCCCATATGTCTCTAACGTCCCAGCCGTCCCATATGTCCCATATCTCTCATATGTCCGTAATGTCCCAGACGTCCTAGATGTCCCATACATCCTTAACGTCCCAGCCGTCCCAGATATCCCATATGTCCTATATCTCCCTAACGTCCCAGACGTCCCAGATATCCCATATGTCCCTAACGTCCCAAATGTTCCATACGTCCCTAACGTCCCAGACGTCTTAGATGTCTTATATGTCCCTAACGTCCCAGACGTCCCAGACCTCCCATATGTCCCTAACGTCCCAGACGTCCTAGATGTCCCTTATATCTTTAACGTCCCAGACGTACCAGATGTCCTATATGTCAATAACGTCCCAGACGTCCCAGATGTTCTATATGTCCCATATGTCCCTAATGTCCCAGGCGTCCCAGATCTCCCTAATGTCCCATATGTTCCTAATGTCCAGGGCGTCCTAAATGTCCCATATGTCCTTAACCTCCCATACGTCCCAGACGTACTAGATGTCCCATATGTCCTTAATGTCCCAGACGTCCCAGATGTCCCATATGTCTCTAACGTCCCAGGCGTCCCAGATGTCCCATATTTCCCTAACGTCCCAGACGTCCTAGATGTCTTATATGCCCCTAACGTCCCAGACGTCCCAGATCTCCCGTATGTCCCTAACGTTCCAGACGTCCTAGATGTCCCTTATATCCTTAACGTCCCAGACGTCCCAGATGTCCCATATGTCCTATATCTCCCTAACGTCCCAGACGTTTCAGATGTCCCATATGTCCCTAACGTCCCGGATGTTCCATATGTCCCTAACGTCCCAGACGTCCTAGATGTCTTATATGCCCCTAACGTCCCAGACGTCCCAGATCTCCCGTATGTCCCTAACGTTCCAGACGTCCTAGATGTCCCTTATATCCTTAACGTCCCAGACGTCCCAGATGTCCCACATGTCCTTAACGTCCTAGACGTCCCGGACGTCCTAAATGTCCCATATGTCCCTAATGTCCCAGACGTCCTAGATGTCCCATATGTCCCTAACGTCCCAGACGTCTCAGACGTCCTAGATGTCCCATATGTCCCTAACGTCCCAGACGTCCTAAATGTCCCATATGTCCCTAACGTCCCAGACGTCCCAGATGTCCCATATGTTCTTAACGTCCCAGACGTCCCGGACGTCCTAAATGTCCCATATGTTCCTAATGTCCCAGACGTCCTAGATGTCCCATATGTCCCTAACGTCCCAGACGTCTCAGACGTCCTAGATGTCCCATATGCCCCTAACGTCCCAGACGTCCTAGATGTCCCATATGTCCCTAACGTCCCAGACGTCTCAGACGTCGTAGTTGTCTTATATGTCCCTAACGTCCCAGACGTCCCAGAAGTCCCATATGTCCCTAACGTCTCAGACGTCCCAGATGTCCCATATGTCCTTAACGTCCCAGACGTCCCAGATGTTTCATATGTCTCATATGTCCCTAATGTCCCAGGCGTCCCAGTTGTCCCATATGTCCCATATGTTCCTAATGTCCCAGAAGTTTTAAATGTTTCATATGTCCTTAACGTTTCAGACGTCCCAGACGTCCTAGATGTCCCATATGTCCTTAACGTCACAGACGTCCCAGATGTCCCATATGTCTCTAACGTTCCAGACGTCCCATATGTCCCATATGTCCCATATGTCCTTAATGTCCCAGACGTCCTAGATGTCCCATACATCCTTAGCGTCCCAGACGTCCCAGATATCCCATATGTCCTATATCTCCCTAACGTCCCAGACGTCCCAGATGTTCCATATGTCCCTAACGTCCCAGACGTCTTAGATGTCTAATATGTCTCTAACGTCCCAGACGTACCAGATCTCCCATATGTCCCTAACGTCCCAGAAGTCCTAGATGTCCCTTATATCTTTAACGTCCCAGACGTCCCAGATGTCCCATATGTCAATAACGTCCCAGACGTCCCAGATGTCCTATATGTCCCATACGTCCCTAATATCCCAGGCGTCCCAGATCTCCCTAATGTCCCATATGTTCCTAATGTCCAGGGCGTCCTAAATGTCCCATATGTCCTTAACCTCCCAGACGTTCCAGACGTCCGAGATGTCCCATATGTCCTTAACGTCCCAGACGTCCCAGATATCCCATATGTCTCATATGTCCCTAATGTCCCAGGCGTCCTAAATGTCCCATATGTCCTTAACGTCCCAGGCGTCCCAGATGTCCCATATGTCCGTAACGTCTCAGACGTCCCAGATGTTCAATATGTCCCATATGTCTCTAATGTCCCAGGCGTTCCAGATGTCCCATATGTCCCAAATGATCCTAATGTCTCAGGCGTCCTAAATGTCCCATATGTCCTTAACGTTCCAGACGTCCCAGACGTCCTACATGTCCCAAATCTCCTTAACGTCCCAGACGTCCCAGATGTCCCATAGATCCCATATGTTTCTAATGTCCCAGGCGTCCTAGATGTTCCATATGTCCCTAACGTCCCAGACGTCCCAGATGTCCTAGATGTTCCATATGTCCTTAACGTCCCAGACGTCACAGATGTCCCATATGTCCTTAACGTCCCAGACGTCCCAGATGTCCCGTATGTCCTTAACGTCCCTGACGTCCCAGCTGTCCCGTATGTCCCTAACGTCCCTGACGTCCCAGACGTCCTAGATGTCCCATATGTCCTTAACGTCCCAGGCGTCCTAGATGTCCTATATGTCCTTAACGTCCTAGACGTCCCAGATGTCCTATATGTCTTCCCACATGTCCCTAATGTCCCAGGCGTCGCAGATGTCCCATATGTCCCTAATATCCCAGGCGTCCTAAATGTCCCATATGTCCATAACGTCCCAGACGTCTCAGCTGTCTCGTATGTCCCTAACGTCCCAGACGTCCGAGATGTCCTAGATGTCCCATATGTCTCTAACGTCACAGACGTCCTAGATGTCCTATATGTTCCTAACGTCCCAGATGTCCAATATGTCCCTAAAGTCCCAGACATCCCAGATGTCCCATATGTCCCTAACGTCCCAGACGTCCTAGATGTCCCATATGTCCTTAACGTCCCAGACGTCCCAGATGACCCATACGTTCCTAACGTCCCAGACGTCCCAGATGTCCCAAAGGTCTTATATATCCCTAATGTCCCAGGCGTATTAGATGTCCCATATGTCCCATATGTCCCTAATGTGCCAGGCGTCTTAAATGTCCCATATGTCCTTAACGTCCCGGACGTCCCAGACGTCCTAGATGTCCCATATGTCCTTAACGTCCCAGACGTCCCGGACATACTAAATGTCCCATATGTCCCTAATGTCCCAGACGTCCTAGATGTCCCATATGTCCCTAACGTCCCAGACGTCTCAGACGTCCTAGATGTCCCATATGTCCCTTACGTCCCAGACGTCCTAGATGTCCCATATGTCCCTAACGTCCCAGACGTCCCAGATGTCCCATATGTCCTTAACGTCTCAGACGTCCCGGACGTCCGAAATGTCCCATATGTCCCTAATGTCCCAGACGTCCTAGATGTCCCATATGTCCCTAACGTCCCAGACGTCTCAGACGTCCTAGATGTCCCATATGCCCCTAACGTCCCAGACGTCCTAGATGTCCCATATGTCCCTAACGTCCCAGACGTCTCAGACGTCCTAGATGTCCTATATGTCCCTAACGTCCCAGACGTCCCAGATGTCCCGTATGTCCTTAACGTCTCTGACGTCCCGGACATACTAAATGTCCCAGACGTCCTAGATGTCCCATATGTCCTTAGCGTCCCGGACGTCCCAGACGTCCTAGATGTCCCATATGTCCTTAACGTCCCAGACGTCCCGGACATACTAAATGTCCCATATGTCCCTAATGTCCCAGACGTCCTAGATGTCCCATATGTCCCTAACGTCCCAGACGTCTCAGACGTCCTAGATGTCCCATATGTCCCTTACGTCCCAGACGTCCTAGATGTCCCATATGTCCCTAACGTCCCAGACGTCCCAGATGTCCCATATGTCCTTAACGTCCCAGACGTCCCGGACGTCCGAAATGTCCCATATGTCCCTAATGTCCCAGACGTCCTAGATGTCCCATATGTCCCTAACGTCCCAGACGTCTCAGACGTACTAGATGTCCCATATGCCCCTAACGTCCCAGACGTCCTAGATGTCCCATATGTCCCTAACGTCCCAGACGTCTCAGACGTCCTAGATGTCCTATATGTCCCTAACGTCCCAGACGTCCCAGATGTCCCGTATGTCCTTAACGTCCCTGACGTCCCAGCTGTCCCGTATGTCCCTAACGTCGCTGACGTCCCAGACGTCCTAGATGTCCCATATGTCCTTAACGTCCCAGGCGTCCTAGATGTCCTATATGTCCTTAACGTCCTAGACGTCCCAGATGTCCTATATGTCCCTCATGTCCCTAATGTCCCAGGCGTCGCAGATGTCCCATATGTCCCATATGTCCCTAATATCCCAGGCGTCCTAAATGTCCCATATGTCCATAACGTCCCAGACGTCTCAGCTGTCCCGTATGTCCCTAACGTCCCAGACGTCCGAGATGTCCTAGATGTCCCATATGTCTCTAACGTCACAGACGTCCTAGATGTCCTATATGTTTCTAACGTCCCAGATGTCCAATATGTCCCTAAAGTCCCAGACATCCCAGATGTCCCATATGTCCCTAACGTCCCAGACGTCCTAGATGTCCCATATGTCCTTAACGTCCCAGACGTCCCAGATGACCCATACGTTCCTAACGTCTTAGACGTCCCAGATGTCCCAAAGGTCTTATATATCCCTAATGTCCCAGGCGTATTAGATGTCCCATATGCCCCATATGTCCCTAATGTGCCAGGCGTCTTAAATGTCCCATATGTCCTTAACGTCCCGGACGTCCCAGACGTCCTAGATGTCCCATATGTTCTTAACGTCCCAGACGTCTCGGACATACTAAATGTCCCATATGTCCCTAATGTCCCAGACGTCCTAGATGTCCCATATGTCCCTAACGTCCCAGACGTCTCAGACGTCCTAGATGTCCCATATGTCCCTTACGTCCCAGACGTCCTAGATGTCCCATATGTCCCTAACGTCCCAGACGTCCCAGATGTCCCATATGTCCTTAACGTCCCAGACGTCCCGGACGTCCTAAATGTCCCATATGTCCCTAATGTCCCAGACGTCCTAGATGTCCCATATGTCCCTAACGTCCCAGACGTCTCAGACGTCCTAGATGTCCCATATGCCCCTAACGTCCCAGACGTCCTAGATGTCCCATATGTCCCTAACGTCCCAGACGTCTCAGACGTCCTAGATGTCCTATATGTCCCTAACGTCCCAGACGTCCCAGATGTCCCATATGTCCCTAACGTCTCAGACGTCCCAGATGTCCCATATGTTTTTAACGTCCCAGACGTCCCAGATGTCTCATATGTCTCATATGTCCCTAATGTCCCAGGCGTCCCAGATGTCCCATATGTCCCATATGTCCCTAATGTCCCAGAAGTTTTAAATGTCCCATATGTCCTTAACGTTTCAGACGTCCCAGACGTCCTAGATGTCCCATATGTCCTTAACGTCCCAGACGTTCCAGATGTCCCATATGTCTCTAACGTCCCAGCCGTCCCATATGTCCCATATCTCTCATATGTCCGTAATGTCCCAGACGTCCTAGATGTCCCATACATCCTTAACGTCCCAGACGTCCCAGATATCCCATATGTCCTATATCTCCCTAACGTCCCAGACGTCCCAGATGTCCCATATGTCCCTAACGTCCCAGATGTTCCATATGTCCCTAACGTCCCAGACGTCTTAGATGTCTTATATGTCCCTAACGTCCCAGACGTCCCAGACCTCCCATATGTCCCTAACGTCCCAGACGTCCTAGATGTCCCTTATATCTTTAACGTCCCAGACGTACCAGATGTCCTATATGTCAATAACGTCCCAGACGTCCCAGATGTCCCTTATATCCCTAACGTCCCAGACGTCCCAGATGTCCCGTATGTCCCTAACGTTCCAGACGTCCTAGATGTCCCTTATATCCCTAACGTCCCAGACGTCCCAGATGTCCCATATGTCCCTAACGTCTCAGACGTCCCAGATGTCCCATATGTTTTTAACGTCCCAGACGTCCCAGATGTCTCATATGTCTTATATGCCCCTAACGTCCCAGACGTCCCAGATCTCCCGTATGTCCCTAACGTTCCAGACGTCCTAGATGTCCCTTATATCCCTAACGTCCCAGACGTCCCAGATGTCCCATATGTCCCTAACGTCTCAGACGTCCCAGATGTCCCATATGTTTTTAACGTCCCAGACGTCCCAGATGTCTCATATGTCTCATATGTCCCTAATGTCCCAGGCGTCCCAGATGTCCCATATGTCCCATATGTCCCTAATGTCCCAGAAGTTTTAAATGTCCCATATGTCCTTAACGTTTCAGACGTCCCAGACGTCCTAGATGTCCCATATGTCCTTAACGTCCCAGACGTTCCAGATGTCCCATATGTCTCTAACGTCCCAGCCGTCCCATATGTCCCATATCTCTCATATGTCCGTAATGTCCCAGACGTCCTAGATGTTCCATACATCCTTAACGTCCCAGACGTCCCAGATATCCCATATGTCCTATATCTCCCTAACGTCCCAGACGTCCCAGATGTCCCATATGTCCCTAACGTCCCAGATGTTCCATACGTCCCTAACGTCCCAGACGTCTTAGATGTCTTATATGTCCCTAACGTCCCAGACGTCCCAGACCTCCCATATGTCCCTAACGTCCCAGACGTCCTAGATGTCCCTTATATCTTTAACGTCCCAGACGTACCAGATGTCCTATATGTCAATAACGTCCCAGACGTCCCAGATGTTCTATATGTCCCATATGTCCCTAATGTCCCAGGCGTCCCAGATCTCCCTAATGTCCCATATGTTCCTAATGTCCAGGGCGTCCTAAATGTCCCATATGTCCTTAACCTCCCAGACGTCCCAGACGTCCTAGATGTCCCATATGTCCTTAATGTCCCAGACGTCCCAGATGTCCCATATGTCTCTAACGTCCCAGGCGTCCCAGATGTCCCATATTTCCCTAACGTCCCAGACGTCCTAGATGTCCCATATATCCTTAACGTCCCAGACGTCCCAGATATCCCATATGTCCTATATCTCCCTAACGTCCCAGACGTTTCAGATGTCCCATATGTCCCTAACGTCCCGGATGTTCCATATGTCCCTAACGTCCCAGACGTCCTAGATGTCTTATATGCCCCTAACGTCCCAGACGTCCCAGATCTCCCGTATGTCCCTAACGTTCCAGACGTCCTAGATGTCCCTTATATCCTTAACGTCCCAGACGTCCCAGATGTCCCACATGTCCTTAACGTCCTAGACGTCCCGGACGTCCTAAATGTCCCATATGTCCCTAATGTCCCAGACGTCCTAGATGTCCCATATGTCCCTAACGTCCCAGACGTCTCAGACGTCCTAGATGTCCCATATGTCCCTAACGTCCCAGACGTCCTAAATGTCCCATATGTCCCTAACGTCCCAGACGTCCCAGATGTCCCATATGTTCTTAACGTCCCAGACGTCCCGGACGTCCTAAATGTCCCATATGTTCCTAATGTCCCAGACGTCCTAGATGTCCCATATATCCCTAACGTCCCAGACGTCTCAGACGTCCTAGATGTCCCATATGCCCCTAACGTCCCAGACGTCCTAGATGTCCCATATGTCCCTAACGTCCCAGACGTCTCAGACGTCGTAGTTGTCTTATATGTCCCTAACGTCCCAGACGTCCCAGAAGTCCCATATGTCCCTAACGTCTCAGACGTCCCAGATGTCCCATATGTCCTTAACGTCCAGACGTCCCAGATGTTTCATATGTCTCATATGTCCCTAATGTCCCAGGCGTCCCAGTTGTCCCATATGTCCCATATGTTCCTAATGTCCCAGAAGTTTTAAATGTTTCATATGTCCTTAACGTTTCAGACGTCCCAGACGTCCTAGATGTCCCATATGTCCTTAACGTCACAGACGTCCCAGATGTCCCATATGTCTCTAACGTTCCAGACGTCCCATATGTCCCATATGTCCCATATGTCCTTAATGTCCCAGACGTCCTAGATGTCCCATACATCCTTAACGTCCCAGACGTCCCAGATATCCCATATGTCCTATATCTCCCTAACGTCCCAGACGTCCCAGATGTTCCATATGTTTCTAACGTCCCAGACGTCTTAGATGTCTAATATGTCTCTAACGTCCCAGACGTCCCAGATCTCCATATGTCCCTAACGTCCCAGAAGTCCTAGATGTCCTTTATATCTTTAACGTCCCAGACGTCCCAGATGTCCCATATGTCAATAACGTCCCAGACGTCCCAGATGTCCTATATGTCCCATATGTTCCTAATGTCCAGGGCGTCCTAAATGTCCCATATGTCCTTAACCTCCCAGACGTTCTAGACGTCCGAGATGTCCCATATGTCCTTAACGTCCCAGACGTCCCAGATATCCCATATGTCTCACATGTCCCTAATGTCCCAGGCGTCCTAAATGTCCCATATGTCCTTAACGTCCCAGGCGTCCCAGATGTCCCATATGTCCGTAACGTCTCAGACGTCCCAGATGTTCAATATGTCCCATATGTCTCTAATGTCCCAGGCGTTCCAGATGTCCCATATGTCCCAAATGATCCTAATGTCCCAGGCGTCCTAAATGTCCCATATGTCCTTAACGTTCCAGACGTCCCAGACGTCCTACATGTCCCAAATCTCCTTAACGTCCCAGACGTCCCAGATGTCCCATAGATCCCATATGTTTCTAATGTCCCAGGCGTCCTAGATGTTCCATATGTCCCTAACGTCCCAGACGTCCCAGATGTCCTAGATGTTCCATATGTCCTTAACGTCCCAGACGTCCCAGATGTCCCATATGTCCTTAACGTCCCAGACGTCCCAGATGTCCCGTATGTCCTTAACGTCCCTGACGTCCCAGCTGTCCCGTATGTCCCTAACGTCCCTGACGTCCCAGACGTCCCATATGTCCCTAACGTCCCAGACGTCTCAGACGTCCTAGATGTCCTATATGTCCCTAACGTCCCAGACGTTCCAGATGTCCCGTATGTCCTTAACGTCCCTGACGTCCCAGCTGTCCCATATGCCCCTAACGTCCCAGACGTCCTAGATGTCCCATATGTCCCTAACGTCCCAGACGTCTCAGACGTCCTAGATGTCCTATATGTCCCTAACGTCCCAGACGTCCCAGATGTCCCGTATGTCCTTAACGTCCCTGACGTCCCAGCTGTCCCGTATGTCCCTAACGTCGCTGACGTCCCAGACGTCCTAGATGTCCCATATGTCCTTAACGTCCCAGGCGTCCTAGATGTCCTATATGTCCTCAACGTCCTAGACGTCCCAGATGTCCTATATGTCCCACATGTCCCTAATGTCCCAGGCGTCGCAGATGTCCCATATGTCCCATATGTCCCTAATATCCCAGGCGTCCTAAATGTCCCATATGTCCATAACGTCCCAGACGTCTCAGCTGTCCCGTATGTCCCTAACGTCCCAGACGTCCGAGATGTCCTAGATGTCCCATATGTCTCTAACGTCACAGACGTCCTAGATGTCCTATATGTTTCTAACGTCCCAGATGTCCAATATGTCCCTAAAGTCCCAGACATCCCAGATGTCCCATATGTCCCTAACGTCCCAGACGTCCTAGATGTCCCATATGTCCTTAACGTCCCAGACGTCCCAGATGACCCATACGTTCCTAACGTCTCAGACGTCCCAGATGTCCCAAAGGTCTTATATATCCCTAATGTCCCAGGCGTATTAGATGTCCCATATGTCCCATATGTCCCTAATGTGCCAGGCGTCTTAAATGTCCCATATGTCCTTAACGTCCCGGACGTCCCAGACGTCCTAGATGTCCCATATGTTCTTAACGTCCCAGACGTCCCGGACATACTAAATGTCCCATATATCCCTAATGTCCCAGACGTCCTAGATGTCCCATATGTCCCTAACGTCCCAGACGTCTCAGACGTCCTAGATGTCCCATATGTCCCTTACGTCCCAGACGTCCTAGATGTCCCATATGTCCCTAACGTCCCAGACGTCCCAGATGTCCCATATGTCCTTAACGTCCCAGACGTCCCGGACGTCCTAAATGTCCCATATGTCCCTAATGTCCCAGACGTCCTAGATGTCCCATATGTCCCTAACGTCCCAGACGTCTCAGACGTCCTAGATGTCCCATATGCCCCTAACGTCCCAGACGTCCTAGATGTCCCATATGTCCCTAACGTCCCAGACGTCTCAGACGTCCTAGATGTCCTATATGTCCCTAACGTCCCAGACGTCCCAGATGTCCCATATGTCCCTAACGTCTCAGACGTCCCAGATGTCCCATATGTTTTTAACGTCCCAGACGTCCCAGATGTCCTCATATGTCTCATATGTCCCTAATGTCCCAGGCGTCCCAGATGTCCCATATGTCCCATATGTCCCTAATGTCCCAGAAGTTTTAAATGTCCCATATGTCCTTAACGTTTCAGACGTCCCAGACGTCCTAGATGTCCCATATGTCCTTAACGTCCCAGACGTTCCAGATGTCCCATATGTCTCTAACGTCCCAGCCGTCCCGATAGTGATGTGCGCTGCTAGAGAGTAGACGTGTCGTGTGTAGCAGCTAAACCAATTTAAACTAAATTAGTTATAAACCAAAGGAAACATGCCAGATCAAAGGTCCACCCGCTCTTCGGCCGAGGAAGATATTCTGATTAAAAAAGTTGTAGAAAAGGTGTTAACGTCATCAACATTATGGGAAAACTTCGCTAAACAGATACGAGAGAGCATAGCCCAGGAGTTCAAGGTACAACTTAAGGCGTACGAAGATAAAGTGATGCAGCTTGAAAATGAATTAGCCAAGGTAAAGACCGAACTTCAAGTACACAAAGATGAAAGCGAACAATACTCCAGAAGGAACAGTTTGCGTATTTTTGGAGTGCCCGAGGAGCAAAACGAGGATACTGATAAAGTCATTAGTGATTTGTGTCAGAATAAGCTCAAGCTTGATATATCCCCTAAAGATATTGATTGCAGTCATCGGCTACCGGGTAAGGAAGGTTTTTGTCGACCGATAATTGTAAAATTTTTGAGTCGCAACACAAAAAATCTTGTATATAAACATAAACGCCTACTGAAGGGCACCAAAGTAGTCATCCGCGAAGACCTAACCAAATACAGGCAGCAACTCCTACAAGCCACAGTAAAAAAGTTTGGTTCTAAACGGGTGTGGACAAGCTCATGTAAAGTTTTTGTGAAACTTAGTGACAAAATATCAGAAACATTCGTTCCATAAACGACTTAAATGGTGTAAACTAAATAAACTGATATCACACTCCAGCTGCTACAACATAATCTACCCTGACCTTTTGCAGTGTTTGGAAAGGATAGGCAGCTCGTCTTTTTGTTATTTTTATATTTTATTTATTTGAATTGCGTTTTTATTTTTGCAGGTGAGTGTCATGTGCTCCTGTATGTACGTAATCAGGTAATTAATTTTGTTTTAATATTGTAAATTTTAGATTTAACCTTTAATTTTATGCTACTTTATTAAATATATGGGAGCACATGAAATTCTGATAGCACATATCAATATAAGATCTTTAGTTCCAAAACTTCATGACTTGAAATTGCTTGTTAATAATTATAAATACGATGTTTTAGCTATTAGTGAAACATGGCTCTCAAGCGACATTGCCGACAATCTTATCTCTATAGATGGTTATGATTTATTTCGCCGTGACCGGGTAAGTAGAGCTGGCGGTGTTTGTATATACGCTAAAAGTTCTTATAGATGCACCACAGTAGATACTGGCGATTCAATAGAACAAATCTGGATCTCACTAAAAGTTAAAAAACGCTCAGTTTTGCTGGGATGCATTTATAAGTCGCCAACTGTCAATTATAAATGTTTTTGTGACGAATTGGAGCAGACTCTTACACTTTTGTCAAATTCCTCTGATTATATTTGTTGTCTTGGCGATCTAAATATAAATATGCTTAATTTAAACCAACCTGACACAATGTATTTTCAATCTATGATAAACGCTTTAAATTTCATTCAACTGATTACTGATCCTACGCGTATAACGCGTAATAGTAAAACTCTAATTGATGTTATTCTGGTTAGTAGCACTGAAATTGTGAATGATTGTGGAGTAAGTGCTCATGGGTTAGCTGACCACGAATCAATTTTCTGTAAATTAAATATCGAACCTTTGTCTACCCCAGTTGATTCTAAAACAATTAGAAATTTTAGTCAATTTAATTTGGAGGAATTTCAGGCTGATCTGCATAGAGTGCCTTGGCAACAAATATTTTTCTTCAGAGACATTAATGAAAAAGTAAATTTTTTAAATATTAACTTAACCAATGCAATTAACGTGCATGCTCCAGTCAAAACTATTAATATAAGTAAACCATTCGTTCCTTGGTTGACCAATAATATAAAAGTTGCCATGAAACTTAGAGATAAGGCCTTAACTAAGTATCGTAAAACTAAGTCTTCTGCTAAATGGGAATATTATAAGTCGCTGCGCAATCTTGTTAATCAAATGATTAAATCTGAGAAAAAGGCATACTTTCAATTTACAATACAAAATTCTAATTCAAAACAAATGTGGAATAAATTAAAAAAAATAAATATTGGCGCTAAAGCTAAAATTGCAATCCCAACACATTTATCTGAAGTCAATGATATAAATAATTTTTATATAAATTCGATTCCTGACATTAACAATACTGACGTTGACGACATTGTAAGTTTCTATCAAAACAATAAATTAACTTCGAACGATGTACAATTTAAGTTTAGAGAGATAAATACTTCGGATGTACTTAAAATTATTCATGAAATAAAAACTAATGCCGCAGGACACGAGGGATTAAATATAGAAATAATAAAACTTTGTATGCCTGCAGTGCTTCCTTACATTACTCACATAATTAACTGTTCACTTCTTACAAATTTCTTTCCAGATAGCTGGAAGAAAGCAGTAGTTATTCCACTACCAAAAAAATCAAATCCTGAGGGTTATAAGGACTTAAGACCAATTAGTATCTTACCTGTTTTGTCTAAAGTCCTTGAAAAGGTGATGAATTTGCAACTGAGGAAATATTTATATGAAAATAAGATAATACCTGACATTCAGTCTGGCTTCTTACCTAACAGAAGTTGTTCGACAGCCTTACTATATGTCATAGATGAAATACTAACCGCTACTGATTCGAATAAAGTATCTGCGCTTACGCTACTTGACTATAGTAAGGCTTTCGATACAATTAATCACAAAATTCTGCTAGCTATACTGAATTACATTGGTTTGTCTGAATCTGCAATTGCCTTGTTTGAAAGTTATTTGACAAATCGTATGCAGTGTGTAAAAATATCAATGTCTACATCTAATTATTTACCAGTTGTCAAAGGAATCCCTCAAGGTTCTATTTTGGGCCCTTTACTATTTATTATTTACACATCAACTTTCTACCAATGTGTTGAAACTTGTAAGTTGAAAATGTTTGCCGATGACTCTCAGTTGTTGCACTCTTTCTTCCCAGATAAATATAGAGAGGCTGTACGTGATATCAACTTTGACCTCAATGCTATCAGTAAGGTGTCGCGGCAGCACTCTCTGGTTATTAATCCCCAAAAGTCAGTGGTTGTATTGTTTGGGAATAAGGATGCTGTAGCTGACCTGACTGATAAGATGCGAGTGGCGATTGATGATCTTCCCATTCCTATTAAAAGCGAAGCTAAAGATCTTGGTCTCATCATAGATAATACATTTCGGTATGAAAAGCATATTACCAATTGTATTAGAAAAAGTATTCAGGCACTGAAGTTAATTTATCCCCATAGACACGCTTTGTCAATTGAAACCAAGTCGCTACTTTGTAATTCACTTGTTTTATCCAATTTTTCTTACGGTAGCGAGATCTATGGCCCTTCTATAACTCAGGATTCTTCTCGTAAAATACAGAGAATTCAAAATTCCTGTTTACGTTTAATCTTTGGCATTAGAAAATACGAACGAATATCATATAAACTAAAAGACTTGCAATGGTTAAATATGCAAAATAGACGTCACTTACAGTATGCTACTCTTTGTCACAAAATTATTCAAACAAGGCAGCCAGCTTACTTATATAATAAAATCAACTTCAGGACAGATGTGCATACTCTAAATCTAAGATTTAAAGGAGGCATATCTCCTCCTTCACATAGAACAGTGTTATTCGAACGGTCTTTTCAGTTTCAGATTTATAAGATCTACAATGATATACCTAAAAAATTTAGAAAACTCGATCACATCAATTTTAAAACGAATATGTATAGCCATCTATATAGAATACAAATAAGCTAAACGTCATGACAGCTAATAGCATTGATTATTGTTGTTAAGAAGCAATTTGGAACTATTAGTAAACGTGCAACGACATCACTTATCTATATATCTATATGTAATTTTTTGTTGTTGTATTTAATCCATTAGTTGTAGGCAATGTGTCCACGGTATTTATCTATATTATTCAAGGCGCCACTGGAAGAGCAAGGGTGGGAAACCACTAATTTGAATTGGCGCCTTGTGATTTCTTCAGTCAGTCAGTTTATTTTGTGTTTTATAAATATTGTATTATATATGTTTTATTTGTGGTTGAGGAATAAATATATTATTATTATTATTATTATTATTATATGTCCCATATCTCTCATATGTCCGTAATGTCCCAGACGTCCTAGATGTCCCATACATCCTTAACGTCCCAGACGTCCCAGATATCCCATATGTCCTATATCTCCCTAACGTCCCAGACGTCCCAGATGTCCCATATGTCCCTAACGTCCCAGATGTTCCATACGTCCCTAACGTCCCAGACGTCTTAGATGTCTTATATGTCCCTAACGTCCCAGACGTCCCAGACCTCCCATATGTCCCTAACGTCCCAGACGTCCTAGATGTCCCTTATATCTTTAACGTCCCAGACGTACCAGATGTCCTATATGTCAATAACGTCCCAGACGTCCCAGATGTTCTATATGTCCCATATGTCCCTAATGTCCCAGGCGTCCCAGATCTCCCTAATGTCCCATATGTTCCTAATGTCCAGGGCGTCCTAAATGTCCCATATGTCCTTAACCTCCCAGACGTCCCAGACGTACTAGATGTCCCATATGTCCTTAATGTCCCAGACGTCCCAGATGTCCCATATGTCTCTAACGTCCCAGGCGTCCCAGATGTCCCATATTTCCCTAACGTCCCAGACGTCCTAGATGTCCCATATATCCTTAACGTCCCAGACGTCCCAGATATCCCATATGTCCTATATCTCCCTAACGTCCCAGACGTTTCAGATGTCCCATATGTCCCTAACGTCCCGGATGTTCCATATGTCCCTAACGTCCCAGACGTCCTAGATGTCTTATATGCCCCTAACGTCCCAGACGTCCCAGATCTCCCGTATGTCCCTAACGTTCCAGACGTCTTAGATGTCCCTTATATCCTTAACGTCCCAGACGTCCCAGATGTCCCACATGTCCTTAACGTCCTAGACGTCCCGGACGTCCTAAATGTCCCATATGTCCCTAATGTCCCAGACGTCCTAGATGTCCCATATGTCCCTAACGTCCCAGACGTCTCAGACGTCCTAGATGTCCCATATGTCCCTAACGTCCCAGACGTCCTAAATGTCCCATATGTCCCTAACGTCCCAGACGTCCCATATGTCCCATATGTTCTTAACGTCCCAGACGTCCCGGACGTCCTAAATGTCCCATATGTTCCTAATGTCCCAGACGTCCTAGATGTCCCATATGTCCCTAACGTCCCAGACGTCTCAGACGTCCTAGATGTCCCATATGCCCCTAACGTCCCAGACGTCCTAGATGTCCCATATGTCCCTAACGTCCCAGACGTCTCAGACGTCGTAGTTGTCTTATATGTCCCTAACGTCCCAGACGTCCCAGAAGTCCCATATGTCCCTAACGTCTCAGACGTCCCAGATGTCCCATATGTCCTTAACGTCCCAGACGTCCCAGATGTTTCATATGTCTCATATGTCCCTAATGTCCCAGGCGTCCCAGTTGTCCCATATGTCCCATATGTTCCTAATGTCCCAGAAGTTTTAAATGTTTCATATGTCCTTAACGTTTCAGACGTCCCAGACGTCCTAGATGTCCCATATGTCCTTAACGTCACAGACGTCCCAGATGTCCCATATGTCTCTAACGTTCCAGACGTCCCATATGTCCCATATGTCCCATATGTCCTTAATGTCCCAGACGTCCTAGATGTCCCATACATCCTTAACGTCCCAGACGTCCCAGATATCCCATATGTCCTATATCTCCCTAACGTCCCAGACGTCCCAGATGTTTCATATGTCCCTAACGTCCCAGACGTCTTAGATGTCTAATATGTCTCTAACGTCCCAAACGTCCCAGATCTCCCATATGTCCCTAACGTCCCAGAAGTCCTAGATGTCCCTTATATCTTTAACGTCCCAGACGTCCCAGATGTCCCATATGTCAATAACGTCCCAGACGTCCCAGATGTCCTATATGTCCCATACGTCCCTAATGTCCCAGGCGTCCCAGATCTCCCTAATGTCCCATATGTTCCTAATGTCCAGGGCGTCCTAAATGTCCCATATGTCCTTAACCTCCCAGACGTTCCAGACGTCCGAGATGTCCCATATGTCCTTAACGTCCCAGACGTCCCAGATATCCCATATGTCTCATATGTCCCTAATGTCCCAGGCGTCCTAAATGTCCCATATGTCCTTAACGTCCCAGGCGTCCCAGATGTCCCATATGTCCGTAACGTCTCAGACGTCCCAGATGTTCAATATGTCCCATATGTCTCTAATGTCCCAGGCGTTCCAGATGTCCCATATGTCCCAAATGATCCTAATGTCCCAGGCGTCCTAAATGTCCCATATGTCCTTAACGTTCCAGACGTCCCAGACGTCCTACATGTCCCAAATCTCCTTAACGTCCCAGACGTCCCAGATGTCCCATAGATCCCATATGTTTCTAATGTCCTAGGCGTCCTAGATGTTCCATATGTCCCTAACGTCCCAGACGTCCCAGATGTCCTAGATGTTCCATATGTCCTTAACGTCCCAGACGTCCCAGATGTCCCATATGTCCTTAACGTCCCAGACGTCCCAGATGTCCCGTATGTCCTTAACGTCCCTGACGTCCCAGCTGTCCCGTATGTCCCTAACGTCCCTGACGTCCCAGACGTCCTAGATGTCCCATATGTCCTTAACGTCCCAGGCGTCCTAGATGTCCTATATGTCCTTAACGTTCTAGACGTCCCAGATGTCCTATATGTCTTCCCACATGTCCCTAATGTCCCAGGCGTCGCAGATGTCCCATATGTCCCTAATATCCCAGGCGTCCTAAATGTCCCATATGTCCATAACGTCCCAGACGTCTCAGCTGTCTCGTATGTCCCTAACGTCCCAGACGTCCGAGATGTCCTAGATGTCCCATATGTCTCTAACGTCACAGACGTCCTAGATGTCCTATATGTTCCTAACGTCCCAGATGTCCAATATGTCCCTAAAGTCCCAGACATCCCAGATGTCCCATATGTCCCTAACGTCCCAGACGTCCTAGATGTCCCATATGTCCTTAACGTCCCAGACGTCCCAGATGACCCATACGTTCCTAACGTCCCAGACGTCCCAGATGTCCCAAAGGTCTTATATATCCCTAATGTCCCAGGCGTATTAGATGTCCCATATGTCCCATATGTCCCTAATGTGCCAGGCGTCTTAAATGTCCCATATGTCCTTAACGTCCCGGACGTCCCAGACGTCCTAGATGTCCCATATGTCCTTAACGTCCCAGACGTCCCGGACATACTAAATGTCCCATATGTCCCTAATGTCCCAGACGTCCTAGATGTCCCATATGTCCCTAACGTCCCAGACGTCTCAGACGTCCTAGATGTCCCATATGTCCCTTACGTCCCAGACGTCCTAGATGTCCCATATGTCCCTAACGTCCCAGACGTCCCAGATGTCCCATATGTCCTTAACGTCTCAGACGTCCCGGACGTCCGAAATGTCCCATATGTCCCTAATGTCCCAGACGTCCTAGATGTTCCATATGTCCCTAACGTCCCAGACGTCTTAGACGTCCTAGATGTCCCATATGCCCCTAACGTCCCAGACGTCCTAGATGTCCCATATGTCCCTAACGTCCCAGACGTCTCAGACGTCCTAGATGTCCTATATGTCCCTAACGTCCCAGACGTCCCAGATGTCCCGTATGTCCTTAACGTCTCTGACGTCCCGGACATACTAAATGTCCCAGACGTCCTAGATGTCCCATATGTCCTTAACGTCCCGGACGTCCCATACGTCCTAGATGTCCCATATGTCATTAACGTCCCAGACGTCCCGGACATACTAAATGTCCCATATGTCCCTAATGTCATAGACGTCCTAGATGTCCCATATGTCCCTAACGTCCCAGACGTCTCAGACGTCCTAGATGTCCCATATGTCCCTTACGTCCCAGACGTCCTAGATGTCCCATATGTCCCTAACGTCCCAGACGTCCCAGATGTCCCATATGTCCTTAACGTCCCAGACGTCCCGGACGTCCGAAATGTCCCATATGTCCCTAATGTCCCAGACGTCCTAGATGTCCCATATGTCCCTAACGTCCCAGACGTCGCAGACGTCCTAGATGTCCCATATGCCCCTAACGTCCCAGACGTCCTAGATGTCCCATATGTCCCTAACGTCCCAGACGTCTCAGACGTCCTAGATGTCCTATATGTCCCTAACGTCCCAGACGTCCCAGATGTCCCGTATGTCCTTAACGTCCCTGACGTCCCAGCTGTCCCGTATGTCCCTAACGTCGCTGACGTCCCAGACGTCCTAGATGTCCCATATGTCCTTAACGTCCCAGGCGTCCTAGATGTCCTATATGTCCTTAACGTCCTAGACGTCCCAGATGTCCTATATGTCCCTCATGTCCCTAATGTCCCAGGCGTCGCAGATGTCCCATATGTCCCATATGTCCCTAATATCCCAGGCGTCCTAAATGTCCCATATGTCCATAACGTCCCAGACGTCTCAGCTGTCCCGTATGTCCCTAACGTCCCAGACGTCCGAGATGTCCTAGATGTCCCATATGTCTCTAACGTCACAGACGTCCTAGATGTCCTATATGTTTCTAACGTCCCAGATGTCCAATATGTCCCTAAAGTCCCAGACATCCCAGATGTCCCATATGTCCCTAACGTCCCAGACGTCCTAGATGTCCCATATGTCCTTAACGTCCCAGACGTCCCAGATGACCCATACGTTCCTAACGTCTCAGACGTCCCAGATGTCCCAAAGGTCTTATATATCCCTAATGTCCCAGGCGTATTAGATGTCCCATATGTCCCATATGTCCCTAATGTGCCAGGCGTCTTAAATGTCCCATATGTCCTTAACGTCCCGGACGTCCCAGACGTCCTAGATGTCCCATATGTTCTTAACGTCCCAGACGTCCCGGACATACTAAATGTCCCATATGTCCCTAATGTCCCAGACGTCCTAGATGTCCCATATGTCCCTAACGTCCCAGACGTCTCAGACGTCCTAGATGTCCCATATGTCCCTTACGTCCCAGACGTCCTAGATGTCCCATATGTCCCTAACGTCCCAGACGTCCCAGATGTCCCATATGTCCTTAACGTCCCAGACGTCCCGGACGTCCTAAATGTCCCATATGTCCCTAATGTCCCAGACGTCCTAGATGTCCCATATGTCCCTAACGTCCCAGACGTCTCAGACGTCCTAGATGTCCCATATGCCCCTAACGTCCCAGACGTCCTAGATGTCCCATATGTCCCTAACGTCCCAGACGTCTCAGACGTCCTAGATGTCCTATATGTCCCTAACGTCCCAGACGTCCCAGATGTCCCATATGTCCCTAACGTCTCAGACGTCCCAGATGTCCCATATGTTTTTAACGTCCCAGACGTCCCAGATGTCTCATATGTCTCATATGTCCCTAATGTCCCAGGCGTCCCAGATGTCCCATATGTCCCATATGTCCCTAATGTCCCAGAAGTTTTAAATGTCCCATATGTCCTTAACGTTTCAGACGTCCCAGACGTCCTAGATGTCCCATATGTCCTTAACGTCCCAGACGTTCCAGATGTCCCATATGTCTCTAACGTCCCAGCCGTCCCATATGTCCCATATCTCTCATATGTCCGTAATGTCCCAGACGTCCTAGATGTCCCATACATCCTTAACGTCCCAGACGTCCCAGATATCCCATATGTCCTATATCTCCCTAACGTCCCAGACGTCCCAGATGTCCCATATGTCCCTAACGTCCCAGATGTTCCATATGTCCCTAACGTCCCAGACGTCTTAGATGTCTTATATGTCCCTAACGTCCCAGACGTCCCAGACCTCCCATATGTCCCTAACGTCCCAGACGTCCTAGATGTCCCTTATATCTTTAACGTCCCAGACGTACCAGATGTCCTATATGTCAATAACGTCCCAGACGTCCCAGATGTTCTATATGTCCCATATGTCCCTAATGTCCCAGGCGTCCCAGATCTCCCTAATGTCCCATATGTTCCTAATGTCCAGGGCGTCCTAAATGTCCCATATGTCCTTAACCTCCCAGACGTCCCAGACGTCCTAGATGTCCCATATGTCCTTAATGTCCCAGACGTCCCAGATGTCCCATATGTCTCTAACGTCCCAGGCGTCCCAGATGTCCCATATTTCCCTAACGTCCCAGACGTCCTAGATGTCCCATATATCCTTAACGTCCCAGACGTCCCAGATATCCCATATGTCCTATATCTCCCTAACGTCCCAGACGTTTCAGATGTCCCATATGTCCCTAACGTCCCGGATGTTCCATATGTCCCTAACGTCCCAGACGTCCTAGATGTCTTATATGCCCCTAACGTCCCAGACGTCCCAGATCTCCCGTATGTCCCTAACGTTCCAGACGTCCTAGATGTCCCTTATATCCTTAACGTCCCAGACGTCCCAGATGTCCCACATGTCCTTAACGTCCTAGACGTCCCGGACGTCCTAAATGTCCCATATGTCCCTAACGTCCCAGACGTCTCAGACGTCCTAGATGTCCCATATGTCCCTAACGTCCCAGACGTCCTAAATGTCCCATATGTCCCTAACGTCCTAGACGTCCCAGATGTCCCATATGTTCTTAACGTCCCAGACGTCCCGGACGTCCTAAATGTCCCATATGTTCCTAATGTCCCAGACGTCCTAGATGTCCCATATGTCCCTAACGTCCCAGACGTCTCAGACGTCCTAGATGTCACATATGCCCCTAACGTCCCAGACGTCCTAGATGTCCCATATGTCCCTAACGTCCCAGACGTCTCAGACGTCGTAGTTGTCTTATATGTCCCTAACGTCCCAGACGTCCCAGAAGTCCCATATGTCCCTAACGTCTCAGACGTCCCAGATGTCCCATATGTCCTTAACGTCCCAGACGTCCCAGATGTTTCATATGTCTCATATGTCCCTAATGTTCCAGGCGTCCCAGTTGTCCCATATGTCCCATATGTTCCTAATGTCCCAGAAGTTTTAAATGTTTCATATGTTCTTAACGTTTCAGACGTCCCAGACGTCCTAGATGTCCCATATGTCCTTAACGTCACAGACGTCCCAGATGTCCCATATGTCTCTAACGTCCCAGACGTCCCATATGTCCCATATGTCCCATATGTCCTTAATGTCCCAGACGTCCTAGATGTCCCATACATCCTTAACGTCCCAGACGTCCCAGATATCCCATATGTCCTATATCTCCCTAACGTCCCAGACGTCCCAGATGTTCCATATGTCCCTAACGTCCCAGACGTCTTAGATGTCTAATATGTCCCTAACGTCCCAGACGTCCCAGATCTCCCATATGTCCCTAACGTCCCAGAAGTCCTAGATGTCCCTTATATCTTTAACGTCCCAGACGTCCCAGATGTCCCATATGTCAATAACGTCCCAGACGTCCCAGATGTCCTATATGTCCCATACGTCCCTAATGTCCCAGGCGTCCCAGATCTCCCTAATGTCCCATATGTTCCTAATGTCCAGGGCGTCCTAAATGTCCCATATGTCCTTAACCTCCCAGACGTTCCAGACGTCCGAGATGTCCCATATGTCCTTAACGTCCCAGACGTCCCAGATATCCCATATGTCCCATATGTCCCTAATGTCCCAGGCGTCCTAAATGTCCCATATGTCCTTAACGTCCCAGGCGTCCCAGATGTCCCATATGTCCGTAACGTCTCAGACGTCCCAGATGTTTAATATGTCCCATATGTCTCTAATGTCCCAGGCGTTCCAGATGTCCCATATGTCCCAAATGATCCTAATGTCCCAGGCGTCCTAAATGTCCCATATGTCCTTAACGTTCCAGACGTCCCAGACGTCCTACATGTCCCAAATCTCCTTAACGTCCCAGACGTCCCAGATGTCCCATAGATCCCATATGTTTCTAATGTCCCAGGCGTCCTAGATGTTCCATATGTCCCTAACGTCCCAGACGTCCCAGATGTCCTAGATGTTCCATATGTCCTTAACGTCCCAGACGTCCCAGATGTCCCATATGTCCTTAACGTCCCAGACGTCCCAGATGTCCCGTATGTCCTTAACGTCCCTGACGTCCCAGCTGTCCCGTATGTCCCTAACGTCCCTGACGTCCCAGACGTCCTAGATGTCCCATATGTCCTTAACGTCCCAGGCGTCCTAGATGTCCTATATGTCCTTAACGTCCTAGACGTCCCAGATGTCCTATATGTCGTCCCACATGTCCCTAATGTCCCAGGCGTCGCAGATGTCCCATATGTCCCTAATATCCCAGGCGTCCTAAATGTCCCATATGTCCATAACGTCCCAGACGTCTCAGCTGTCCCGTATGTCCCTAACGTCCCAGACGTCCGAGATGTCCTAGATGTCCCATATGTCTCTAACGTCACAGACGTCCTAGATGTCCTATATGTTCCTAACGTCCCAGATGTCCAATATGTCCCTAAAGTCCCAGACATCCCAGATGTCCCATATGTCCCTAACGTCCCAGACGTCCTAGATGTCCCATATGTCCTTAACGTCCCAGACGTCCCAGATGACCCATACGTTCCTAACGTCCCAGACGTCCCAGATGTCCCAAAGGTCTTATATATCCCTAATGTCCCAGGCGTATTAGATGTCCCATATGTCCCATATGTCCCTAATGTGCCAGGCGTCTTAAATGTCCCATATGTCCTTAACGTCCCGGACGTCCCAGACGTCCTAGATGTCCTATATGTCCTTTACGTCCCAGACGTCCCGGACATACTAAATGTCCCATATGTCCCTAATGTCCCAGACGTCCTAGATGTCCCATATGTCCCTAACGTCCCAGACGTCTCAGACGTCCTAGATGTCCCATATGTCCCTTACGTCCCAGACGTCCTAGATGTCCCATATGTCCCTAACGTCCCAGACGTCCCAGATGTCCCATATGTCCTTAACGTCTCAGACGTCCCGGACGTCCGAAATGTCCCATATGTCCCTAATGTCCCAGACGTCCTAGATGTCCCATATGTCCCTAACGTCCCAGACGTCTCAGACGTCCTAGATGTCCCATATGCCCCTAACGTCCCAGACGTCCTAGATGTCCCATATGTCCCTAACGTCCCAGACGTCTCAGACGTCCTAGATGTCCTATATGTCCCTAACGTCCCAGACGTCCCAGATGTCCCGTATGTCCTTAACGTCTCTGACGTCCCAGCTGTCCCGTATGTCCCTAACGTCGCTGACGTCCCAGACGTCCTAGATGTCCCATATGTCCTTAACGTCCCAGGCGTCCTAGATGTCCTATATGTCCTTAACGTCCTAGACGTCCCAGATGTCCTATATGTCCCACATGTCCCTAATGTCCCAGGCGTCGCAGATGTCCCATATGTCCCATATGTCCCTAATATCCCAGGCGTCCTAAATGTCCCATATGTCCATAACGTTCCAGACGTCTCAGCTGTCCCGTATGTCCCTAACGTCCCAGACGTCCGAGATGTCCTAGATGTCCCATATGTCTCTAACGTCACAGACGTCCTAGATGTCCTATATGTTTCTAACGTCCCAGATGTCCAATATGTCCCTAAAGTCCCAGACATCCCAGATGTCCCATATGTCCCTAACGTCCCAGACGTCCTAGATGTCCCATATGTCCTTAACGTCCCAGACGTCCCAGATGACCCATACGTTCCTAACGTCCCAGACGTCCCAGATGTCCCAAAGGTCTTATATATCCCTAATGTCCCAGGCGTATTAGATGTCCCATATGTCCCATATGTCCCTAATGTGCCAGGCGTCTTAAATGTCCCATATGTCTTTAACGTCCCGGACGTCCCAGACGTCCTAGATGTCCCATATGTTCTTAACGTCCCAGACGTCCCGGACATACTAAATGTCCCATATGTCCCTAATGTCCCAAACGTCCTAGATGTCCCATATGTCCCTAACGTCCCAGACGTCTCAGACGTCCTAGATGTCCCATATGTCCCTTACGTCCCAGACGTCCTAGATGTCCCATATGTCCCTAACGTCCCAGACGTCCCAGATGTCCCATATGTCCTTAACGTCCCAGACGTCCCGGACGTCCTAAATGTCCCATATGTCCCTAATGTCCCAGACGTCCTAGATGTCCCATATGTCCCTAACGTCCCAGACGTTTCAGACGTCCTAGATGTCCCATATGCCCCTAACGTCCCAGACGTCCTAGATGTCCCATATGTCCCTAACGTCCCAGACGTCTCAGACGTCCTAGATGTCCTATATGTCCCTAACGTCCCAGACGTCCCAGATGTCCCATATGTCCCTAACGTCTCAGACGTCCCAGATGTCCCATATCTTTTTAACGTCCCAGACGTCCCAGATGTCTCATATGTCTCATATGTCCCTAATGTCCCAGGCGTCCCAGATGTCCCATATGTCCCATATGTCCCTAATGTCCCAGAAGTTTTAAATGTCCCATATGTCCTTAACGTTTCAGACGTCCCAGACGTCCTAGATGTCCCATATGTCCTTAACGTCCCAGACGTTCCAGATGTCCCATATGTCTCTAACGTCCCAGCCGTCCCATATGTCCCATATCTCTCATATGTCCGTAATGTCCCAGACGTCCTAGATGTCCCATACATCTTTAACGTCCCAGACGTCCCAGATATCCCATATGTCCTATATCTCCCTAACGTCCCAGACGTCCCAGATGTCCCATATGTCCCTAACGTCCCAGATGTTCCATATGTCCCTAACGTCCCAGACGTCTTAGATGTCTTATATGTCCCTAACGTCCCAGACGTCCCAGACCTCCCATATGTCCCTAACGTCCCAGACGTCCTAGATGTCCCTTATATCTTTAACGTCCCAGACGTACCAGATGTCCTATATGTCAATAACGTCCCAGACGTCCCAGATGTTCTATATGTCCCATATGTCCCTAATGTCCCATATGTTCCTAATGTCCAGGGCGTCCTAAATGTCCCATATGTCCTTAACCTCCCAGACGTCCCAGACGTCCTAGATGTCCCATATTTCCTTAACGTCCCAGACGTCCCAGATATCCTATATGTCCCTAATGTCCCAGGCGTCCTAAATGTCCCATATGTCCTTAACGTCCCAGGCGTCCCAGATGTCCCATATGTCCGTAACGTCCCAGACGTCCCAGATGTTCAATATGTCCCATATGTCTCTAATGTCCCAGGCGTCCCAAATGACCCATATGTCCCAAATGATCCTAATGTCCCAGGCGTCCTAAATGTCCCATATGTCCTTAACGTTCCAGACGTCCCAGACGTCCTACATGTCCCAAATGTCCTTAACGTCCCAGACGTCCCAGATGTCCCATAGATCCCATATGTTTCTAATGTCCCAGGCGTCCTAGATGTTCCATATGTCCCTAACGTCCCAGACGTCCCAGATGTCCTAGATGTTCCATATGTCCTTAACGTCCCAGATGTCCCATATGTCCTTAACGTCCCAGACGTCCCAGATGTCCCGTATGTCCTTAACGTCTCTGACGTCCCAGCTGTCCCGTATGTCCCTAACGTCCCTGACGTCCCAGACGTCCTAGATGTCCCATATGTCCTTAACGTCCCAGGCGTCCTAGATGTCCTATATGTCCTTAACGTCCTAGACGTCCCAGATGTCCTATATGTCGTCCCACATGTCCCTAATGTCCCAGGCGTCGCAGATGTCCCATATGTCCCATATGTCCCTAATATCCCAGGCGTCCTAAATGTCCCATATGTCCATAACGTCCCAGACGTCTCACCTGTCCCGTATGTCCCTAACGTCCCAGACGTCCGAGATGTCCTAGATGTCCCATATGTCTCTAACGTCACAGACGTCCTAGATGTCCTATATGTTCCTAACGTCCCAGATGTCCAATATGTCCCTAAAGTCCCAGACATCCCAGATGTCCCATATGTCCCTAACGTCCCAGACGTCCTAGATGTCCCATATGTCCTTAACGTCCCAGACGTCCCAGATGACCCATACGTTCCTAACGTCCCAGACGTCCCAGATGTCTCAAAGGTCTTATATATCCCTAATGTCCCAGGCGTATTAGATGTCCCATATGTCCCTAATGTGCCAGGCGTCTTAAATGTCCCATATGTCCTTAACGTCCCGGACGTCCTAGACGTCCTAGATGTCCCATATGTCCTTAACGTCCCAGACGTCCCAGATGTCCCATATGTCCCTAACGTCCCAGACGTCCCAGATGTCCCATATGTCCCATATGTCCCTAATGTCCCAGACGTCCTAGATGTCCCATATGTCCCTAACGTCCCAGACGTCTCAGATGTCCCATATGTCCTTAACGTCCCAAACGTCTCGGACATACTAAATGTCCCATATGTCCCTAATGTCCCAGACGTTCTAGATGTCCCATATGTCCCTAACGTCCCAGACGTCTCAGACGTCCTAGATGTCCCATATGTCCCTTACGTCCCAGACGTCCTAGATGTCCCATATGTCCCTAACGTCCCAGACGTCCCAGATGTCCCATATGTCCTTAACGTCCCAGACGTCCCGGACGTCCTAAATGTCCCATATGTCCCTAATGTCCCAGACGTTCTAGATGTCCCATATGTCCCTAACGTCCCAGACGTCTCAGACGTCCTAGATGTCCCATATGCCCCTAACGTCCCAGACGTCCTAGATGTCCCATATGTCCCTAACGTCCCAGACGTCTCAGACGTCCTAGATGTCCTATATGTCCTTAACGTCCCAGACGTCCCAGATGTCCCATATGTCCCTAACGTCTCAGACGTCCCAGATGTCCCATATGTTCTTAACGTCCCAGACGTCCCAGATGTCTCATATGTCTCATATGTCCCTAATGTCCCAGGCGTCCCAGATGTCCCATATGTCCCATATGTCCCTAATGTCCCAGAAGTTTTAAATGTTCCATATGTCCTTAACGTTTCAGACGTCCCAGACGTCCTAGATGTCCCATATGTCCTTAACGTCCCAGACGTTCCAGATGTCCCATATGTCTCTAACGTCCCAGCCGTCCCATATGTCCCATATCTCTCATATGTCCGTAATGTCCCAGACGTCCTAGATGTCCCATACATCCTTAACGTCCCAGACGTCCCAGATATCCCATATGTCCTATATCTCCCTAACGTCCCAGACGTCCCAGATGTCCCATATGTCCCTAACGTCCCAGATGTTCCATATGTCCCTAACGTCCCAGACGTCTTAGATGTCTTATATGTCCCTAACGTCCCAGACGTCCCAGACCTCCCATATGTCCCTAACGTCCCAGACGTCCTAGATGTCCCTTATATCTTTAACGCCCCAGACGTCCCAGATGTCCTATATGTCAATAACGTCCCAGACGTCCCAGATGTTCTATATGTCCCATATGTCCCTAATGTCCCAGGCGTTCCAGATCTCCCTAATGTCCCATATGTTCCTAATGTCCAGGGCGTCCTAAATGTCCCATATGTCCTTAACCTCCCAGACGTCCCAGACGTCCTAGATGTCCCATATTTCCTTTACGTCCCAGACGTCCCAGATATCCCATATGTCCCTAATGTCCCAGGCGTCCTAAATGTCCCATATGTCCTTAACGTCCCAGATGTCCCATATGTCCCAAATGATCCTAATGTCCCAGGCGTCCTAAATGTCCCATATGTCCTTAACGTTCCAGACGTCCCAGACGTCCTAGATGTCCCAAATGTCCTTAACGTCCTAGACGTCCCAGATGTCCCATAGGTCCCATATGTTTCTAATGTCCCAGGCGTCCTAGATGTTCCATATGTCCCTAACGTCCCAGACGTCCCAGATGTCCTAGATGTTCCATATGTCCTTAACGTCCCAGACGTCCCAGATGTCCCATATGTCCTTAACGTCCCAGACGTCCCAGATGTCTCATATGTCCCTAATGTCCCAGGCGTCCTAAATGTCCCATATGTCCTTAACGTCCCAGACGTCCCAGACGCCGTAGATGTCCCATATGTCATTAACGTCCCGGACGTCCCAGATGTCCCATATGTCCCTAACGTCCCAGACGTCCTAGATGTCCCATATGTCCCATATGTCTCTAACGTCCGAGGCGTCCCAGATGTCCCATATGTCCCTAATGTCCCAGGCGTCCTAAATGTCCCATATGTCCTTAACGTCCCACACGTCCCAGACGTCCTAGATGTCCCATATGTCCTTAAAGTCCCAGACGTCCCAGATGTCTAATATGTCCCATGTGTCCCTAATGACCCAGGCGTCCTAAATGTTCCATATGTCCCTAACGTCCAAGACGTCCAAATGTCCCATATGTCCCTAACGTCCCAGACGTCCCAGAAGTCCCGTATATCCCTAACGTCCCTGACGTCCCAGACGTCCTAGATGTCCCATATGTCCCTAAAGTCCAAGACGTCCTAGATGTCCTATATGACCCTAACGTCCCAGACGTCCTAGATGTCCAATATGTCCCACATGTCTCTAATGTCCCAGGCGTCCCAGATGTCGCATATGTTCCATATGTCCCTAATGTCCCAGGCGTCTCAGATGTCCCATATGTTTTATATGTCCCTAACGTCCTAGGCGTCCTAAATGTCCCATATGTCCTTAACGTTCCAGACGTCCCGGACGTCCTAAATGTCGCATATGTCACTAACGTCCCAGACGTCTCAGCTGTCCCGTATGTCCCTAACGTCCCACACGTCCGAGATGTCCTAGATGTCCCATATGTCTCTAACGTTACAGACGTCCTAGATGTCCTATATGTTCCTAACGTCCCAGATGTCCCATATGTCCCTAAAGTCCCAGACGTCCCAGATGTCCCATATGTCCCTAACGTCCCAGACGTCCTAGATGTCCCATATGTCCTTAACGTCCCAGACGTCCCAGATGACCCATATGTCCCTAACGTCCCAGACGTCCCAGATGTCCCAAAGGTCTTATATATCCCTAATGTCCCAGGCGTATTAGATGTCCCATATGTCCCTAATGTGCCAGGCGTCCTAAATGTCCCATATGTCTTTAACGTCCCGGACGTCCCAGACGTCCTAGATGTCCCATATGTCCTTAACGTCCCACACGTCCCAGATGTCCCATATGTCCCTAACGTCCCAGACGTCCCAGATGTAACATATGTCCCATATGACCTTAATGTCCTAGGCGTCCTAGATATTCCATATGTCCCTAACGTCCCAGACGTCGTAGATGTAACATATGTCCCATATGACCTTAATGTCCTAGGCGTCCTAGATATTCCATATGTCCCTAACGTCCCAGACGTCCCAGATGTCTCATATGTCCTTAACGTCCCAGACGTCCCAGACGTCCTAGATGTCCCATATGTCCCTAACGTCCCAGACGTCTCAGACGTCCTAGATGTCCCATATGTCTCTAACGTCCCAGACGTCCTAGATGTCCCATATGCCCCTAACGTCCCAAACGTCTCAGACGTCCTAGATGTCCTATATGTCCCTAACGTCCCAGACGTCCCAGATGTCCCATATGTCCCTAACGTCTCAGACGTCCCAGATGTCCCATATGTCCTTAACGTCCCAGACGTCCCAGATGTGCCATATGTCTCATATGTCCCTAATGTCCCATGCGTCCCAGATGTCCCATATGTCCCATATGTCCCTAATGTCCCAGACGTTTTAAATGTCCTATATGTTCTTAACGTTTCAGACGTCCCAGACGTCCTAGGTGTCCCATATGTCCTTAACGTCCAAGACGTCCCAGATGTCCCATATGTCCCATATGTCCCTAATGTCCCAGGCGCCCTAAATGTCCCATATGTCCTTAACGTCCCAGACGTCCCAGAAGTCCTAGATGTCCCATATGTCCTTAACGTCCCAAACGTCCCAGATGTCCCATATGTCTCTAACATCCCAGACGTCCCATTTGTCGTATATGTCCCATATGTCCCTAACGTCCCAGACGTCCTAGATGTCCCATATATCCTTAACGTCCCAGACGTCCCAGATATCCCATAGGTCCTATATCTCCCTAACGTCCCAGACGTGCCAGATGTCCCATATGTCCTTAACGTCCCAGACGTCCCGGACGTCCTAAATGTCCCATATGTCCCTAATGTCCCAGACGTCCTAGATGTCCCATATGTCCCTAACGTCCCAGACGTCTCAGATGTCCCATATGTCCATAACGTCCCAGACGTGCCGGACGTCCTAAATGTCCCATATGTCCCTAATGTCCCAGACGTTCTAGATGTCCCATATGTCCCTAACGTCCCAGACGTCTCAGACGTCCTAGATGTCCCATATGTCCCTAACGTCCCAGACGTCTCAGACGTCCTAGATGTCCTATATGTCCCTAACGTCCCAGACGTCCCAGATGTCCCATATGTCCCTAACGTCTCAGACGTCCCGGACGTCCTAAATGTCCCATATGTCCCTAATGTCCCAGACGTTCTAGATGTCCCATATGTCCCTAACGTCCCAGACGTCTCAGACGTCCTAGATGTCCCATATGCCCCTAACGTCCCAGACGTCCTAGATGTCCCATATGTCCCTAACGTCCCAGACGTCTCAGATGTCCTAGATGTCCTATATGTCCCTAACGTCCCAGACGTCCCAGATGTCCCATATGTCCCTAACGTCTCAGACGTCCCAGATGTCCCATATGTTCTTAACGTCCCAGACGTCCCAGATGTCTCATATGTCTCATATGTCCCTAATGTCCCAGGCGTCCCAGATGTACCATATGTCCCATATGTCCCTAATGTCCCAGAAGTTTTAAATGTCCCATATGTCCTTAACGTTTCAGACGTCCCAGACGTCCTAGATGTCCCATATGTCCTTAACGTCCCAGACGTTCCAGATGTCCCATATGTCTCTAACGTCCCAGCCGTCCCATATGTCCCATATCTCTCATATGTCCGTAATGTCCCAGACGTCCTAGATGTCCCATACATCCTTAACGTCCCAGACGTCCCAGATATCCCATATGTCCTATATCTCCCTAACGTCCCAGACGTCCCAGATGTCCCATATGTCCCTAACGTCCCAGATGTTCCATATGTCCCTAACGTCCCAGACGTCTTAGATGTCTTATATGTCCCTAACGTCCCAGACGTCCCAGACCTCCCATATGTCCCTAACATCCCAGACGTCCTAGATGTCCCTTATATCTTTAACGCCCCAGACGTCCCAGATGTCCTATATGTCAATAACGTCCCAGACGTCCCAGATGTTCTATATGTCCCATATGTCCCTAATGTCCCAGGCGTCCCAGATCTCCCTAATGTCCCATATGTTCCTAATGTCCAGGGCGTCCTAAATGTCCCATATGTCCTTAACCTCCCAGACGTCCCAGACGTCCTAGATGTCCCATATTTCCTTAACGTCCCAGACGTCCCAGATATCCCATATGTCCCTAATGTCCCAGGCGTCCTAAATGTCCCATATGTCCTTAACGTCCCAGGCGTCCCAGATGTCCCATATGTCCCAAATGATCCTAATGTCCCAGGCGTCCTAAATGTCCCATATGTCCTTAACGTTCCAGACGTCCCAGACGTCCTAGATGTCCCAAATGTCCTTAACGTCCCAGACGTCCCAGATGTCCCATAGGTCCCATATGTTTCTAATGTCCCAGGCGTCCTAGATGTTCCATATGTCCCTAACGTCCCAGACGTCCCAGATGTCCTAGATGTTCCATATGTCCTTAAAGTCCCAGACGTCCCAGATGTCCCATATGTCCTTAACGTCCCAGACGTCCCAGATGTCTCATATGTCCCTAATGTCCCAGGCGTCCTAAATGTCCCATATGTCCTTAACGTCCCAGACGTCCCAGACGCCGTAGATGTCCCATATGTCATTAACGTCCCGGACGTCCCAGATGTCCCATATGTCCCTAACGTCCCAGACGTCCTAGATGTCCCATATGTCCCATATGTCTCTAATGTCCGAGGCGTCCCAGATGTCCCATATGTCCCATATGTCCCTAATGTCCCAGGAGTCCTAAATGTCCCATATGTCCTTAACGTCCCACACGTCCCAGACGTCCTAGATGTCCCATATGTCCTTAAAGTCCCAGACGTTCCAGATGTCTAATATGTCCCATGTGTCCCTAATGACCCAGGCGTCCTAAATGTTCCATATGTCCCTAACGTCCAAGACGTCTAAATGTCCCATATGTCCCTAACGTCCCAGACGTCCCAGCTGTCCCGTATATCCCTAACGTCCCTGACGTCCCAGACGTCCTAGATGTCCCATATGACCCTAAAGTCCAAGACGTCCTAGATGTCCTACATGACCCTAACGTCCCAGACGTCCTAGATGTCCAATATGTCCCACATGTCTCTAATGTCCCAGGCGTCCCAGATGTCGCATATGTTCCATATGTCCCTAATGTCCCAGGCGTCTCAGATGTCCCATATGTCTTATATGTCCCTAACGTCCTAGGCGTCCTAAATGTCCCATATGTCCTTAACGTTCCAGACGTCCCGGACGTCCTAAATGTCGCATATGTCACTAACGTCCCAGACGTCTCAGCTGTCCCGTATGTCCCTAACGTCCCACACGTCCGAGATGTCCCATATGTCTCTAACGTTACAGACGTCCTAGATGTCCTATATGTTCCTAACGTCCCAGATGTCCCATATGTCCCTAAAGTCCCAGACGTCCCAGATGTCCCATATGTCCCTAACGTCCCAGACGTCCTAGATGTCCCATATGTCCTTAACGTCCCAGACGTCCCAGATGACCCATATGTCCCTAACGTCCCAGACGTCCCAGATGTCCCAAAGGTCTTATATATTCCTAATGTCCCAGGCGTATTAGATGTCCCATATGTCCCTAATGCGCCAGGCGTCCTAAATGTCCCATATGTCTTTAACGTCCCGGACGTCCCAGACGTCCTAGATGTCCCATATGTCCTTAAAGTCCCACACGTCCCAGATGTCCCATATGTCCCTAACGTCCCAGACGTTTCAGATGTAACATATGTCCCATATGACCTTAATGTCCTAGGCGTCCTAGATATTCCATATGTCCATAACGTCCCAGACGTCGTAGATGTAACATATGTGCCATATGACCTTAATGTCCTAGGCGTCCTAGATATTCCATATGTCCCTAACGTCCCAGACGTCGTAGATGTAACATATGTCCCATATGACCTTAATGTCCTAGGCGTCCTAGATATTCCATATGTCCCTAACGTCCCAGACGTCCCAGATGTCTCATATGTCCTTAACGTCCCAGACGTCCCAGACGTCTTAGATGTCCCATATGTCCCTAACGTCCCAGACGTCCCAGACGTCTTAGATGTCCCATATGCCCCTAACGTCCCAAACGTCTCAGACGTCCTAGATGTCCTATATGTCCCTAACGTCTCAGACGTCCCAGATGTCCCATATGTCCCTAACGTCTCAGACGTCCCAGATGTCCCATATGTCCTTAACGTCCCAGAGGTCCCAGATGTGCCATATGTCTCATATGTCCTTAAGGTCCCAGGCGTCCCAGATGTCCCATATGTCCCATATGTCCCTAATGTCCCAGACGTTTTAAATGTCCTACATGTTCTTAACGTTTCAGACGTCCCAGACGTCCTAGGTGTCCCATATGTCCTTAACGTCCAAGACGTCCCAGATGTCCCATATGTCCCATATGTCCCTAATGTCCCAGGCGCCCTAAATGTCCCATATGTCCTTAACGTCCCAGACGTCCCAGACGTCCTAGATGTCCCATATGTCCTTAACGTCCCAAACGTCCCAGATGTCCCATATGTCTCTAACATCCCAGACGTCCCATATGTCGTATATGTCAAATATGTCCTTAATGTCCCAGGCGTCCCAGATGTCCCATATGTCCCTAACGTCCCAGACGTCCTAGATGTCCCATATATCCTTAACGTCCCAGACGTCCCAGATATCCCATAGGTCCTATATCTCCCTAACGTCCCAGACGTGCCAGATGTCCCATATGTCCCTAACGTCCCAGATGTTCCATATGTCCCTAACGTCCCAGACGTCCCAGATGTCCCATATGTCCTTAACGTCCCAGACGTCCCGGACGTCCTAAACGTCCCATATGTCCCTAATGTCCCAGACGTCCTAGATGTCCCATATGTCCCTAACGTCCCAGACGTCTCAGATGTCCCATATGTCCTTAACGTCCCAGACGTGCCGGACGTCCTAAATGTCCCATATGTCCCTAATGTCCCAGACGTCCTAGATGTCCCATATGTCCTTAACGTCCCAGACGTCTCAGACGTCCTAGATGTCCCATATGTCCCTAACGTCCCAGACGTCCTAAATGTCCCATATGTCCCTAACGTCCCAGACGTCCCAGATGTCCCATATGTCCTTAACGTCCCGGACGTCCTAAATGTCCCATATGTCCCAGACGTCCTAGATGTCCCATATGTCCCTAACGTCCCAGACGTCTCAGACGTCCTAGATGTCCCATATGCCCCTAACGTCCCAGACGTCCTAGATGTCCCATATGTCCCTAACGTCCCAGACGTCTCAGACGTCCTAGATGTCCTATATGTCCCTAACGTCCCAGACGTCCCAGATGTCCCATATGTCCCTAACGTCTCAGACGTCCCAGATGTCCCATATGTTCTTAACGTCCCAGACGTCCCAGATGTCTCATATGTCTCATATGTCCCTAATGTCCCAGGCGTCCCAGATGTCCCATATGTCCCATATGTCCCTAATGTCCCAGAAGTTTTAAATGTCCCATATGTCCTTAACGTTTCAGACGTCCCAGACGTCCTAGATGTCCTATATGTCCTTAACGTCCCAGACGTCCCAGATGTCCCATATGTCTCTAACGTCCCAGCCGTCCCATATGTCCCATATCTCTCATATGTCCTTAATGTCCCAGACGTCCTAGATGTCCCATACATCCTTAACGTCCCAGACGTCCCAGATATCCCATATGTCCTATATCTCCCTAACGTCCCAGACGTCCCAGATGTCCCATATGTCCCTAACGTCCCAGATGTTCCATATGTCCCTAACGTCCCAGACGTCTTAGATGTCTTATATGTCCCTAACGTCCCAGACGTCCCAGATCTCCCATATGTCCCTAACGTCCCAGACGTCCTAGATGTCCCTTATACCTTTAACGTCCCAGACGTTCCAAATGTTCTAAATGTCCCATATGTTCCTAATGTCCAGGGCGTCCTAAATGTCCCATATGTCCTTAACCTCCCAGACGTCCCAGACGTCCTAGATGTCCCATATGTCCTTAACGTCCCAGACGTCCCAGATATCCCATATCTCCCATATGTCCCTAATGTCCCAGGCGTCCTAAATGTCCCATATGTCCTTAACGTCCCAGGCGTCCCAGATGTCCCATATGTCCGTAACGTCCCAGACGTCCCAGATGTTCAATATGTCCCATATGTCTCTAATGTCCCAGGCGTCCCAGATGACCCATATGTCCCAAATGATCCTAATGTCCCAGGCGTCCTAAATGTCCCATATGTCCTTAACGTTCCAGACGTCCCAGACGTCCTAGATATCCCAAATGTCCTTAACGTCCCAGACGTCCCAGATGTCCCATAGGTCCCATATGTTTCTAATGTCCCAGGCGTCCTAGATGTTCCATATGTCCCTAACGTCCCAGACGTCCCAGATGTCCTAGATGTTCCATATGTCCTTAACGTCCCAGACGTCCCAGATGTCCCTTATGTCCTTAACGTCCCAGATGTCCCAGATGTCTCATATGTCCCTAATGTCCCAGGCGTAATAAATGTCCCATATGTCCTTATCGTCCCAGACGTCCCAGACGCCGTAGATGTCCCATATGTCATTAACGTCCCGGACGTCCCAGATGTCCCATATGTCCCTAACGTCGCAGACGTCTTAGATGTCCCATATGTCCCATATGTCTCTAATGTCCGAGGCGTCCCAGATCTCCCATATGTCCCTAACGTCCCAGACGTCCCAGATGTCCCATATGTCCCTAACGTCTCAGACGTCCCAGATGTCCCATATGTCCTTAACGTCCCAGACGTCCCAGATGTGCCATATGTCTCATATGTCCCTAATGTCCCAGGCGTCCCAGATGTCCCATATGTCCCATATGGCCCTAATGTCCCAGACGTTTTAAATGTCCCATATGTCCTTAACGTTTCAGACGTCCCAGACGTCCTAGGTGTCCCATATGTCCTTAACGTCCAAGACGTCCCAGATGTCCCATATGTCCCATATGTCCCTAATGTCCCAGGCGCCCTAAATGTCCCATATGTCCTTAACGTCCCAGACGTCCCAGACGTCCTAGATGTCCCATATGTCCTTAACGTCCCAGACGTCCCAGATGTCCCATATGTCTCTAACGTCCCAGACGTCCCATATGTCGTATATGTCCCATATGTCCTTAATGTCCCAGGCGTCCCAGATGTCCCATATGTCCCTAACGTCCCAGACGTCCTAGATGTCCCATATATCCTTAACGTCCCAGACGTCCCAGATATCCCATAGGTCCTATATCTCCCTAACGTCCCAGACGTGCCAGATGTCCCATATGTCCCTAACGTCCCAGATGTTCTATATGTCCCTAACGTCCCAGACGTCCTAGATGTCCTATATGTCCCTAACGTCCCAGACGTCCCAGATCTCCCATATGTCCCTAACGTCCCAGCCGTCAGAGATGTCTTATATGTCCCATATGTCCCTAATGTCCCAGGCGTCCCAGATCTCCCATATGTTCCAAATGTCCCTAATGTCCTAGGCGTCCTAAATGTCCCATATGTCCTTAACGTCCCAGACGTCCTAGATGTCCCAAATGTCCTTAACGTCCCAGACGTCCCAGATGTCCCATATGTTTCATATGTTTCTAATGTCCCAGGCGTCCTAGAAGTTCCATATGTCCTTAACGTCCCAGAACTCCCAGGTGTCCTAGATGTCCCATATGTCTCTAACGTCCCAGACGTCTCAGCTGTCCCGTATGTCCCTAACGTCCCACACGTCCGAAATATCCTAGATGTCCCATATGTCTCTAACGTTACAGACGTCCTAGATGTCCTATATGTTCCTAACGTCCCAGATGTCCCATATGTCCCTAACGTCCCAGACGTCCTAGATGTCCCATATGTCCTTATCGTCCTAGACGTCCCAGATGACCCATATGTCCCTAACGTCCCAGACGTCTCAGATGTCCCAAAGGTCTTATATATCCCTAATGTCCCAGGCGTATTAGATGTCCCATATGTCCCATATGTCCCTAATGTGCCAGGCGTCCTAAATGTCCCATATGTCTTTAACGTCCCGGACGTCCCAGACGTCCTAGATGTCCCATATGTCCTTAACGTCCCACACGTCCCAGATGTCCCATATGTCCCTAACGTCCCAGACGTCCTAGATGTCCCATATGTCCCTAACCGTCCCAGACGTCTCAGACGTCCTAGATGTCCCATATGTCTCTAACGTCACAGACGTCCTAGATGTCCCATATGTTCCTAACGTCCCAGCCGTCCCAGATGTCCTATATGTCCCATATGTCCCTAATGTCCCAGGCGTCCCAGATCTCCCATATGTTCCAAATGTCCCTAATGTCCTAGGCGTCCTAAATGTCCCATATGTCCTTAACGTCCCAGACGTCCCAGACGTCCTAGATGTCCCAAATGTCCTTAACGTCCCAGACGTCCCAGATGTCCCATATGTTTCATATGTTTCTAATGTCCCAGGCGTCCTAGAATTTCCATATGTCCCTAACGTCCCAGAAGTCCCAGGTGTCCTAGATGTCCCATATGTCCTTAAAGTCCCAGACGTCCCAGATGTCCCATATGTCCCTAACGTCCCAGACGTCCCAGATGTCCCATATGTCCCTAATGTCCCAGGCGTAATAAATGTCCCATATGTCCTTAACGTCCCGGACGTCCCAGACGCCTTAGATGTCCCATATGTCCTTAACGTCCCAGACGTCCCAGACGTCCTAGATGTCCCATATTTCCTTAACGTCCCAGACGTCCCAGATATCCCATATGTCCCTAGCATCCCAGACGTCCCAGATGTCCCATATGTCTTTAACGTCCCATACCTCCCAGATGTCCCATATGTAACTAACGTCCCAGACGTCCCAGATGTCCTATATGTCCCATATGTTCCTAATGTCCCAGGCGTCCCAAATGTCCCATATGTCCCATAGGTCCCTAATGTCTCAGGTGTCCTAAATGTCCCATATGTCCTTAACGTCCCAGTCGTCCCAGACGTCCTAGATGTCCCATATTTCCTTAACGTTCCAGACGTCCCAGATGTACCATATGTCCCTAACGTCCCAGACGTCCCAGATGTCCCATATGTCCCATATGTCCCTAATGTCCCAGGCGTCCCAGATTTCCCATATGTCCCTAATGTCCCAGGCGTCCTAAATGTCCCATATGTCCTTACCGTCCCAGACGTCCCAGACGTCTTAGATGTCCCATATGTCCTTAACGTCCCAGACGTCCCAGATGTCCCAAATGTCCCTAACGTCCCAGATGTTCTATATGTCCCTAACGTCCCAGACGTCCTAGATGTCCCATATGTCCCTAACGTCCCAGACGTCCCAGATCTCCCATATGTCCCTAACGTCCCAGACGTTCCAGATGTCCCATATGTCCCTAACGTCTCAGACGTCCCAGATGTCCCATATGTCCTTAACGTCCCAGACGTCCCAGATGTGCCATATGTCCCATATGTCCTTAACGTCCCAGACGTCCCAGATGTCCCACATGTCTCTAACGTCCCAGACGTCCCATATGTCGTATATGTCCCATATGTCCTTAATGTCCCAGGCGTCGCAGATGTCCCATATGTCCCTAACGTCCCAGACGTCCTAGATGTCCCATATATCCTTAACGTCCCAGACGTCCCAGATATCCCATAGGTCCTATATCTCCCTAACGTCCCAGACGTGCCAGATGTCCCATATGTCCCTAACGTCCCAGATGTTCTATATGTCCCTAACGTCCCAGACATCCTAGATGTCCTATATGTCCCTAACGTCCCAGACGTCCCAGATCTCCCATATGTCCCTAACGTCCCAGACGTTCCAGATGTCCCATATGTCCCTAACGTCTCAGACGTCCCAGATCTCCCATATGTCCCTAACGTCCCAGACGTCCCAGATGTCCCATATGTCCCTAACGTCTCAGACGTCCCAGATGTCCCATATGTCCTTAACGTCCCAGACGTCCCAGATGTGCCATATGTCTCATATGTCCCTAATGTCCCAGGCGTCCCAGATGTCCCATATGTCCCATATGGCCCTAATGTCCCAGACGTTTTAAATGTCCCATATGTCCTTAACGTTTCAGACGTCCCAGACGTCCTAGGTGTCCCATATGTCCTTAACGTCCAAGACGTCCCAGATGTCCCATATGTCCCATATGTCCCTAATGTCCCAGGCGCCCTAAATGTCCCATATGTCCTTAACGTCCCAGACGTCCCAGACGTCCTAGATGTCCCATATGTCCTTAACGTCCCAGACGTCCCAGATGTCCCATATGTCTCTAACGTCCCAGACGTCCCATATGTCGTATATGTCCCATATGTCCTTAATGTCCCAGGCGTCCCAGATGTCCCATATGTCCCTAACGTCCCAGACGTCCTAGATGTCCCATATATCCTTAACGTCCCAGACGTCCCAGATATCCCATAGGTCCTATATCTCCCTAACGTCCCAGACGTGCCAGATGTCCCATATGTCCCTAACGTCCCAGATGTTCTATATGTCCCTAACGTCCCAGACGTCCTAGATGTCCTATATGTCCCTAACGTCCCAGACGTCCCAGATCTCCCATATGTCCCTAACGTCCCAGCCGTCAGAGATGTCTTATATGTCCCATATGTCCCTAATGTCCCAGGCGTCCCAGATCTCCCATATGTTCCAAATGTCCCTAATGTCCTAGGCGTCCTAAATGTCCCATATGTCCTTAACGTCCCAGACGTCCTAGATGTCCCAAATGTCCTTAACGTCCCAGACGTCCCAGATGTCCCATATGTTTCATATGTTTCTAATGTCCCAGGCGTCCTAGAAGTTCCATATGTCCTTAACGTCCCAGAACTCCCAGGTGTCCTAGATGTCCCATATGTCTCTAACGTCCCAGACGTCTCAGCTGTCCCGTATGTCCCTAACGTCCCACACGTCCGAAATATCCTAGATGTCCCATATGTCTCTAACGTTACAGACGTCCTAGATGTCCTATATGTTCCTAACGTCCCAGATGTCCCATATGTCCCTAACGTCCCAGACGTCCTAGATGTCCCATATGTCCTTATCGTCCTAGACGTCCCAGATGACCCATATGTCCCTAACGTCCCAGACGTCTCAGATGTCCCAAAGGTCTTATATATCCCTAATGTCCCAGGCGTATTAGATGTCCCATATGTCCCATATGTCCCTAATGTGCCAGGCGTCCTAAATGTCCCATATGTCTTTAACGTCCCGGACATCCCAGACGTCCTAGATGTCCCATATGTCCTTAACGTCCCACACGTCCCAGATGTCCCATATGTCCCTAACGTCCCAGACGTCCTAGATGTCCCATATGTCCCTAACCGTCCCAGACGTCTCAGACGTCCTAGATGTCCCATATGTCTCTAACGTCCCAGACGTCCTAGATGTCCCATATGTCCCTAACGTCCCAAACGGCTCAGACGTCCTAGATGTCTTATATGTCCCTAACGTCCCAGACGTCCCAAATGTCCCATATGTCCCTAACGTCTCAGACGTCCCAGATGTCCCATATGTCTTTAACGTCCCAGGCGTCCCAGATGTCCCATATGTCCCATATGTCCCTAATGTCCCAGACGTTTTAAATGTCCCATATGTCCTTAACGTTTCAGACGTCCCAGACGTCCTAGGTGTCCCATATGTCCTTAACGTCCAAGACGTCCCAGATGTCCCATATGTCCCATATGTCCCTAATGTCCCAGGCGCCCTAAATGTCCCATATGTCCTTAACGTCCCAGACGTCCCAGATGTCCCATATGTCTCTAACGTCCCAGACGTCCCATATGTCCTATATGTCCCATATGTCCTTAATGTCCCAGGCGTCCCAGATGTCCCATATGTCCCTAACGTTCCAGACGTCCTAGATGTCCCATATATCCTTAACGTCCCAGACGTCCCAGATATCCCCTAGGTCCTATATCTCCCTAACGTCCCAGACGTGCCAGATGTCCCATATGTCCCTAACGTCCCAGATGTTCCATATGTCGCTAACGTCCCAGACGTCCTAGATGTCCTATATGTCCCTAACGTCCCAGGCGTCCCAGATGTCCCTTGTATCCTTAACGTCCCAGACGTCCCAGATGTCCCATATGTTCCTAACGTCCCAGCCGTCCCAGATGTCCTATATGTCCCATATGTCCCTAATGTCCCAGGCGTCCCAGATCTCCCATATGTTCCAAATGTCCCTAATGTCCTAGGCGTCCTAAATGTCCCATATGTCCTTAACGTCCCAGACGTCCCAGACGTCCTAGATGTCCCAAATGTCCTTAACGTCCCAGACGTCCCAGATGTCCCATATGTTTCATATGTTTCTAATGTTCCAGGCGTCCTAGAATTTCCATATGTCCCTAACGTCCCAGAAGTCCCAGGTGTCCTAGATGTCCCATATGTCCTTAAAGTCCCAGACGTCCCAGATGTCCCATATGTCCCTAACGTCCCAGACGTCCCAGATGTCCCATATGTCCCTAATGTCCCAGGCGTAATAAATGTCCCATATGTCCTTAACGTCCCGGACGTCCCAGACGCCTTAGATGTCCCATATGTCCTTAACGTCCCAGACGTCCCAGACGTCCTAGATGTCCCATATTTCCTTAACGTCCCAGACGTCCCAGATATCCCATATGTCCCTAGCATCCCAGACGTCCCAGATGTCCCATATGTCTTTAACGTCCCAGACCTCCCAGATGTCCCATATGTAACTAACGTCCCAGACGTCCCAGATGTCCTATATGTCCCATATGTTCCTAATGTCCCAGGCGTCCCAAATGTCCCATATGTCCCATAGGTCCCTAATGTCTCAGGTGTCCTAAATGTCCCATATGTCCTTAACGTCCCAGTCGTCCCAGACGTCCTAGATGTCCCATATTTCCTTAACGTTCCAGACGTCCCAGATGTACCATATGTCCCTAACGTCCCAGACGTCCCAGATGTCCCATATGTCCCATATGTCCCTAATGTCCCAGGCGTCCCAGATTTCCCATATGTCCCTAATGTCCCAGGCGTCCTAAATGTCCCATATGTCCTTACCGTCCCAGACGTCCCAGACGTCTTAGATGTCCCATATGTCCTTAACGTCCCAGACGTCCCAGATGTCCCAAATGTCCCATGTGTCCCTAATGTCCCAGGCGTCCTAGATGTTCCATATGTTCCTAACGTCCAAACCGTCCTAAATGTGCCATATGTGCCTAACGTCCCAGACGTCCCAGCTGTCCCATATGTCTCTAACGTCCCTGACGTCCCAGACGTCCCAGATGTCCCATATGTCCCTAACGTCCCAGGCGCCCTAGATGTCCTATTTGTCCCTAACGTCCCAGACGTCCCAGATGTACCATATGTCCCACATGTCCCTAATGTCCCAGGCGTCCCAGATGTCCCATATGTCCCTAATATCCCAGGCGTCCTAAATGTCCCATATGCCCATAATGTCCCAGACGTCCCAGACGCACTAAATGTCCCATATGCCCTTAACGTCCCAGACGTCCCAGACGTCCCAAATGTCCCATATGTTCCATATGTCCCTAATTTTCCAAGCGTCCCAGATGTCCCATATGTCCCTAACGTCCCAGGCGTCCTAAATGTCAAATATGTCCTCAACGTTCCAGACGTCCCGGACGTCCTAAATGTCGCATATGTCTCTAACGTCTCAGACGTCTCAGCTGTCCCGTGTGTCCCTAACGTCCCAGACGTCCGAAATGTCCTAGATGTCCCACATGTGCCTATCGTCACAGACGTCCTAGATGTCCTATATGTTCCTAACGTCCAAGACGTTTCAGATGTCCCATTTGTCACTAAAGTCCCAGACGTCCCAGATGTCCCATATGTCCGTAACGTCCCAGACGTCCTAGATGTCCCATATGTCCCTATCGTCACAGACGTCCTAGATGTCCTATATGTTCCTAACGTCCCAGACGTCCCAGATGTCCCATATGTCCCTAAAGTCCCAGAAGTCCCAGATGTTCCAAATGTCTTATATATCCCTAATGTCCCAGGCGTATTAGATGTCCCATATGTCCCATATGTTTCTAATGTGCCAGGCGTTCTAAATGTCCCATATGTCCTTAACGTCCCGGACGTCCCAGACGTCCTAGATGTCCCATATGTCCTTAACGTCCCAGACGTCCAAGATGTCCCCTATGTCCCTAACGTCTTAGACGTCCCAGATGTCCCATATGTCCCATATGTCCTTAATGTCCCAGGCGTCCTAGATATTCCAAATGTCCCTAACGTACCAGACGTCCTAAATGTCCCATATGTCCCTAACGTCCCAGACGTCTCAAATGTTCCATATGTCCTTAACGCCCCAGGCGTCCTAGATGTTCCATATGTCCTTAACGTCCCAGACGTCCCGGATGTCCAATATGTCCTTAACGTCCCAGACGTCCCAGACGACCTAGATGTCCCATATGTCCTTAACGTGCCAGACGTCCCAGATGTCCTATATGTCCTTAACGTCCCAGACGTCCCAGACGTCCTAGATGTCCCATATGTCCTTAACGGCCCAGACGTCCCAGATTTCCCATATGTCCCTAACGCCCCAAACGACCCATAGATGTCCCATATGTCCCTAACGTCCCAGACGTCCTTGATGTCCTATATGTTTCTAACGTCCCAGACGTCCCAGATGTCCCATATGTCCCTAACGTCCCAGACGTCCCAGATGTCCCATATGTCCCTAACGTCCCAGACGTTCTAGATGTCCCATATGACCTTAACGTCCCAGACGTCTCAGATGTGCCATATGTCCTTAACGTCCCAGGCGTCCTAGATGTCCCATATGTCTTTAACGTCCCAGACTTCCTAGATGTCCCATATGTCCTTAACGTCCTAGACGTCCCAGATGTCCCATATGTCCCTAACGTCCCAGACGTCCCAGATATCCCATATGTCCCATATGTTCCTAATGTCCCAGGCGTCTTAAATGTCCCATATGTTCCATATGTCCCTAACGTCCCAGACGTCGTAGATGTCCCATATGTTCTTAACGTCCCAGACGTCCCAGATGTCCCATATGTCCCATATGTCCTTAACGTCCCAGACGTCCTAGATGTCCCATATGTCCCTAACGTCCCAGACGTCCTAGATGCCCCAAATGTCCTTAACGTCCCAGACGTCCCAGATGTCCCATATGTTTCATATGTTTCTAATGTCCCAGGCGTCCTAGAAGTTCCATATGTCCTTAACGTCCCAGAACTCCCAGGTGTCCTAGATGTCCCATATGTCTCTAACGTCCCAGACGTCTCAGCTGTCCCGTATGTCCCTAACGTCCCACACGTCCGAGATATCCTAGATGTCCCATATGTCTCTAACGTTACAGACGTCCTAGATGTCCTATATGTTCCTAACTTCCCAGATGTCCCATATGTCCCTAACGTCCCAGACGTCCTAGATGTCCCATATGTCCTTATCGTCCTAGACGTCCCAGATGACCCATATGTCCCTAACGTCCCAGACGTCTCAGATGTCCCAAAGGTCTTATATATCCCTAATGTCCCAGGCGTATTAGATGTCCCATATGTCCCATATGTCCCTAATGTGACAGGCGTCCTAAATGTCCCATATGTCTTTAACGTCCCGGACGTCCCAGACGTCCTAGATGTCCCATATGTCCTTAACGTCCCACACGTCCCAGATGTCCCATATGTCCCTAACGTCCCAGACGTCCTAGATGTCCCATATGTCCCTAACGTCCCAGACGTCTCAGACGTCCTAGATGTCCCATATGTCTCTAACGTCCCAGACGTCCTAGATGTCCCATATGTCCCTAACGTCCCAAACGTCTCAGACGTCCTAGATGTCTTATATGTCCCTAACGTCCCAGACGTCCCAAATGTCCCATATGTCCCTAACGTCTCAGACGTCCCAGATGTCCCATATGTCTTTAACGTCCCAGGCGTCCCAGATGTCCCATATGTCCCATATGTCCCTAATGTCCCAGACGTTTTAAATGTCCCATATGTCCTTAACGTTTCAGACGTCCCAGACGTCCTAGGTGTCCCATATGTCCTTAACGTCCAAGACGTCCCAGATGTCCCATATGTCCCATATGTCCCTAATGTCCCAGGCGCCCTAAATGTCCCATATGTCCTTAACGTCCCAGACGTCCCAGATGTCCCATATGTCTCTAACGTCCCAGACGTCCCATATGTCCTATATGTCCCATATGTCCTTAATGTCCCAGGCGTCCCAGATGTCCCATATGTCCCTAACGTTCCAGACGTCCTAGATGTCCCATATATCCTTAACGTCCCAGACGTCCCAGATATCCCCTAGGTCCTATATCTCCCTAACGTCCCAGACGTGCCAGATGTCCCATATGTCCCTAACGTCCCAGATGTTCCATATGTCGCTAACGTCCCAGACGTCCTAGATGTCCTATATGTCCCTAACGTCCCAGGCGTCCCAGATGTCCCTTGTATCCTTAACGTCCCAGACGTCCCAGATGTCCCATATGTTCCTAACGTCCCAGCCGTCCCAGATGTCCTATATGTCCCATATGTCCCTAATGTCCCAGGCGTCCCAGATCTCCCATATGTTCCAAATGTCCCTAATGTCCTAGGCGTCCTAAATGTCCCATATGTCCTTAACGTCCCAGACGTCCCAGACGTCCTAGATGTCCCAAATGTCCTTAACGTCCCAGACGTCCCAGATGTCCCATATGTTTCATATGTTTCTAATGTCCCAGGCGTCCTAGAATTTCCATATGTCCCTAACGTCCCAGAAGTCCCAGGTGTCCTAGATGTCCCATATGTCCTTAAAGTCCCAGACGTCCCAGATGTCCCATATGTCCCTAACGTCCCAGACGTCCCAGATGTCCCATATGTCCCTAATGTCCCAGGCGTAATAAATGTCCCATATGTCCTTAACGTCCCGGACGTCCCAGACGCCTTAGATGTCCCATATGTCCTTAACGTCCCAGACGTCCCAGACGTCCTAGATGTCCCATATTTCCTTAACGTCCCAGACGTCCCAGATATCCCATATGTCCCTAGCATCCCAGACGTCCCAGATGTCCCATATGTCTTTAACGTCCCAGACCTCCCAGATGTCCCATATGTAACTAACGTCCCAGACGTCCCAGATGTCCCATATGTCCCATATGTCCCTAATGTCCCAGGCGTCCCAAATGTCCCATATGTCCCATAGGTCCCTAATGTCTCAGGTGTCCTAGATGTCCCATATTTCCTTAACGTTCCAGACGTCCCAGATGTACCATATGTCCCTAACGTCCCAGACGTCCCAGATGTCCCATATGTCCCATATGTCCCTAATGTCCCAGGCGTCCCAGATTTCCCATATGTCCCTAATGTCCCAGGCGTCCTAAATGTCCCATATGTCCTTACCGTCCCAGACGTCCCAGACGTCTTAGATGTCCCATATGTCCTTAACGTCTCAGACGTCCCAGATGTCCCAAATGTACCATGTGTCCCTAATGTCCCAGGCGTCCTAGATGTTCCATATGTCCCTAACGTCCAAACCGTCCTAAATGTGCCATATGTGCCTAACGTCCCAGACGTCCCAGCTGTCCCATATGTCTCTAACGTCCCTGACGTCCCAGACGTCCCAGATGTCCCATATGTCCCTAACGTCCCAGGCGCCCTAGATGTCCTATTTGTCCCTAACGTCCCAGACGTCCCAGATGTACCATATGTCCCACATGTCCCTAATGTCCCAGGCGTCCCAGATGTCCCATATGTCCCTAATATCCCAGGCGTCCTAAATGTCCCATATGCCCATAACGTCCCAGACGTCCCAGACGCACTAAATGTCCCATATGCCCTTAACGTCCCAGACGTCCCAGACGTCCCAAATGTCCCATATGTTCCATATGTCCCTAATTTTCCAAGCGTCCCAGATGTCCCATATGTCCCTAACGTCCCAGGCGTCCTAAATGTCAAATATGTCCTCAACGTTCCAGACGTCCCGGACGTCCTAAATGTCGCATATGTCTCTAACGTCTCAGACGTCTCAGCTGTCCCGTGTGTCCCTAACGTCCCAGACGTCCGAAATGTCCTAGATGTCCCACATGTGCCTATCGTCACAGACGTCCTAGATGTCCTATATGTTCCTAACGTCCAAGACGTTTCAGATGTCCCATTTGTCACTAAAGTCCCAGACGTCCCAGATGTCCCATATGTCCGTAACGTCCCAGACGTCCTAGATGTCCCATATGTCCCTATCGTCACAGACGTCCTAGATGTCCTATATGTTCCTAACGTCCCAGACGTCCCAGATGTCCCATATGTCCCTAAAGTCCCTGACGTCCCAGATGTTCCAAATGTCTTATATATCCCTAATGTCCCAGGCGTATTAGATGTCCCATATGTCCCATATGTTTCTAATGTGCCAGGCGTTCTAAATGTCCCATATGTCCTTAACGTCCCGGACGTCCCAGACGTCCTAGATGTCCCATATGTCCTTAACGTCCCAGACGTCCAAGATGTCCCCTATGTCCCTAACGTCTTAGACGTCCCAGATGTCCCATATGTCCCATATGTCCTTAATGTCCCAGGCGTCCTAGATATTCCAAATGTCCCTAACGTACCAGACGTCCTAAATGTCCCATATGTCCCTAACGTCCCAGACGTCTCAAATGTTCCATATGTCCTTAACGCCCCAGGCGTCCTAGATGTTCCATATGTCCTTAACGTCCCAGACGTCCCGGATGTCCAATATGTCCTTAACGTCCCAGACGTCCCAGACGACCTAGATGTCCCATATGTCCTTAACGTGCCAGACGTCCCAGATGTCCTATATGTCCTTAACGTCCCAGACGTCCCAGACGTCCTAGATGTCCCATATGTCCTTAACGGCCCAGACGTCCCAGATTTCCCATATGTCCCTAACGCCCCAAACGACCCATAGATGTCCCATATGTCCCTAACGTCCCAGACGTCCTTGATGTCCTATATGTTTCTAACGTCCCAGACGTCCCAGATGTCCCATATGTCCCTAACGTCCCAGACGTCCCAGATGTCCTATATGTCCCTAACGTCCCAGACGTTCTAGATGTCCCATATGACCTTAACGTCCCAGACGTCTCAGATGTGCCATATGTCCTTAACGTCCCAGGCGTCCTAGATGTCCCATATGTCCCTAACGTCCCAGACTTCCTAGATGTCCCATATGTCTTTAACGTCCTAGACGTCCCAGATGTCCCATATGTCCCTAACGTCCCAGACGTCCCAGATATCCCATATGTCCCATATGTTCCTAATGTCCCAGGCGTCTTAAATGTCCCATATGTTCCATATGTCCCTAACGTCCCAGACGTCGTAGATGTCCCATATGTTCTTAACGTCCCAGACGTCCCAGATGTCCCATATGTCCCATATGTCCTTAACGTCCCAGACGTCCTAGATGTCCCATATGTCCCTAACGTCCCAGACGTCCTAGATGTCCCATATGTCCTTAACGTCCTAGACGTCCAAGATGTCCCATATGTCCCTAACGTCCCAGACGTCCCAGATATCCCATATGTCCCATATGTTCCTAATGTCCCAGGCGTCTTAAATGTCCCATATGTTCCATATGTCTCTAACGTCCCAGACGTCCTAGATGTCCCATATGTTCTTAACGTCCCAGACGTCCCAGATGTCCCATATGTCCCTAACGTCCCAGACGTCCTAGATGTCCCTTATGTCCTTAACGTCCTAGACGTCCCAGATGTCCCATATGTCCCTAACGTCCCAGACGTCCCAGATATCCCATATGTCCCATATGTTCCTAATGTCCCAGGCGTCTTAAATGTCCCATATGTTCCATATGTCTCTAACGTCCCAGACGTCCTAGATGTCCCATATGTTCTTAACGTCCCAGACGTCCCAGATGTCCCATATGTCCCTAACGTCCCAGACGTCCTAGATGTCCCATATGTTCTTATCGTCACAGACGTCCCAGATGTCCCATATGTCCCATATGTCCCTAATCTCCCAGGCGTCCTAAATGTCCCATATGTCCTTAACGTCCCAGACGTCCCAGACGTCCTAGATGTCCCATATGTCCTTAACGTCCCAGACGTCCCAGATGTCTCAAATGTCCCTAACGTCCCCGACGTCCCAGATGTCCCATATGTCCCTAGTGTCCCAGGCGTCCCAGATGTCCTAGATGTCCCATATGTCCTTAACGTCCCAGACGTCCCAGATGTCTCAAATGTCCCTAACGTCCTTGACGTCCCAGATGTCCTAGATGTCCCATATGTCCTTAACGTCCCAGACGTCCCAGATGTCTCAAATGCCCCTAACGTCCCCGACGTCCCAGATGTCCCATATGTCCCTAACGTCCCAGACGTCCTAGATGTCCCATATGTCCTTAACGTCTTAGACGTGCCAGATGTCTCAAATGTCCCTAACGTCCCCGACGTCCCAGATGTCTTATATGTCCCTAACGTCCCAGACGTCCCAGATATCCCATATGTCCCATATGTTCCTATTGTCCCAGGCGTGTTAAATGTCCCATATGTTCCATATGTCCCTAACGTCCCAGACGTCCTAGATGTCCCATATGTTCTTAACGTCCCAGACGTCCCAGATGTCCCATATGTCCCATATGTCCCTAATATCCCAGGCGTCCTAAATGTCCCATATGTTCTTAACGTCCCAGACGTCTCAGACGTCCTAGATGTCCCATATGTCCCTAACGTCTTAGACGTCCCAGATGTCCCATATCTCCCTAACGTCCCAGACGTCCCAGATGCCCCATATGTACCATATGTTTACAATGTCCCAGGCGTCCTAGATGTTCCATATGTCCCTAACGTCCCAGACGTCTTAAATGTCCCATATGTCCCTAACGTCCCAGACGTCCCAGCTGTCCCGTATGTCCCTAACGTCGCAGATGTCCCAGACGTCATAGATGTCCTATATGTCCCTAACGTCCCAGACGTCCTAGATGTCGTATATGTCCCTAGCTTCCCAGGCGTCCCAGATGTCCCATACGTCCCACATGTCCCAGGCGTCCTAAATGTCCCATATGTCCTTAACGTCCAAGACGTCCCAAACGTCCTAGATGTCCCATATGTCCTTAACGTCCCAGACGTCCTAGATGTCCCATATGTCCTTAACGTCCCATACGTCCCAGATGTCCCATATGTCCCATATGTCCCTAATGTCCCAGCCGTCCTAAATGTCCCATATGTCCTTAACGTTCCAGACGTCCCAAACGTCCTAGATGTCCCATATGTCCTTAACGTCCCAGACGTTCCAGATGTCCTATATGCCCCTAACGTGCCAGACGTCCCAGATGTCCCATATGTCCCTAATGTCCTAGGCCTCCCAGATGTCCCATATGTCCCTAATGTCCCAGGCGTCCTAAATGCCCCATATGTCCTTAACGTCCTAGACGTCCCAGACGTCCTAGATGTCCCATATGTCCTTAACGTCCCAGACGTCCCAGATTTCCCATATGTCCCTAACATTCCAGACGTCCCAGATGTCCCGTATGTCCCATATGTCTCTAATGTCCCAGGCGTCCTAGATGTTTCATACGTCCCTAACGTCCCAGACGTCCCAAATGTAACATATGTCCCTAACGTCTCAGACATCCCAGCTGTCCCGTATGTCCCTAACGTTCTAGACGTCCCAGATGTTGTTACGATACTTTTGGAGTGCCCCCCGTAGCATTGAACTTTCGCTAGCTGAATTTCTGAACTTGAATATTTATGGTTGGCTTTTGTCAATGTTTGCATGCTTTAACCTGGGTATAATTAGCTATATCTTATTTTTAATTACTCTCCTATAATTATCATGCAGTTTCGTAAGCAACCCCTCGTTTAATTACTTATATTTTGCAAATTAGGTTTATTCTTGCTATATTTTTACAAATATTTGGGTACGGCCGCTAGGCAACCGGTGATACAAATTGTTTTTAACTATTCCATTTGTTGCTAGAGCAATGTTATCTTTTCCTGCAGTCAAACTTGCCTGACTGGTTTTTTGGCTTCTTCTGGCCCAAATTTTTGTTATCAGATGACCTGTGGGCTGGGTTTTTGAATTTTTCGGCTTTCTTTTCAAGCTAAACTGTCGTGCTAGTAGGTGTTCCTCTGCAGCTAAGTGCTTCATAGCCCTTTGGTAGGGCTCGCCTCTTCGAATAGATTGTTTGAGGGATCTGGAAGCATTTCTGCGTTATCGTGGATGTTCGTAATGATTAGTTAGCTACTTACTTGCATCCCTTCGCTTTGGCGGATCTCCTGGAAACGACTTTAGCACGCTTCTTTCGGCTCGACCCCCAGCTTGAGGTAAGATTAGGTCAGTTTTTTCTTAATCGGGAGTACATTTGGGTTCTGTGCGTTTTTAGCCAAAAATTCCCGGCGGGAGTTAAAACACTCCCCATCTGCTTGAAATCCTTCCTGTCTGGAGTAGACCTACCCCGTTCGACTGCACCCTGCTCGAATCCAGTTCGATGCACTGGGCCCCTAAGATAGTCGCATCGCCTGTGAATTTTTCAACTCTCGTGGGCCACGCTGAAGATTGAGCAACTGCTTTACACTCACCTGCAAGTCATCTTGCAACCTCCATAGCTGGCACTGCACCCCGCAGCTGCAGCCGTCATCGTTGCTTCTCTCTAGCTACGTCCAACCACAGGGGAGCGAACGGAGAGATTAGGTTCTGGTAAACTTTCCTGCAGGCAAGACGTTATTGTAGATAATATGCATTGCGCCTGTTGTAACTTATAATTGAATCATACTGTTTCATGCCGTTAGCACTCCGGACATGTGTGATTTTATTCAGCATCGGATTGTACGATAGTAGGCTTCGTGCATCGTTAGTTTAGTAATATTTGAAATTGTGTTATTTTTGTTCGGGCCGCCGCGCAATGACTTGCGGTTACCCTCTGCTACTTGCTAAATTAAGGTCGTAAGGTTTACCTGTGTATTGCTCCGTTTGTGCCTTCGGGTCCCCTAACCTTATTGACCTCGGCGTTATCTGAAAGATTTATAGAGTAGAACTTTGAGCTTCACTTGTGTCCTATCTGGACGTCGCTTTTACTCACCCGCTTACATAACGCAGTTCGGACGCCTTAAAGCTTCGCTGTTTTCATCACCAAAACAATAGTTAATATTTTCATGTCAAACCTTCGGCGTGAAGTTAGGCACACTTCAGTGGCAGTGTCTCGTGAGCACCCTTCGGGAGCGTTGTGATTATTGTAGATCTAGGTTAACCGAGAAAGGGGCAAATCCAAGCCTTTGCGTTCTTTAGCATATAAATATACATACGTACACTTAATGCATTTTTAATATGGACACCGTCGTTCATGTGTGGCCACGCAAACGCACGCTGATTCCGCCCTTTAGAAAATTTTGAATATAGATATAGCGTCATTTAGCTAACCTTCGGGGTTGAAACGTTAGCCAAGGTGGTCTTGTATTGCTCCGAGCCGGTATACGCGAAATTTTAAACTCGCTCCGCGACGCGCGCTTGATAAATTTATTTTGTTTTTAAATTTAATAATCGCTACGCTCCGTTGTAACCGCACAACGTTTTAATGTGTTAGCCCATTCTCAGGTCATAGTCATTGCTGCTCGTGGGCTACTATTTGCCCAATACTTATATTTAAACTTGTATTTATATTTACTATTGCATGTCGCATACTGTGTGTTCTTTGATGTTGCTAAAAATATTGCCTGCTGTGATATTTGTATTTAGTTTATGTTAGCATTGCACTATAGTACGCACCAAACTCTTTGAAATAAAGCTGTGATATTTTCTTTGGTGGTTGATTTGATTGTTTTCTTTGTGCTGCTGGAAATTGTCTTGACCTTGTGCACGGTCCGGCATAAGGATTAGAACTGAGTCGAGGACCTGGCGCCCACTCCTTTTTTTTTCCTGTATTCTCTCTTAGCATAGCTGGAACCCTGCGACCCTCGCGGCGAGCTAGCCCAATTAGGCCGATAGTTACCAGCCGGCAAAACACCAAATATAACTTTCGCCAAAAGGTAAGGCCGACCGTCTATCTTCCCTGACAATGTCCCATATGTCCCATATGTCCCTAATGTCCCAAGCGTCCTAGATGTCCCATATGTCCCTAATATCCCAGGCGTCCTAAATGTCCCATATGTCCTTAACGTCGCAGACGTCCCAGACGTCCTAGTTGTCCCATATGTCTTTAACGTCCCAGACGTCCCAGCTGTCCCATATGTCCCTAACGTCTCAGACGTCCCAGCTGTCCCGTATGTCCCTAACGTTTCAGACGTCCCAGATGTCGAATATGTCCCATATGTCCCTAATGTCCCAGACGTCCTAGATGTCCCATATCCTTAACGTCCCAAACGTCCCAGATGTCCCATATGTCCCTAACGTTCTAGACGTCCCAGATGTCCCATATATACCATATGTACCTAATGTCCCAGGCGTCCTAGATGTCCCATATGTCCCTAATGTCCCAGGCGTCCTAAATGTCCCATATGTCCTTAACGTCCCAGACGTCCCAGACGTCCTAGATGTCCCATATGTCCTTAACGTGCCAAACGTCCCAGATGTCCCATATTTCCGTAACGTCCCAGACGTCCCAGATGTCCTAGATGTCGTATATGTCCTTAACGGCCCAGACGTCCCAGATGTCCCATATGTCCCTAACGTCCCAAACGACCCAGACGTTATAAATGTCCCATATGTCCCTAACAACCCAGACGTCGTTGATGTCCTATATGTCCCTAACGTCCCAGACGTCTCAGATGTCTTATATGTCCCTAACGTCCCAGTCGTCCCAGATTTCCCATAGGTCCCTAACGTCCAGACGTTCTAGATGTCCCATATGTCCTTAACGTCCCAGACGTCCCAGATGTCCCATATGTCCTTAACGTCCCAGACGTTCTAGATGTCCCATATGTCCCTATCGTCCCAAACGTACTTGATGTCCTATATGTCCTTAACGTCCCAGACGTCCCAGATGTCCCATATGTCCCTAACGTCCCAGACGTCCCAGACGTCCCAAATGTCCCATATGTTCCATATGTCCCTAATTTTCCAGGCGTCCCAGATGTCCCATATGTCCCTAACGTCCCAGGCGTCCTAAATGTCAAATATGTCCTCAACGTTCCAGACGTCCCGGACGTCCTAAATGTCGCATATGTCTCTAACGTTTCAGACGTCTCAGCTGTCCCGTGTGTCCCTAATGTCCCAGACGTCCGAGGTGTCTTAGATGTCCCATATGTCCCTATCGTCACAGACGTCCTAGATGTCCTATATGTTCCTAACGTCCCAGACGTTTCAGATGTCCCATTTGTCACTAAAGTCCCAGACGTCCCAGATGTCCCATATGTCCGTAACGTCCCAGACGTCCTAGATGTCCCATATGTCCCTATCGTCACAGACGTCCTAGATGTCCTATATGTTCCTAACGTCCCAGACGTCCCAGATGTCCCATATGTCCCTAAAGTCCTAGACGTCCCAGACGTTCCAAATGTCTTATATATCCCTAATGTCCCAGGCGTATTAGATGTACCATATGTCCCATATGTTTCTAATGTGCCAGGCGTCCTAAATGTCCCATATGTCCTTAACGTCCCGGACGTCCCAGACGTCCTAGATGTCCCATATGTCCTTAACGTACCAGACGTCCCAGATGTCCCCTATGTCCCTAACGTCCCAGACGTCCCAGATGTCCCATATGTCCCATATGTCCCTAATGTCCCAGGCGTCCTAGATATTCCAAATGTCCCTAACGTACCAGACGTCCTAAATGTCCCATATGTCCCTAACGTCCCAGACGTCTCAGATGTTCCATTGTCCTTAACGCCCCAGGCGTCCTAGATGTTCTATATGTCCTTGACGTCCCAGACGTCCCGGATGTCCAATATGTCCTTAACATCCCAGACGTCCCAGACGACCTAGATGTCCCATATGTCCTTAACGTGCCAGACGTCCCAGATGTCCTATATGTCCTTAACGTCCCAGACGTCCCAGACGTCCTAGATGTCCCATATGTCCTTAACGGCGTAGACGTCCCAGATTTCCCATATGTTCCTAACGTCCCAAACGACCCATAGGTGTCCCATATGTCCCTAACGTCCCAGACGTCCTTGATGTCCTATATGTTCCTAACGTCCCAGACGTCCCAGATGTCCCATATGTCTCTAACGTCCCAGACGTCCCAGATGTCCCATATGTCCCTAACGTCCCAGACGTTCTAGATGTCCCATATGACCTTAACGTCCCAGACGTCTTAGATGTGCCATATGTCCTTAACGTCCCAGACATCCTAGATGTCCCATATGTCCCTAACGTCCCAGACGTCCTAGATGTCCCATATGTCCTTAACGTCCTAGACGTCCTAGATGTCCCATATGTCCCTAACGTCCCAGACGTCCCAGATATCCCATATGTCCCATATGTTCCTAATGTCCCAGGCGTCTTAAATGTCCCATATGTTCCATATGTCCCTAACGTCCCAGACGTCCTAGATGTCCCATATGTTCTTAACGTCCCAGACGTCCCAGATGTCCCATATGTCCCATATGTCCTTAACGTCCCAGACGTCCTAGATGTCCCATATGTCCCTAACGTCCCAGACGTCCTAGATGTCCCATATGTTCTTAACGTCCCAGACGTCCCAGATGTCCCATATGTCCCATATGTCCTTAACGTCCTAGACGTCCAAGATGTCCCATATGTCCCTAATGTCCCAGGTGCCCTAAATGTCCCATATGTCCCTAACGTCCCAGACGTCCTAGATGTCCCATATGTCCTTAACGTCCTAGACGTCCCAGATGTCCCATATGTCCCTAACGTCCCAGACGTCGCAGATATCCCATATGTCCTATATGTTCTTAATGTCCCAGGCGTCTTAAATGTCCCATATGTTCCATATGTCCTTAACGTCCCAGACTTCCCAGATGTCTCAAATGCCCCTAACGTCCCCGACGTCCCAGATGTCCCATATGTCCCTAACGTCCCAGACGTCCCAGACGTCCTAGATGTCCCATATGTCCTTAACGTCCCAGAAGTGTCAGATGTCTCAAATGTCCCTAACGTCCCCGACGTCCCAGATGTCTTATATGTCCCTAACGTCCCAGACGTCCCAGATATCCCACATGTCCCATATGTTCCTAATGTCCCAGGCGTGTTAAATGTCCCATATGTTCCATATGTCCCTAACGTCCCTGACGTCCTAGATGTCCCATATGTTCTTAACGTCCCAGACGTCCCAGATGTCCCATATGTCCCATATGTCCCTAATCTCCCAGGCGTCCTAAATGTCCCATATGTCCTTAACGTCCCAGACGTCTCAGACGTCCTAGATGTCCCATATGTCCCTAACGTCTTAGACGTCCCAGATGTCCCATATTTCCCTAACGTCCCAGACGTCCCAGATGCCCCATATGTACCATATGTTTACAATGTCCCAGGCGTCCTAGATGTTCCATATGTCCCTAACGTCCCAGACGTCTTAAATGTCCCATATGTCCCTAACGTCCCAGACGTCCCAGCTGTCCCGTATGTCCCTAACGTCCCAGACGTCCCAGACGTCCTAGATGTTCTATATGTCCCTAACGTCCCAGACGTCCTAAATGTCGTATATGTCCCTAGCTTCCCAGGCGTCCCAGATGTCCCATACGTCCCACATGTCCCAGGCGTCCTAAATGTTCCATATGTCCTTAACGTCCAAGACGTCCCAAACGTCCTAGATGTCCCATATGTCCTTAACGTCCCAGACGTCCTAGATGTCCCATTTGTCCTTAACGTCCCATACGTCCCAGATGTCCCATATGTCCCATATGTCCCTAATGTCCCAGGCGTCCTCAATGTCCCATATGTCCTTAACGGTCCAGACGTCCCAAACGTCCTAGATGTCCCATATGTCCTTAACGTCCCAGACGTTCCAGATGTCCTATATGCCCCTAACGTGCCAGACGTCCCAGATGTCCCATATGTCCCTAATGTCCTAGGCCTCCCAGATGTCCCATATGTCCCTAATGTCCCAGGCGTCCTAAATGCCCCATATGTCCTTAACGTCCTAGACGTCCCAGACGTCCTAGATGTCCCATATGTCCTTAACGTCCCAGACGTCCCAGATTTCCCATATAGCCCTAACATTCCAGACGTCCCAGATGTCCCATATGTCCCATATGTCTCTAATGTCAGAGGCGTCCTAGATGTTTCATACGTCCCTAACGTCCCAAATGTAACATATGTCCCTAACGTCTCAGACATCCCAGCTGTCCCGTATGTCCCTAACGTTCTAGACGTCCCAGATGTCCCATATGTTCCATATGTCCCTAATGTCCCAAGCGTCCTAGATGTCCCATATGTCCCTAATATCCCAGGCGTCCTAAATGTCCCATATGTCCTTAACGTCCCAGACGTCCCAGACGTCCTAGATGTCCCATATGTCCTTAACGTCCCAGGCGTCCCAGATGTCTCAAATGTCCCTAACGTCCCCGACGTCCCAGATGTCCCATATGTCCCATATGTCCCTAGTGTCCCAGACGTCCCAGATGTCCCATATGTCCCTAATCTCCCAGGCGTCCTAAATGTCCCATATGTCCTTAACGTCCCAGACGTCCCAGACGTCCTAGATGTCCCATATGTCCTTAACGTCCCAGGCGTCCCAGATGTCCCATATGTCCCTAGTGTCCCAGGCGTCCCAGATGTCCTAGATGTCTCATATGTGCTTAACGTCCCAGACGTCCCAGATGTCTCAAATGTCCCTAACGTCCCCGACGTCCCAGATGTCCTAGATGTCCTATATGTCCTTAACGTCCCAGACGTCCCAGATGTCTCAAATGCCCCTAACGTCCCCGACGTCCCAGATGTCCCATATGTCCCTAACGTCCCAGACGTCCCAGATGTCCCATATGTCCCATATGTCCCTAATCTCCCAGGCGTCCTAAACGTCCCATATGTCCTTAACGTCCCAGACGTCTCAGACGTCCTAGATGTCCCATATGTCCCTAACGTCTTAGACGTCCCAGATGTCCCATATTTCCCTAACGTCCCAGACGTCCCAGATGCCCCATATGTACCATATGTTTACAATGTCCCAGGCGTCCTAGATGTTCCATATGTCCCTAACGTCCCAGACGTCTTTAATGTCCCATATGTCCCTAACGTCCCAGACGTCCCAGCTGTCCCGTATGTCCCTAACGTCCCAGACGTCCCAGACGTCCTAGATGTTCTATATGTCCCTAACGTCCCAGACGTCCTAAATGTCGTATATGTCCCTAGCTTCCCAGGCGTCCCAGATGTCCCATACGTCCCACATGTCCCAAGCGTCCTAAATGTCCCATATGTCCTTAACGTCCAAGACGTCCCAAACGTCCTAGATGTCCCATATGTCCTTAACGTCCCAGACGTCCTAGATGTCCCATTTGTCCTTAACGTCCCATACGTCCCAGATGTCCCATATGTCCCATATGTCCCTAATGTTCCAGGCGTCCTCAATGTCCCATATGTCCTTAACGGTCCAGACGTCCCAAACGTCCTAGATGTCCCATATGTCCTTAACGTCCCAGACGTTCCAGATGTCCTATATGCCCCTAACGTGCCAGACGTCCCAGATGTCCCATATGTCCCTAATGTCCTAGGCCTCCCAGATGTCCCATATGTCCCTAATGTCCCAGGCGTCCTAAATGCCCCATATGTCCTTAACGTCCTAGACGTCCCAGACGTCCTAGATGTCCCATATGTCCTTAACGTCCCAGACGTCCCAGATTTCCCATATAGCCCTAACATTCCAGACGTCCCAGATGTCCCATATGTCCCATATGTCTCTAATGTCAGAGGCGTCCTAGATGTTTCATACGTCCCTAACGTCCCAAACGTCCCAAGTGTAACATATGTCCCTAACGTCTCAGACATCCCAGCTGTCCCGTATGTCCCTAACGTTCTAGACGTCCCAGATGTCCCATATGTTCCATATGTCCCTAATGTCCCAAGCGTCCTAGATGTCCCATATGTCCCTAATATACCAGGCGTCCTAAATGTCCCATATGTCCTTAACGTCGCAGACGTCCCAGACGTCCTAGTTGTCCCATATGTCTTTAACGTCCCAGACGTCCCAGCTGTCCCATATGTCCCTAACGTCTCAGACGTCCCAGCTGTCCCGTATGTCTTTAACGTTTCAGACGTCCCAGATGTCGCATATGTCCCACATGTCCCTAATGTCCCAGATGTCCTAGATGTCCCATGTCCTTAACGTCCCAAACGTCCCAGATGTCCCATATGTCCCTAACGTTCTAGACGTCCCAGATGTCCCATATATCCCATATGTACCTAATGTCTCAGGCGTTCTAGATGTCCCATATGTCCTTAACGTCCCAGACGTCCCAGACGTCCTAGATGTCCCATATGTCGTTAACGTGCCAAACGTCCCAGATGTCCCATATTTCCTTAACGTCCCAGACGTCCCAGATGTCCTAGATGTCGTATATGTCCTTAACGGCCCAGACGTCCCAGATGTCCCATATGTCCCTAACGTCCCAAACGACCCAGACGTCCTAAATGTCCCATATGTCCCTAACAACCCAGACGTCGTTGATGTCCTATATGTCCCTAACGTCCCAGACGTCTCAGATGTCTCATATGTCCCTAACGTCCCAGGCGTCCCATATGTCCCATAGGTCCCTAACCTCCAGACGTTCTAGATGTCCCATATGTCCTTAACGTCCCAGACGTCCCAGATGTCCCATATGCCCTTAACGTCCCAGACGTTCTAGATGTCCCATATGTCCCTATCGTCCCAAACGTACTTGATGTCCTATATGTCCTTAACGTCCCAGACGTCCCAGATGTCCCATATGTCCCTAACGTCCCAGACGTCCCAGATGTCCCATATGTCCCATATGTCCCTAATATCCCAGGCGTCCTAAATGTCCCATATGTCCTTAACGTCCCAGACGTCCCAGATGTCCCATATGTTCCACATGTCCCTAATGTCCCAGGGTCCCAGATGTCCCATATGTCCCATATGTCCCATATGTTCCTAATGTCCCAGGCGTCTTAAATGTCTTATATGTCCTTAACGTCCCAGACGTCCCAGACGTCCTAAATGTCCCATATGTCCTTGACGTCTCACACGTCCCAGATGTCCCATATGTCCCTAACGTCCCAGACGTCCCAAATGTCCCATATGTCCTATATGTCCCTAATGTCCCAGGCGTCCCGTATGTCCCATATGTCCTAAATGTCCCTAATGTCCCAGGCGTCCCGTATGTCCCATATGTCCCATATGTTCCTAATGTCCCAGGCGTCTTAAATGTCTTATATGTCCTTAACGTCCCAGACGTCCCAGACGTCCTAGATGTCCCATATGTCCTTAGCGTCCCAGACCTCCCAGATGTCCCATACGTCCCTAACGTTTCAGACCTCCCAGATGTCCCATATGTCCTATATGTCCCTAATGTCCCAGGCGTCCCAGATGTCCCATATGTTCCATATGTCCCTAATGTCTCAAGCGTCCTAAATGTCCCATATGTGCTTAACGTCCCAGACGTCCCAGACGTCCCAGACGTCCTAGATGTCCCATATGACATTAACGTCCCAGAAGTCCCAGATGACCCATATGTCTCTAACGTCCCAGACGGCCCAGATGTCCCATATGTCCCATATGTCCCTAATTTCCCATATGTCCATAATGTCCCAGGCGTCCTAGATGTTCCATATGTCTCTAACGTCCCCGACGTCCTAAATGTACCATATGTCCCTAACGTCCCACACGTCCCAGCTGTCCCGTATGTCCCTAACGTCCCAGAAGTCCCAGACGTCCCAGATGCCCCATATGTCCCTAATCTCCCAGGCGTCCTAAATGTCCCATATGTCCTTAACGTCCCAGACGTCCCAGACGTCCTAGATGTCCCATATGTCCTTAACGTCCCAGGCGTCCCAGATGTCCCATATGTCCCTAGTGTCCCAGGCGTCCCAGATGTCCTAGATGTCTCATATGTGCTTAACGTCCCAGACGTCCCAGATGTCTCAAATGTCCCTAACGTCCCCGACGTCCCAGATGTCCTAGATGTCCTATATGTCCTTAACGTCCCAGACGTCCCAGATGTCTCAAATGCCCCTAACGTCCCCGACGTCCCAGATGTCCCATATGTCCCTAACGTCCCAGACGTCCCAGATGTCCCATATGTCCCATATGTCCCTAATCTCCCAGGCGTCCTAAACGTCCCATATGTCCTTAACGTCCCAGACGTCTCAGACGTCCTAGATGTCCCATATGTCCCTAACGTCTTAGACGTCCCAGATGTCCCATATTTCCCTAACGTCCCAGACGTCCCAGATGCCCCATATGTACCATATGTTTACAATGTCCCAGGCGTCCTAGATGTTCCATATGTCCCTAACGTCCCAGACGTCTTTAATGTCCCATATGTCCCTAACGTCCCAGACGTCCCAGCTGTCCCGTATGTCCCTAACGTCCCAGACGTCCCAGACGTCCTAGATGTTCTATATGTCCCTAACGTCCCAGACGTCCTAAATGTCGTATATGTCCCTAGCTTCCCAGGCGTCCCAGATGTCCCATACGTCCCACATGTCCCAGGCGTCCTAAATGTCCCATATGTCCTTAACGTCCAAGACGTCCCAAACGTCCTAGATGTCCCATATGTCCTTAACGTCCCAGACGTCCTAGATGTCCCATTTGTCCTTAACGTCCCATACGTCCCAGATGTCCCATATGTCCCATATGTCCCTAATGTTCCAGGCGTCCTCAATGTCCCATATGTCCTTAACGGTCCAGACGTCCCAAACATCCTAGATGTCCCATATGTCCTTAACGTCCCAGACGTTCCAGATGTCCTATATGCCCCTAACGTGCCAGACGTTCCAGATGTCCCATATGTCCCTAATGTCCTAGGCCTCCCAGATGTCCCATATGTCCCTAATGTCCCAGGCGTCCTAAATGCCCCATATGTCCTTAACGTCCTAGACGTCCCAGACGTCCTTGATGTCCCATATGTCCTTAACGTCCCAGACGTCCCAGATTTCCCAAATAGCCCTAACATTCCAGACGTCCCAGATGTCCCATATGTCCCATATGTCTCTAATGTCAGAGGCGTCCTAGATGTTTCATACGTCCCTAACGTCCCAAACGTCCCAAATGTAACATATGTCCCTAACGTCTCAGACATCCCAGCTGTCCCGTATGTCCCTAACGTTCTAGACGTCCCAGATGTCCCATATGTTCCATATGTCCCTAATGTCCCAAGCGTCCTAGATGTCCCATATGTCCCTAATATCCCAGGCGTCCTAAATGTCCCATATGTCCTTAACGTCGCAGACGTCCCAGACGTCCTAGTTGTCCCATATGTCTTTAACGTCCCAGACGTCCCAGCTGTCCCATATGTCCCTAACGTCTCAGACGTCCCAGCTGTCCCGTATGTCTTTAACGTTTCAGACGTCCCAGATGTCGCATATGTCCCACATGTCCCTAATGTCCCAGATGTCCTAGATGTCCCATGTCCTTAACGTCCCAAACGTCCTAGATGTCCCATATGTCCCTAACGTTCTAGACGTCCCAGATGTCCCATATATCCCATATGTACCTAATGTCCCAGGCGTTCTAGATGTCCCATATGTCCTTAACGTCCCAGACGTCCCAGACGTCCTAGATGTCCCATATGTCGTTAACGTGCCAAACGTCCCAGATGTCCCATATTTCCTTAACGTCCCAGACGTCCCAGATGTCCTAGATGTCGTATATGTCCTTAACGGCCCAGACGTCCCAGATGTCCCATATGTCCCTAACGTCCCAAACGACCCAGACGTCCTAAATGTCCCATATGTCCCTAACAACCCAGACGTCGTTGATGTCCTATATGTCCCTAACGTCCCAGACGTCTCAGATGTCTCATATGTCCCTAACGTCCCAGGCGTCCCATATGTCCCATAGGTCCCTAACCTCCAGACGTTCTAGATGTCCCATATGTCCTTAACGTCCCAGACGTCCCAGATGTCCCATATGCCCTTAACGTCCCAGACGTTCTAGATGTCCCATATGTCCCTATCGTCCCAAACGTACTTGATGTCCTATATGTCCTTAACGTCCCAGACGTCCCAGATGTCCCATATGTCCCTAACGTCCCAGACGTCCCAGATGTCCCATATGTCCCATATGTCCCTAATATCCCAGGCGTCCTAAATGTCCCATATGTCCTTAACGTCCCAGACGTCCCAGATGTCCCATATGTTCCACATGTCCCTAATGTCCCAGGGTCCCAGATGTCCCATATGTCCCAAATGTCCCATATGTTCCTAATGTCCCAGGCGTCTTAAATGTCTTATATGTCCTTAACGTCCCAGACGTCCCAGACGTCCTAAATGTCCCATATGTCCTTGACGTCTCACACGTCCCAGATGTCCCATATGTCCCTAACGTCCCAGACGTCCCAAATGTCCCATATGTCCTATATGTCCCTAATGTCCCAGGCGTCCCGTATGTCCCATATGTCCTAAATGTCCCTAATGTCCCAGGCGTCCCGTATGTCCCATATGTCCCATATGTTCCTAATGTCCCAGGCGTCTTAAATGTCTTATATGTCCTTAACGTCCCAAACGTCCCAGACGTCCTAGATGTCCCATATGTCCTTAGCGTCCCAGACCTCCCAGATGTCCCATACGTCCCTAACGTTTCAGACCTCCCAGATGTCCCATATGTCCTATATGTCCCTAATGTCCCAGGCGTCCCAGATGTCCCATATGTTCCATATGTCCCTAATGTCTCAAGCGTCCTAAATGTCCCATATGTGCTTAACGTCCCAGACGTCCCAGACGTCCCAGACGTCCTAGATGTCCCATATGACATTAACGTCCCAGAAGTCCCAGATGACCCATATGTCTCTAACGTCCCAGACGGCCCAGATGTCCCATATGTCCCATATGTCCCTAATTTCCCATATGTCCATAATGTCCCAGGCGTCCTAGATGTTCCATATGTCTCTAACGTCCCCGACGTCCTAAATGTACCATATGTCCCTAACGTCCCACACGTCCCAGCTGTCCCGTATGTCCCTAACGTCCCAGAAGTCCCAGACGTCCCAGATGCCCCATATGTCCCTAACGTCCCAGACGTCCTAAATGTCCTATATGTCCCTAACGTCCCAGACGTCCCAGACGTCCCACATGTCCCATATGTCCCATATGTCCCTAATGTCCCAGGCGTCCCAGATGTCCCATATGTCCGATATGTCCCTAATGGTCCTGGCGTCCTAATGTCCCATATGTCCTTAACGTCCCAGACGTCCCAGACGTCCTAGACGTCCCATATGTCCTTAACGTCCCAGACGTCCCATATGTCCTTAACGTCCCAGACGTCCCAGAAATCCCAAATGTCCCTAACGTCTCAGAGGTCCCATATGTCCCATATGTCCCATATGTCCCTAATGTCCCAGGCGTCCCAGATGTCCCATATGTCCGATATGTCCCTAATGTCCCAGGCGTCCTAAATGTCCCATATGTCTTTAACGTCCCAGACGTCACAGACGTCCTAGATGTCCCATATGTCCTTAACGTCCCAGACGACCCAGATGTCCAATATGTCCCTAACGTCCCAGACGTCCCAGATGTCCCATATGTCCCTAATGTCCGAGGCGTCCCAGATGTTCCATATGTCCCATATGTCCCTAATGTCACAGCGTCCTAAATGTCTCATATGTCCTTAAAGTCCCAGACGCCCCAGACGTAATAGATGTCCCATATGTCCTTAACGTCCCAGACGTCCCAGATGTCCCATATGTCCCTAACGTCCCAAACGTCCCAGATGTCCCATATGTACCATATGTCTCAAATTTACCAGGCGTCCTAGATGTTCCATTTGTCCCTAACGTCCCGGACGTCCTAAATGTCCCATATGTCCCTAACGTCCCAGACGTCCCAGCTGTCCCGTATGTCCTTAACGTCTCAGACGTCCCGGACGTCCTAGATGTCCCATATGTCCCTAACGCCCCAGACGTCCCAGATGTCCCGTATGTCCTTAACGTCCCAGACGTCCCAAACGTCCTAAATGTCCCATATGTATTTAACGTCCCAGATGTCCCAGATGTCCGATATGTCCCATGTGTCCCTAATGTCTCAGGCGTCCTAAATGTCCCGTACGTCTTTAACGTCCCAGACGTCCCAGATGTCCCATATGTCCCTAACGTCCCAGACGTCCCAGATGTCCCATATGTCCCATATGTCCCTAATGTCCCAGGCGTCCCAGATGTCCCATAAGTCCCATATGTTCCTAATGTCCCAGGCGTCCTAAATGTCCCATATGCCCTTAACGTCCCAGATGTCCCAGACGTCCTAGATGTCCCATATGTCCTTAACGTACCAGACGTCCCAGATGTCCCATATGTCCCTAACGTCCCAGACGGCCCAGATGTCCCATATGTCCCATATGTCCCTATTGTTCCTGGCGTCCTAAATGTCCATATGTCCCTAACGTCCCACACGTCCTAAATGTCCTATATGTCCCTAACTTCCGAGACGTCCCAGACGTCCCAGATGTCCCATACGTCCCATATGCTCTAATGTTCCAGGCGTCCTAAATGTTCCATATGTCCTTAACGTCCCAGACGTCCCAGACGTCCTAGATGTCCCATATGTCTTTAACGTCCCAGACGTCCCAGATATCCCATATGTCCCTAGCATCCCAGACGTCCCAGACGTCCTAGATGTCCCATATGTTCTTAACGTCCCAGACGTCCCAGATGTCCCATATGTTCCATATGTCCCTAATGTCCCAGGGTCCCAGATGTCCCATATGTCGCATATGTCCCTAATGTCTCAGGCGTCCTAAATGTCCCATATGTCGTTAACGTCCCAGACGTCCTAGATATCCCATATGTACCATATGTCTCTAATGTCCCAGGCGTCCTAAATGTCCTATATGTGCTTAACGTCCCAGACGTCCCAGACGCCAAGATGTCCCATATGTCCTTAACTTCCCAGACGTCCCACATGTCCCATATGTTCCTAACGTCCCAGACGTCCCAGATGTCCTACATGTCCCATATGTCCCTAATGTCCCAGGCGTCCTAGATGTTCCATATGTCCTTAACGTCGCAGACGTCCTAAATGTCCCATATGTCCCTAACGTCCCAGACGTCCCAGCTGTCTCGTATGACCCTAACGTCTCAGACGTCCCAGACGTCCTAGATGTCCCATATGTCACTAACGTCCCAGACGTCCTAGATGTCCTATATGTCCCTAACGTCCCAAACGTCCCAGATGCCCCATATGTCCTTAACGTTCCACACGTAACAGATGTCCCATATGTCCCTAACGTCCCAGACGTCCCAGATGTCCCATATGTCCTATATGTCCCTAATGTCCCAGGCGTCCCGTATGTCCCATATGTCCCATATGGCGCTAATGTCCCAGGCGTCCTAAATGTCCCATATGTCCTTAACGTCTCACACGTCCCAGATGTCCCATATGTCCCATATGTCCCTAATGTCCAGGCATCTTAAATGTTCCATATGTCCTTAACGTCCCAGACGTCCTAGATGTCCCATATGTCCTTAGCGTCCCAGACGTCCCAGATGTCCCATATGTCCCTATCGTCCCAGACTTCCCAGATGTCCCATATGTCCTATATGTCCCTAATGTCCCAGGCGTTCCAGATGTCCCATATGTCCCATATGTCCCCAATGTCCCAAGCGTCCTAAATGTCCCATATGTCCTTAACGTCCCAGACGTTCCAGACGTCCTAGATGTCCCATATGTCCTTAACGTCCCAGACGTCTTAGATGTCCCATATGTCCCTAACGTCCCAGACGGCCCAGATGTCCCATATGTCCCATATGTCACTAATGTCCCATATGTCTCTAATGTCCCAGGCGTCCTAGATGTTCCATATGTCCCTAACGTCCCCGACGTCCTAAATGTCCCATATGTTCCTAACGTCCCAGACGTCCCAGCTGTCCCGTATGTCCCTAACGTCCCAGACGTCTCAGACGTGCTAGATGTCTCAGCTGTCCTTAACGTCCCAGACGTCCAATATGTCCCTAACGTCCCAGACGTCCTAAATGTCCTATACATCCCTAACATCCCAGCCGTCCCAGACGTCCCATATGTCCCATATGTTCCATATGTCAATAATGTCCCAGGCGTCCCAGATGTCCCATATGTCCGTTATGTCCTTAATGTTCCAGGCGTCCTAAATGCCCCATATGTCCTTAACGTTCCAGACGTCCCAGACGTAACATATGTCCTTAGCGTCCCAGACGTCCCAGACGTCCCAAACGTCCTAAATGTCCCATATGTATTTAACGTCCCAGATGTCCCAGATGTCCGATATGTCCCATGTGTCCCTAACGTCTCAGGCGTCCTAAATGTCCCGTATGTCTTTAAGGTCCCAGGCGTCCCAGACGTCCTAGATGTCCCATATGTCCTTAACGTCCCAGACGTCCCAGATGTCCCATATGTCCCTAACGTCCCAGACGTCCCAGATGTCCCATATGTCCCATATGTCCCTAATGTCCCAGGCGTCCCAGATGTCCCATAAGTCCCATATGTTCCTAATGTCCCAGGCGTCCTAAATGTCCCATATGCCCTTAACGTCCCAGATGTCCCAGACGTCCTAGATGTCCCATATGTCCTTAACGTACCAGACGTCCCAGATGTCCCATATGTCCCTAACGTCCCAGACGGCCCAGATGTCCCATATGTCCCATATGTCCCTATTGTTCCTGGCGTCCTAGATGTTTCACATGTCCCTTACGTCCCCGACGTCCTAAATGTCCATATGTCCCTAACGTCCCAGACGTCCTAATTGTCCTATATGTCCCTAACTTCCCAGACGTCCCAGACGTCCCAGATGTCCCATACGTCCCATATGCCCTAATGTCGCAGGCGTCCCAGATGTCCCATATGTCCGATATGTCCCTAATGTTCCAGGCGTCCTAAATGTCCCATATGTCCTTAACGTCCCAGACGTCCCAGACGTCCTAGATGTCCCATATGTCTTTAACGTCCCAGACGTCCCAGATATCCCATATGTCCCTAGCATCCCAGACGTCCCAGACGTCCTAGATGTCCCATATGTTCTTAACGTCCCAGACGTCCCAGATGTCCCATATGTTCCATATGTCCCTAATGTCCCAGGGTCCCAGATGTCCCATATGTCGCATATGTCCCTAATGTCTCAGGCGTCCTAAATGTCCCATATGTCGTTAACGTCCCAGACGTCCTAGATATCCCATATGTACCATATGTCTCTAATGTCCCAGGCGTCCTAAATGTCCTATATGTGCTTAACGTCCCAGACGTCCCAGACGCCAAGATGTCCCATATGTCCTTAACTTCCCAGATGTCCCACATGTCCCATATGTTCCTAACGTCCCAGACGTCCCAGATGTCCTACATGTCCCATATGTCCCTAATGTTCCAGGCGTCCTAGATGTTCCATATGTCAGTAACGTCGCGGACGTCCTAAATGTCCCATATGTCCCTAACGTCCCAGACGTCCCAGCTGTCTCGTATGACCCTAACGTCTCAGACGTCCCAGACGTCCTAGATGTCCCATATGTCACTAACGTCCCAGACGTCCTAGATGTCCTATATGTCCCTAACGTCCCAAACGTCCCAGATGCCCCATAAGTAGTAGTAGAGATAGGCGGGTTCTGGATCACCTCATGTCATTTCTGGATCACTTTGTGGCTGACGCAATATTGCGCAATCTTAAGCGCGCCAAACCAAATGTCAAAGGTCATCGGTGTCTGTCAGTCACCAAAAAATCTATCTGTCTCTCTTTAACACATAGGGTTCTACAAAAAAAACCATCTTTCTCTCTCTAACTCAAGCGAGCCCGGGGGCAGAGCCCCAGCCGCCATATTGTGGGGCCCTCATGTGCAAGTTTGGGAGCGGAGGAAGGTTCAAGGTCACACCAACCCCGAGGGTTCCAGCCGTCGGGGCCGCATGCTCAAGTTATAGGGTGGGGGGAAAGATTTACATCAGATTTTTTTGTATATTTAAATAGAATAACAAGTACTGGGCATTTTTATTAAAATACAAATTTAAGGCTAATTTGTCATTCAACTCTGCGGGGCGGGGTGGTGGGGGGAAAGGTGGTTCGCTACGGGTTTACATCGCGCGGGGCAGAGCCCTAGCCGCCGGGGCCCCCATGTTCAAGTATATATTTTCGGGTAAGATATTGCGTAACATGTTCTGGGTATTGCGCAACACCAGCCGCCGGGGGCGCTCGCATCAGGTTTTTGTATATTTAAGGCTAATTTATTCCAGCGCTGTCAAATTTTGATGAGCGTGGGAACCGGAAGTGAAAATGCAAGGTGTCATCTTCATTATTTTGTCATCGTGGAAACAGCGTAAAAAGTCACATCAGTGTTTTTGGGACTCCATGCGCAAGTTAGAAGGAAAGGTTCAAGGTCATTAGATTTTGTATATTTAAATTTAAGGCCCCTTATCTCGCTGCGCGGAGGAAAGATCCAGCAACAAATTAAAGGCCAATTTATCGTTTGTCATTTGCAAACCGTCTTAAATTTTTCATTTATATTAATAATTAGCATGAATGCCAGGTGCAAACCACCTTCAGCTATTTCTAATTATTAAGGCAATTAGCGTTCACGAACGAGTAATGCCGCGGAAGCTTATATTTGCGCTAATGACTCAAGCGAAAGTATTAATTCAAGGCCACTAGTATTCCAGTCTATACTAACAAATGAAACAAGTAGAAGGCTTTTTACCAGGGTGCAGCCATATGTTAGCTTTATTAGCTGTTTTTATTTTTAAATGGAATATGAACAAGGTTGTTACTTGTATGTGGCAAACTAGCTTCATTTTCTCTGCTGCTGCATTATACTCTCAAAAGGAAATATGCATAGTGATCAAGTAAACGTTTTCAGTTGTTTCGACAATATCTAATTTTGGCATTTTGATTTGTAATCTCTGCGCTATTCGCTCACATACAGTTGGCCGCTCTCGATATTTTAGGTAGGTTTAAGTGTTAAATTTCATTCCGGTTTTATGTAATTAGCTGTATGCCAGGTGCGAATCGCCTTCAGCTTTGTTTTTAATTATCGTTGCACTAATGTCACGGGCGATATTATAAATTCAAAATAGCGCAACTAGGTAAAAGGTGCCTTTATATTTGCATATATGTGTCAATAAATTAGCTTTATTTGTTCCCGATTAGGGTTTTTCATGAGCTAGCTTTTGTATTGAAGCATGTAAAGGCTTTTCACCAATGTGCAATATTTAGTTTTGATTTGTAAATCACTGTGCCATTCCCTTCATACGCCTAGTAATATGTGTAATTAAGTCCAAAAATGTTGACTCTTCTCAATAATTTAGATGGGTTTGTTAAACCTTTCTATTTTAACATAAAAATCCCAAGTGTTTCGCAACGAGCTAACATTTGATCTTAAACAATTATTACGGAACCCATATGTCTGATGAAAATAACATTGACGCTTGGTAAAAATCACAGGTCGCAATATAAACCACATTAAATTAGAAAGGCAATATTATACTCGCTCGTTTGCAGCGTATATTTTTATTATTTCAAGAGCAGCGTTGATAAATGCAGCTTTTACTATGTAAATTAATTGAAAGGCACGAAGGATATTTTCAATGCGGACGTGTGATTTTTTTAAAAATAATTCTAGAAAACGCCATTAAAGATTAGTATAAAAGCAAACGCTGGCTTATGTTTCGTCAGTGTGTTAACAGTTTTTGTAAACATGTCCAACGAAAATGAAATTGCGCGAGTTAGCGGTGCGGCCGTAGAACTTATCGAGAAGTGCTATAAAATCTTTAAAAACCTACCTTCGGCACGTGATAAAATTTTAAAAAGTTTGACAATTAATGAAAACAATATTCGGTTATTATCAAGATTACTGAAAAGCTGCAAGTCAATTGGAGTCCGCAGGCATGTCGAAACATCAATAGGACATTTGAAAAGGTACCAGGTGCTGCTCAACTCAATTACAAAAATTGGAACCGGGATATCTGGCGACAAAAATTCCAAATTATATGAACGTGTAAACTGGCAAACCGTGGAGAGCGCATTCGAGTGTCGACTTGAAACAGGTGTTATAATAAATTTGGTCCATAAAAAAATTGAAGAATTTCTAGAAGATTGCCGCGTATTGTTTAAAAGAAAAATCGAAAATGTCCTTAAAAATAATAGTGCAATTAAAGTTAATACGGTGTTTTGTGCGGAATTTATAAAAGAAACTGCAAATTCTGAAATTTTCTCCACAAAATACTTTAACACTAAAAATCAGCTAATTCTACAAGAGGACCTGCCAAATTTAAAACAATGGTTTGAAGAACATGTTTCATCAACTGTTCCACGGCAACTCCTTTATTCGTTTGCCTCCCGAAATTGAAAGAAAGAAGGCAGTTATTAATATTAAAAATTTAAACGACGAGGCCTGTTTTGCCTGGAGCGTGATGGCGCACTTGTTTCCTGTCAACGATAATTCAAATCGTGTTTCGAGTTATCCACATTATAGGCACCATTTGAATTTGGAGGGTATCGAGTTTCCAATGACGCTAAGGCAGATTCCGAAATTTGAGAAACAAAACAATGTATCAGTCAATGTGTATGTTCTTAGCGTGAGGGAACAACTTTACTCTACATCGCCAGCCTATTTGACTTCAAACAAGCAAGCCGTTCACATTAACCTCTTAATGATACAAGAATATTATGAAGATGAAAAATACGAAATTAATCAACAATATGGGATGGAACCACACATGGAAGAAGAAGACGACGAAGACGTGCCGTCTGTGAAGCTGCATTTCTGTTTAATTAAAAATTTGTCGAGACTGGTGGGTTCGCAACTGTCAAAACATAAAAATAAAAAATTCATTTGCGATAGATGTCTTCAGTATTTTGGAAGTGAAAATAAACTTGGCGCACATACGGTGGACTGTATAGCAATGAACAAGTGCAAAGTGAATCTTCCCGAGCCCGGCACGTTTTTAGAATTTAAGGATTTTAATTATAAGGAACTTTGTCCTTTTATTGTTTACAGCGACCTCGAGGCCATTCTTAAGGAGGTAAACGACAGCCCGGTGAACAAAAGTACAGCCAGGTATCAAGACCATGAGGCGTGTAGCATTGGTTACTATCTGCACTGTACTTTTGATAATTCGCTGAGCTATTTTCGAAGCTATCGCGGAGCAGATTGTATTGAATGGTATGTAAAAGAATTGCAAAGCATTTCGGGCAATTTAAAACAATATTTCAACCGTTACAAACCAATGCAAATTAGTGAACAACAGAAAAATGAAGCTCTTCTAGCCCCGGTCTGTCATGTTTGCGAGCAGGAATTCGTTTTAGGGGATGAGTCAGAGGTGAGAAAACGCGTGCTTGATCATTGCCACATGACTGGAAAATTTAGGGGACCCGCTCATAGTAATTGCAATCTAAATTATAAAACACCTAGAATTATTCCCGTGGTGTTTCATAATTTTAGCGGTTACGATAGTCACTTCTTTGTTAAAACCCTAGTTAAAGCTATACCCGGTAATATAAGCCTGTTGCCGCTAAACAAGGAGCGCTATATTTCTTTTACGAAAACCATCGACGGAGATGGTATTAAATTTAAATTTATAGATTCGTTTCGATTTATGAATTCTTCTTTAGAAAAATTGGCATCCTATTTACAACCGGGTGATTTTAAAATTTTGAGGGAACAAAATTCGCATTTGGATAATTTTAAAATTTCCTTGCTTTCCAAGAAGGGGGTTTATCCTTACGAATATATGACAAATTATGAAAAATTTGAGGAAGAGTCGCTTCCGGCTAAAGAACATTTTTTTAGTAGATTAACAGATTCCGATATAAGCGAAAACGATTATCAGCATGCTCAAACTGTTTGGCAAACATTTCAAATTAAGAATTTAGGCGACTATTCGGACCTGTACCTGAAAACAGACATATTATTATTGGCGGATGTATTTGAAAACTTTAGAAGAAGTTGTTTCGATACATACGGTTTAGATCCGGCCTGGTATTACACAACACCCGGTTTCACTTGGGATGCAATGTTAAAGTATACCAAAATTCAATTAGAACTCCTTTCCGATATAAATATGCTTCTTTTTATAGAAAAAGGAATTCGAGGAGGGATTTGTCAATGTATTAGTAGGTATAGTAAAGCAAATAATCAGTTTATGAAAGATGGTCAGTTCGACCCTTCTAAAGCCCTTAAGTACCTGATGTATTATGACGTCAACAACTTGTACGGGTGGGGGATGAGTCAGGCCCTTCCATATAAGGGCTTTAGATGGCTCTCTGATTTTGAAGTTGAAAATTTTAATGTTAACGCTATAGCTGACGATGCTTCAAAAGGGTACATACTAGAAGTTGATTTAGAGTATCCGCAAACGTTACATGACCCACATAAAAGTTTACCTTTTTGTTCCGAACACGGCTATCCTCCTGGATCAAAACAAAAAAAATTGCTAACTACTTTATATAACAAGGAAAAATATGTCATACATTATCGTAATTTAAAGCAGTGTTTGGCGGCTGGTTTAAAACTTGTTAGAATTCATCGCATTTTAACATTCGACCAATCACCCTGGTTAAAACAATACATCGATCTAAATACAAAATTGAGAACCGCAGCGAGGAACGAGTTTGAAAAAAATCTTTATAAATTAATGAATAACGCTGTTTTTGGCAAGACTATGCAAAATGTGAGAAAACATAAAAACATCAAATTAGTTTCCAGGTGGGATGGCCGTTTCGGAGCTAGGTATTATATTTCGAAACCAAATTTTCATAGTAGGTCCATATTCGATAAACATATTGTGGCAATTGAACTAAAGAAAACGGAAATTTGGTTTATGAAACCTGTCTACATAGGAATGTGTATTTTAGATTTATCCAAAATTTGCGTTTACGATTTTCATTATAATTATATGATGTCGCGATTTCCCCCCCAAAATTGCAAGCTTTTATACACAGATACGGACTCGCTAATCTACGAAATTACTTCCGAAAATGTTTACGAGATTATAAAGCAAGATTTACATAAATTTGATACTTCAGATTATCCGGAAAATAATGTATTTGAAATTCCTAGAGTAAACAAAAAAGTGTTAGGTTTGATGAAGGACGAAAATAATGGGGAAATAATGACAGAATTTGTGGGCTTGAAGAGTAAACTTTACAGCCTCAAGGTGGACAGTAACACCAACAAAACCAAAGTAGTAAAAAAAGCAAAAGGTGTAAAGAGTTGTGTGGTAAAAAATACAATCTGCTTTGACGATTACTTGAAATGTTTGCAGGACGAAGTCGAAATTTACAGAAATCAAAATTTAATAACATCTACTAAGCATAATGTACATAGTGTAAGGCAGACTAAGGTAGCTCTTAGTGCTTTAGATGATAAACGCCATATATTAGAAAATAGAATAGATACCATCCCATGGGGCCATTATTCCATAGAAATGTAAAATAAAACACGTTTATAAAAGTTGTTGTTTTTATTTACCTTTAATTATACATTTTGGGAGCAGATACATAGTGTTTGTGTAAATTGGATAAGGCGCAGTAACAAAAAGATTGCGAATGATGCATGCAGGCCGGTTGTTCTTCTATCTCGACGATGTGTTTGTTAATGTAATTTCTTAAAAATGTGGCCTTTTCACGTCCTTTTACGGCATCTCGAACAAGTCGTTGAAGGATCTTCGGGAACATAAAGGCCGGAGTAAACCCTTCGTTCCAATTAATGCAATGGTGATTGGTTTTTCTAAATGCGGCGGAGCCCTGAAGATATAATGCGAAACGGCGTCTCCATCGTAAGCAGCTAATTCCTTTGGCAAAAACTTCTTTTCGGATATCTTAAAACCTTGCAAATCTAATATGACAAACATGCTGCTCCTGCTGATTACAATTGTTTAACTGCTTTAGTGAGAGCGTTGTAGGTAAATACTCTGTCGTGCAAAACTAAACAGTACGCAGTTGTATTGGCGGCAACGTTGTTCGCGGTGTCAAATTCTAATCTAAGCACTACGGCATTTGCCTGCAGGTAGTCTTTTTGATTAGAACAATCTACAACGATGAGAGGCGCTTTCGTTTTGAACTCGTTTGGAGAAAATAGCGGTTCATCGCGTTTATTATAATAAGTAGATTGAAATTGAGAATACATTTGATATAGGGTTGCATAATGATTCTTTTGGAAATCTATATTTAAATTATCGTAAGGGCGCCTTTCTGTGTTTAAATAAACTTTGAGATTTTTAATATTGCAATGATCAAATTCGCTCATGTTTTTATCTATTTGACCCTCGCGATTTGTGTGAAAACCCACTATAATGTGTCGCGGAGTTTCCAATTTTGTGCTGGTGGCAATAGCGTGCGAATGTTGAGTAGCTTGATTTACGGCCGAAACTACATGAAGCTGCCAACATCTAAACGTCACCGGGGTGTCGATATTCTGATCTATGTATTTAGTGAAAGCTAATTCTTGAGCAAGACCCGCAGTAATATGATGAACTTTCCAATAAATGTTTTCAATTGTGACTTTAATAACTTCGGTATCGTCTGTACTAATTACGGCATCATTGTCGGTATTGCTTCGAATTAAGACCAATTCCTGCCTGATATTTAGTATTACCTTGCCGTAATCCTCGGCGAATCCCAGCAACATTTTCAGCGGTACGCAAACATTAAAATTGCCGGATGCATCTGTTACTGAGTCGCCCGCTTGCGGAAGCCATCCGGCGTTTTGCAGTTTTTTAACATCGTCGGTTGTGTACGAGACATAACCTTTCATTGTTGACGCGATACCGGGTTTAATTACCGAATCTACTACGATTCCATTCATTTCATATCTAATTTCGCTAAATAGGTGGGCAATTCCATTATTTACGAATTTTGCGGTTAATGTAGGCACTCCCGTAGATTTCTGTAGTTTTCCTTCTATGTATAGGTAGCTTAAACCGGGAAGAGTTGACATATCCTCTTGAATCGGTATGCGAATTTCATCGTTATTTTCAAAGCGATTAGTATAAGGTTGGTGGGTATGTATTTCCTTGCTAACAATTGAATTGTCAACAAGAACTTTTTCGCCAATATTTAAAATACTCATTGTGTCAACAACTGGAAGCCGAGCGATTTGAGAAACGCTTGGTTCTTCTTTGTCAACCGATCAGGCGCTGACTTCCTACTGATCTTCAAACACTGGGTGTGTCGCTTGTTATATGTTTTTAACAATGGACTATTATTGGCGATCGGATGCTCGGGATAGTAGGAATTAAATTGAAAACCCATTACACCTTCTTCAAATGCAAACCTACCGTTACAGTTTCCGAACTGAAACTGATGGGTTTGTCGTCTTGATCGAGTATTTTAATCGTTATGTTTGTAATTGTTTTTGTGCTTATTGGGAGATAGACAACCGGATTTGGAGACTCCACTATTTTAAAACCAGATGGCACGGTAGGAAAGAATTGATGAATTATATGACCCGGTGTGCCATTCTTATAGGAACCTAAAGCCACGTTACAGTGGATTAATATGGAATTTATATTCATGATGTTTGTTACATTTTCAGACGTGTGGGTTTTTTCGGCTTTATACTTTGATCTTTCGAATCCCAACAATGGTCCTATTGAGCGCTCCGATGTGAAATCTATTTCGTGAGAGGATTTAATTCGGGTTTTCATAGTGCTGTTAATACCTCTTATTGAAACCGATTCATGGTTTTCGCGGCTGAGCTGCGTTTGAATATATTCATTGATATCGTTAATTTCGTATGCTCCATCGGGTAGCACGATTTCTGGCCGACCGGTAAGCTGAAAACTATTGTTAAATTTGTTTACGTTAGGTATGGTGTTGTAGGATTCAAAACTAAGTAAACCCATAACGTACTCGTTTTCTTCGTCCAGGAAAATCGGGGGATTGAAATCGGAACTTAAAACGGACGATCTTCCAGTAAGCGTAAAAATGAAAGACATTGTGAAATGCTACATTCGAGAATCGAACGTAAACTGCCGGTAAAAGTCAATTTGAGTAGCTATATAAAAACTGTAAACAAAGATGTCCGCAATTATAAGAATTTACGTCCTGATATCTCTCGAAATTATATGTAATCTTATTCTTGCTGCCGCCGCCGTCGCTACGAAAATATTTTATTAATTCTAGGGGTGGTTTTAAATGCCCTATACTATCAAAGTATCTAATATTTTTACTACGTTTTACGTAAGCAGTCCAATGAGTACCCGGGCCTACTTTATCGTCTAAATTTACAATACCGGCTTCGTTCTCACGAATCCTCAAAGGTAAATCGTTACGCATGTATACACCCCTAAAATTTGGAATTTTTAATATTTTTGCGTACTTAATTAAATCGACGTTTGTTAGTGCGCGTCGAGGCAGCTTCACAGTTAGTTTTTTGTTAGTTGGTACGGTTTCAAGTATAATCCGAAACCTCTTTTATATGGCGCCAAATGTAAACCTTTTCCAAGGGCTATTGCTTCCATCGTCTTATTATGCCGCTCCTTTTCTTTTAGATCTTTGGCGGCACTTTTGGCATCTCCAACAGCTTTGGCGACCGCCGCAGCTCCCCCTCCCAATGATCCAAGAGCGCTTAATGCGGCAAATATGGGGATGAGCGGTAAAATACCTCCCGTTTTAGGAATTTTTATTATTCTACTTCTTGGTCGCGTAATTTTGTTGTTTGCGATTGAACCTAGAGCCAGTTTAGAGGCCGCCAATAAGTTGTTGCGGCGCCCTTTATTTTCTTTGAGCCGGTTTCTAGCGCGAGTAACTGCACTCTTAAAGCTTATAGCGCCACCACTTCTTTTAGGCCGACGGCCTCCCATCCCCAGCTTAGTTTTTCCTTTCATAACACCGGTTATAGTTAGTGCAGCCGCCTTTTCCGCCAAATTTGCGTCTCTCGAACGAAAACGTGTCCACGCCTTGTCGGCAAGTATTCTATCGGCTTCGTGTCGTCTTTGAAGATCTTGATGTTGCGAATACGCGATATCGTGTTCTTTGCACGCCTCGTCCAGCTGATTGATTCCTCGATCTCCGCGTGCAAGTCTTTTCTTTAGACGAGTGCCCGGACCGCAAAATCTATATCCCGGCACGTGCAATTCAAACGGCAACTTATCTATGAGCGTATTTAATACACCGCGACCTTTTCTTCCTCGACGAAGGCGACGACGACGACGACGACCAATACTTTCTTCTTTCATATTACACGTGCGATAGTTGCGCCGCAACTGCATACACTTTAAAGAAATTTTACTTATACAATTTCGATACTAGGTAGGTTGGGCTCAGTTTTTAATGTACGCATCACGGGTGGTGGTGGTGGTGGTAAAAAATGAGAAAAGTTAAGATTGAGAAACAGAGTCAATCGCTACCGATCGTAAATCACGACGCTAGCGCTTTAACCCAACAATATCGAAAACACAGCCTGTTATTGGGAGAAGGATGTAAAAGATGTCTTATTGTTGGCAGATCTAACTGCGGCAAAACTAATATAATGATCAGCTTGTTAGAACATCCAAACGGTTTACGATTCGAAAACATTTATTTATATTGTAAATCTCTGGATCAACCAAAATACCAGTACCTGAGGAAACTTCTAAAACCCATAAAAGAAATTGGGTTGTATGAATATCTCGATGGGTCTGTAATTGAACAACCTAAAGATGCAAAACCTAATTCTGTCATCATATTCGACGATGTGGTTTGCGATAGTCAAAGCATAATTAGGGATTATTTTTGTTTCGGACGACATAGAAATATCGATTGTTTTTATCTGTGCCAAACGTATTCGTCTATTCCTAAACAACTTATTAGAGATAACGCAAATCTTATTGTAGTTTTTCAACAAGACAAAACCAATCTAAAACACATACACGACGATCACGTGAACGTCGACATGACTTTTGAGCAGTTTAAAGATTTATGCGCGTATTGTTGGAACGACAGTTATGGATTTTTAGTTATAGATAAAGATAGCGAAATGAATTTGGGAAGATATAGGAAAGGATTCGATTGTTACTTTAAAATATATAATTAAAACCAGTTTCTAAAAGGACTCAGTGGCTGTCGGACATCCACAAACGAAAGATGGATAAGCGTTTGGCTAGGGAGTTGCTTAAAACTAGAAAAGCCGTAAAAAGAAAATACGCGGCTTTAAAAGCAGACATCGCCCAATCCCAAACGATTTTAGCGGAGCAATTCAAACCCCTTTCCAAACCGCTTGCCGAATTGCTAACAACTATAAAGCAAGAAGGCACGTCAGTGGGCAAATCAAAAGCGGATTATTTGCCAATAACCATTAAACGTAGAGTATCCACACCCTCTATCTTGCCCCGTCCGCGAGCGATAGACACCCCAGGCAAAGTTTCTTTCCTTCCCGGATCATCATACACTTCCACACCGGGGCCATCACACACCTCCACACCTCGATTTTTGCCAACGCATGTATTATCCGAGAGTCAACCAGTAGAAGAATACGATGAGCAGTTGCAAACGGAGGTTGCGGAGGCGGCAGCAGAAGAAAGTGCTGTACAAGCGGCCAGAGAAACCATCCAACAAATGCTGCAACCGGAAGTTCTTGGCCAATATTTAGAACAATTTCAAGGGTTAGCTCGCACATACGTGGAAGGAATGATACGAGATACTGAGGACAAGTACGATTTGCACTACGGAGTCCGATTCGACGTAGAGAGAGATAAGTTTGCAATAGGAAATAAAGAAATCAAGTTCGAGGGCGAAGATATCGTTATTACGGACCACGGCAACAGAATAATCTACAAAGGCACTCCAGGATTTTACGAATTGATGTTTAAAAAGAAACCAAATATATACAAAAACGCAGATTTAGAGCAATATCTAGATTTAGTGGAGCGGTCCGCCGCAAATCGTGTAAACTACGACCCCGCACAAAGAATCAGCGGTAACGCAGGGTCTAAATACATGAAAATAGTACGACCTCTAACTGCCTCCTCAACCATAAAAGCTCCTGGCAGACCAGCGACGAAGGTACCACGGCGCGGCAAGGGATTACTAACAGTGACGGACAAAAAAGTGGAATATGTTCCTTGGAAGGATCCCAACTCATTAGTGAATCGGTTGCGTGTATTACTTGCCTCCCAGGCAGCTGGACACACAGGTCACGATAACGAAATTGTTAGTATCATTGACGCTTTAAGAACCGCTAAGGTTATAAAATAAATAGCGAGTTATGCGCCACAACTCGTCATATAGTAGCGGACTTTCGGGGCGAAATATGCCTATAGATAAGTTTGGTAGACATCTACACCAGCATCACCATTCTGCGGGTGTAGAACAAACGAAAATATATGTGGCCGAAGATGCGACAAAGATGGTAGAAACTTTTAAGAAAGAGATTGCGTCAGTTGTTGAAGATGCCACAAAAATTATGGAAACTTCTAAGAAGGATATTGAAGATGTGGCAAAGAAGATAGAAACTTACAAGGGCGAGCTTAAGTCAGTTAGTCGCAGCGCTATTTTTTACATTATGGCACTCAACGCCGATAGAAATGGGCAGTATCGACTTTTAATTGCTAATGAAACTTTGGAATACATATATAAACTACCGGCTGCAACTATTTCGAATATTAGTTGGACACCGCTAGATGCGAAAATATCCATAAACGGTGAAGAGAAGTCTACTAATAAGGAAGACCTCATTGGAACTAAACTAAACAAAGGCGATAAAATAAGCGCAAAGCACAAACCAAACTCAAAACACCTATTCTGTTGCGAGTTCGTTGTGCAATTTAACCATCATGGGAGCTACTAAAGAAGAAGTTGTCGAAGAATTACATAAACCCGCCCGAAAAAATTTTAAACGAAGACGGGTGATTGTAAAGGGACTAAACGATTTATTTCAAGCCGATTTGGTGGAAATGATACCGTACGCAAAAACAAACAAAGGCCATCGATACATTTTAGTGGTGATCAACGCATTTTCAAAATACGCTTGGGCACTTCCCGTTAAACAAAAAACCGGCCAAGCTGTTGCTGAAGCAATGAAAAAAGTGCTTTCATCTATTAAAACTGCGCCTAAAAACTTGCAAACAGATATGGGCAAAGAGTTTTATAACAAGGAGTTTCAAAATTTAATGCGAAAATTCGGCGTCAACCATTACAGCAGTTATTCCAATCTAAAAAGCAGCATAGTAGAAAGATTGAATCGCACACTCAAGAATATGATGTGGAAACAGTTTAGTTTGCAAGGATCGTACAAGTGGCTACATCTATTGCCAAAAATTGTAAAGAAATATAATTCGACAAAACACAGAACAACTGGATACAAACCGGAAGCCGTTAATAAAAATAACGCCCCCGAAATTTTTAAGAGAGCATATAGCCATATAAAAATGGTGGATCCAAAGAAGCAAAAATTTTACGTTGGCGATCGCGTAAGGGTTAGCAAGCATCGGGCGGCGTTCGCTAAAGGATACACGCCTACATGGAGCAACGAAATTTTTAAAGTTGAAAAAGTCCGCCTTACCAATCCAAGAACATACATTTTAGAAGACGAAAACGGGGAGGAAATTAAAGGCGCATTTTACGAATACGAGCTGCAGAAAACAAAACATCCCAGCATTTTTCTAGTAGAAAAAGTAGTTAGAAAAAAAGGAAGTCAACTGCTCGTTAAATGGTTAGGTTTTGATAATAGCCATAATTCGTGGATATCTAAGAATGATCTTGTATAGTTATTAAAAATAAATAAAAAATACTTTTTAAAAACTCTTTTATTGAATTACTTCTTTATAAAAAGTATAACTTACTAACGAACACAACACAATTAATACTAATACTATTATAGATAATATAAGCTCTACAACATAATAGTGATTAAATGTAATATGCGGAACGAAGTCGCTACAGTTTTTCATACCGCTAAGTGAACGGTTCCATATTTCCATTTTCCAATTTACTTCCTCGAGCGCATTATTAATTTTGTAACGAATTTTATATAAGAGAAAGGAGGCCGTCTCATTACTAAATCGATGTTTTAAATTCGCTCGAAAAACAAAACCTTCGTGTCCATTTGATAAGTGGTCCAAGGTCATGGGCATCCATCTTTTAGGCCAAAACGATTCATTGTAGGCTGGCAATGGAGCAGTGTCGTTAGCAAGCTCGGGATAAATGTAAGCTCGCGTTGCCAAAACAGGTTTAGAGATAATTATGTCCTTTTCGGGTGTCAGCAGGGACAGCAACAAAAACGAAGTTATATTCATCTTGGATAACCGGCCGCCTCGATGCCACTGTTGCGTATTATTTGTTTTCGATTATTTATAGATAAATTCCGAAACTGCTTAAAAACACGTATTTTTACGCAGTAATTATTCAAGTCTTTCTTTAACATTTCCAGTTTTGCAATATACGAGGTTAACAGCTTTTCATTTTGCTTACGTGTTTTTGCGGAAGATTGCATCATGTTTTCCTACCAGGAGCCTCGTAACGTATTAACCGCTTCAAATATATTTTCCGGATATAAGGAAAGAATTTCCAACACGCACAAAATATTCTGGTAATTAATGTTTAATTCGCTGTTTAGAATTAAATACGCGTCACTAATGATCCTTTCCCCCGTCTCCTCTTCCGTGAGCTCGGACACTAATTTAAGAAAATTTTTATAGAAAGCGGGCAAAGCGAAAGAATGCAACAGTTCCAAACGGTAATTAATAATGTCTTTTAATTTAAACAGTTCTACAAAATCGCTTCGATACAACCGGCAACGATACATCGTTCCAAACATTATTTCTTTTATTTTATTATCTTCGTTCTCAAAGTCATTTAACGCGCTTCGTAGAAAAAATGCTTCACGATTAGCAAGTTTACTTTGCCATTCGTCGGCAGAAATAGTTGTCGTTTTCACACAGCTGCGACGATCTTTACATAACATAGCACATTCTAAAATATCGGAACACCCCAAACAGCCGATTTTTATCGAAGGCTGAAGATTTGAAAAAATATCAAATCCCACTTCAACATACTTGTTGTGGTCCTGTTCCTCGCTTAACATGTACACAGTATTGTAAATCAGATGACTTTTACAGCTTTCCGGCCGTCTCGATTGGGTTTCTTCATCCACAAGGAGAGGAGATTTTCTATTTTTAGTTCTTTCTAGAAACTCCTCAATCTCCCCACTAACATTCATGCTGGTGCTTGAAGACGACGTCATCGTTGCGATGTGTCAACTGTGTCGTACCCAAATTGCTTCTTCCTTTCTTCCCAAAGTAGTCTCGCAAATAAGCAGTTGTTAGATCAACGAATATGTTCAGACAGCGGATCGTCACCTTCTTTCCAATCATGAACTACCACGTGACATACAAAGCACTCGACATAATCCTCGATATTAAAATAAAAAAATCCGGCTCGGGCTAGAGAAGCAGGTAACACCACACTGTTGACCCAGTTGGAATATGTAAGTAAACGTGTTTCAAATGGTAAAAGATTTAGTCTTATGTCTTCAATACACATTTCTATCTCTCAACGGCTGCGCACAGACTAAACTAAATAACGAGTTACAACACGAAAAAACTTTTACTTTCTATCGGCTGTAGAGAACCACCTTTCCCCCTTCCACCCCTCTCACTCCGCGCAGCGAGATAAGGACCTTAAATGCCCAGTTATACAAAAATCTGATGGCCTTGAACCTTTCCTTCTAACTTGCGCATGGAGTCCCAAAAACACTGATGCGCGATTTTTCAGGTTTAGGGGATGTTATTCACATCTAGTGACTTTTTACGCGGTTTCCACGATGACAGGATAATGAAGATGACACCTTGCAGTTTCACTTCCGGTTCCCACGCCCATCAAAATTTGTCAGCGCTGGAATAAATTAGCCTTAAATATACAAAAAACCTGATGCGAGCCCCCCGGCGGATGGAGCTCTGCCCCGCGAGGTTGGTGTGACCTTGAAACTTACTCCGCTCCCTAACTTGCACATGAGGGTCTGGCGACTGGGGCTTTGCCCTCCCGGGCTCGCTTGAGTTAGAGAGAGAAAGATGGTTTTTTTGTAGAACCCTATGTGTTAAAGAGAGACAGATAGATGTTTGATGACTGACAGGCACCGATGACCTTTGACATTTGGTTTCCTCCCCCTCCCCGAGGAGGACAAATTAGCCTTAAAAAATTGAATTTTTATTTTTAAAAACATGGGGGCCCCGGCGGCGGCTAGGGCTCTGCCCCTGGGATTGGTGTTGCGCATGCGGGCCCCACAATATGGCGGCTAGGGCTCTGCCCCTGCGGTTGGTGTTGCGCAATACCCAGAACATGTTGCGCAATATCCAGAAGTGAAAGTCTGTCAGAGTCTAATCGGTGACCTTGAAGTGGCCCAGAAGTGAGGTATCCCTACTACTCAGGTAGACAGGTAAACAGGTAGACAGGTAGACCGGTAGACAGCTAGACAGGTAGACAGCTAGACAGGTAGACAGCTAGACAGCTAGACAGGTAGACAGGTAGACAAGTAGACAAGTAGACAGGTAGACTGCTAGACAGCTAGACAGGTAGACCGCTAGACAGGTAAGCAGGTAGACAGGTAGTCAGCTAAAAAGGTAGACAGCTATAAAGGTATACAGCTAGACAGGTAGACAGGTAGACAGGTAGACAGGTAGACAACTATACAGCTAGAATGGTAGACAGGTAGACAGATAGACAGCTAGACATGTAGACAGCTAGACAGCTAGACAAGTACACAGCTAGACAGGTAGACAGATAGACAGGTAGACAGCTAGACAGGTAGACAGCTAGACATGTAGACAGCTAGACAGCTAGACAAGTAAACAGCTAGACAGGTAGACAGGTAGACTGTCGTTAGGGATTTCAAAATAATTATTTTGATTACAAAAATAGGTATCTAGGGTTATAAGTTTGCAATGACTTATTTCGACAGGAATACTATCTTTAACATCATATAAATAAAGGAGAACGATCTAAACGTGTGTGTCACGACAATTGCAGACGCGATGTCCCCCATTTGCGTTTGCATTCATTTCGCCGTCGCCTCGATTTCGTGACCGGAGCGGAGCCCCGAGCGCCCCTTGGAGAGGGGCAGAGCCCCGAGGGCCCCCTTGAAGAGGGGCAGAGCCCCGACAGTTGCTTTGGAGAGGGGCGGAGCCCTGACAGCTCCTTTGGAGAGGAGCTGAGCCCCGGGGGCCCCCTTGGAGGGGTCGGAGCTCCAAGGGCCCCCTTGGAGAGTCGCGAAGCCCCGTGAGCCCCTTAAAGAGGGGCGGAGCCCCGATAGCCCCCTTGGAGAGGGGCGAAGCCCTGAGGGCCCCCTTGAAGAGGGGCGGAACCCCGACAGCCCCCTTGGAAAGGGGCGAAGCCCCGAGGGCCCCCTTACAGGGGGTGGAGCTCCAAGGGCCCCCTTGGAGAGGGGCGAAGCCCCGATAGCCCCCTTGGAGAGGGGCGAAGCCCTAAGGGCCCCCTTTAAAAGGGGAGAAGCCCTGAAAGCCCCCTTGGAGAGGAGCGGAGCCCCGGGGGCCCCCTTAGAGAGGGGCGGAGCCCTGAGGGCCCCCTTGAATAGGGACAGAGCCCCGTGAGCCCCCTTGGAGAGGGGCGGACTCCCGAGGGCCCCATTTTAAGCAATTATTTTCTTTTCAAATGATAACAGATCTCCTTTAGATGGTTAACATCAATTAAAACTTGCACGGGTGTTTATCTACAAATAGCTTCTGTTTTATTAAAAAACTGTTTTAAAACGGTGATACTGAAACTAACAATAATGGTTTTCAGTTGAAAACGTCTGAAATATTACTGAAATATGACTACAAATACCTGTGTAAACTGCAGGAGTCGTCTGTACCGCATTCACTCCATTTGTTACACTGTGACAGAATTTTCATGTGCATTTTTTTAACGGTGTCAGTGACATTTAGTAACAAAATATTACTAAAGTCAAAATTATTGCTTGGTTAAAGTTTATTTTTCATTCGTATTTACTTTATTTTTGTGTATAAAACACAAGTGTACATCAATGATGATACAATATTTATTTTGATGCTTAGGCCGTGTTCAGTAACTGAGCTACTTTAGATAATTTATAAAATGTCAACGTCTTATTTTGACATTAGTAACTTTTTGTAACTAAATATGCTTACACTGCTAAAAATATTCAGTAGGACATTGAAACGACTCTTAAAGGCGGATTTTAAAACAACCAATCAGAAACAGTACCAAAATTGACCACACTGTCATTAATATAGGCACTGGACTGTGTACCTGTCAACACGTTAGTTCGTGGTGTGTATTTTTGCGATATTTGTGTGGTGTATTTCGTGTGATCTGCTGTCATCCATGTTGTCTCGAGATGCCAACCATTGTTCCTTTTTCGCCTTCTGTTGGCATGAAACCGGTGACACCAATAACTCGGCAGAAGCGATGAGATTAAGAATCGAAAAATCGATGTAAGATCGATAATCGAACTGATCTAGAAAATTGGCGAAACTGGCGAAATGTTTAGCAGAGATTTTTCAAATTTGGCATCTCGATGCACATACGATGACGTGCTGATCGTATGGGACTTTTTTGACGTGTTTTTTTAGATCATGTCGACAATTAGTAGTCCGATAGCTCCTCTTGGAGCCTTTCAACGGTTAGGTGAAAGCAGTGAGCTTCCACCTCACCACCTCCTCTTGGTTTAGAGGACGGGTATTTCCCTATTTCTTCCTCCACAAAAGAACCCTCTGCTTCATATCATGCGAAATGTGATTTCTGATATTGTGTAACAAGTGTGTAACAGAACGGAATGACCCTTCGTAATAGGCCTAAAAATGGTGGTAAATTGAATAGGATAGACCGCGCAATAGCGCGCGCAGCCCCGTTTATTGAATAATAAAGTATTATAGGTAGGAATCATCATACGGAATTGATAATTTTTAATAATAATTGGAAATGGTATTAATCGTAAAATTTGATAATTTTTAGTTTTAGAAGTGAGGAGTATTTCAAAGATAAATGTAATCCTATTCTTAATCTGATAAACTTTTATAAAAATAATGGATTTATATAAATGTAAATACTGCGGCTCTGCGGGATAAGGAATAGTTAGAGCTTTTTCTGAAATACTATTAAGACACTGAAATTTCGTTAAGATTTTCAATTAAATCATCATTGTCAATTAATGACATGTGCATTTGTTGATTTTGAGCAAAATTTAACGCGTTTTATAATTCCAAATAGGTATTAATAAGTAGTTGTAAAGATTGAACTGCTTCAACTACAACAATTTTTAAAGAGTATGTGGCAAGATTTTTACCCAATTCCTCATTTTGCAAAATTATTTTATTTAGATTTTTGTCTACTAATACTTGACTTTTTGCTATGTCGTCAATTACTGATATTGTGTCATTCAAAATGTTGGTTTGTTCTAATATAATATCATTATGATTTTTGTTACTTTTTTGCAATTTGGCAATTATTGATTCGTATCTAACTCCATCTTTGGCGTCGAGGTTACCAGTTAAAGTTTGAAAGCGGATCCTAATCCGTCAAAAAGTTTTCTGCTATTAATTTTGTGTTTAACATCGGGAAATAATTAATTCAGAAGTTTATCAGCTGTTTCTTTGTGCTGTTTTAGTATTTAGTAAATTATTATGGTTGATAATAATATCGTCAATTTTCTTAAATTTTGTATATTCAATAACATAACTCTTATTTTCAAGTAACGGTATAGTTGTCATCAAATTATTTCTAAATGCGTCATAGTTAATAAGAATAGTGGTATAATCTACAGGGTGACAATTAAGTTCGGTCACCAAGAAAAACCAACGGTAGTATAGTTTATTATTTTTTCGTAAACTTGATATTATAATAAACATGAAACCTAAACAACTAAAATAAACTCACAGTTTTAAAAATTTCCCCGCGTGCCCTAATGCACGCCCCCAGTGTTTTCTTAAAATTGTTCACTGTAGATCGCAACACTTCTCCAGGAATTCTAGCCCATGCAACTCTTAAGGTATGCTTTAGGTCTTCAATATTAGCATAACGTTGTGCACAGGCTGCTGTCTCTAGGATATACCATATAGTGTAATCCATTAGATTCAAATCCGGTAAAACTAAAGGCCAATCTTCAGGCGAAATAAAGTCTTGAACATTTTCAAGAATCTAAGCAATAGTGTTATTCGCTGTATAGGACTTTGCAGAATCCTGCTGCAAATTCCATCAACGATTTCCAAAATGTTGACGTGTCTATGGTTCTACTACGGCCTCCAGTACGTTCGTACGATACGTTTCTGCGGTCATCTTAATCCCTTGGTCGATAAACACCAAAGGTGTTTTCCATCCGCGGTAATTCCTGCCCAGACCATTACTGACGAAGGATGGGCTGATTTAAAAACATGACTACCTCTCTCACTAGCATCTTCTATTGTACGAGCAATTATTCGAGAATGTTGTTTCTTAAACTTTTCATCTATAGTAAATACTTTCTCATCTGTAAATAAAACCAATCTGCGCCAATTTCCAACAGCGCGCCGAAGCAATCTTCTACACTTTGTTACCCTATTAGCCAGTGTATTTGCAGGCAGTAATTGAACTTTTTGTCTTTTATAACACTTTATGTTAAGCTTTCTTTATTACAGTAGTTCGAACGCTCTCTCTGCTTATTCCAAGCTCCATAGCCATCGCATTGATCGTCTTGGATTTCGTCGAATTCTATCTCTGATGTTACCAATCGTTTGACGTGTGACAGCAGTTTGCGGTCGACCGCTTCTTACACGCTCACTCAAGTTTACCAACTCTGCATAACGAGAAATTACTCTTTGCACTGTTTTTCTGTGGAAATTTAATTCACGGATAATATCACAAACACGATTTCCGCGCTCATAAGAGCTTATTACAGCGGCACGTTGTATTTGGCGATCCATATCTTACCAAATGTTTTACGAAATGTCAACAGACTGGGCCTACTTGTTAAATACATTTCAAGTAACGAAATTATAAACATGAAAAGCAAGGGTTGCAATATAGAGTGCTCAGGGCGGTTTCAAAGATTGGAGACCGAACTTAATTGTCACCCTGTATACTTCTAATAAGCGTCCATTCGCTTTGTTTGAGAACTACATTACCTAAATTTAAGGGATATAGTCCTGGGTTACCTTCTAAACTATTTACAGTTATACCGCCATGTATAACAGATGATTGAGTAATCTGGATACAGGCGATGATGATAATAAACCTGAAAAAAGAAATTTTTGTCTTTTAGTTAGCGTACTTTATATTTTATTTTTACAAGCCTGATTTAATTTTAAATTTCGTTTGCTTGTTCTCGTCACAAAATTTCATAAATTTTCTTCATTTTTGTTTTATGAGCAGATAAGTAATTGTGATAATAGGGTTCTGTAATACCACGGTGATCAGTTTTGTATTGGTTATTCAAACAATTTTGGGTTTGATCTTTGAATTGTTGTAAGGGTTTTTTTGCAATATCAATTATAGGGGTAGATTGTGTTACGGTATCAAAACGACTTAAAGACACCCACGCGGGGTGAGTATCGCACGACTGGTTAAGTCCTGGAAAAGATGGCACGCTCGCTCTGAGATTCGTTAAAAGAGGCTAAAGGCCTCGGCTGATGCGCTCAGGGAGTTGGGCGTGGTTCAAACGGTACGTTTCTGGGCAAGCGTGGTGTGACATATACAGGGTAAGTCAAAATAAAAGGGCGGCACCAGGCCTGTCGTGGGAGTGTAACCGTATCACCGGACCTGGGCGGTTAAACGGGACGAGAAGTACACAGGGTACTACGTCAGGAAGATACTCGAGAACTGTCGAGCTCAGATTACAAGTTCGGGAAAGAAATACTTGAATTACTATGTCGGTTCTCGCTGCCACTGTGGCGACGTCGCCAGACCTACCTGCAACGCTCTAACGTTCAAGCTTTGTCGTACATCAATCATTACACTAAGATGCTTGACCTGGAAAGAGCATGCACAGATCGAACACAATGATAAGTCCTTTAGTCAAATATACATCTATTGTCTGAGGTTACAAAGAGGCAACGAACACGTTACCAAAATTACTCTAGGCCTTAATTTATGGCCCAGCTGGAGTGGCGCGTTACTTCTAATACACATAAAATGGTCAACACATGCAACCGGCCTTGGTTTGCCCGTTAAGCGAACTACAAAAGGTTATTGACTAATTAAGAATAAAAGCGGCCAAAGCACATTGATTTACAGCGACTGTATCGCAAGGTTATGCTATACACAAAGCAAATGTTTAATTACGAAAAAGAGGGGCCAAAGTCCATGAATTGACAGCAATAGCGTCGCTTAATTAGGCCACGCACAGAGCAAAAGTTTAATTACGAATACAAGCCTCCGAAGTATATGAATTTTGTAGCAACTGTATCGCAAATTCAGGTCATAAACAAAGCAAATGTTTAGTTATGAATACAAGCTTTCGGAGTACATGAATTTTGTAGTAACTGTATCGGAAATTTAGGTCATACACAAAGCAAATGTTTAGTTTTGAATACAAGCGGCCGAAGTACATGAATTTACAGCAATAGCGGCAAGATTTAGTCACATAAATATCGGCGCATTAGTCACACCAACGGCGATCAGAAATGCAGCAATTTAGTAAATTAGCTTGGCTTTAGGCCACATAAATGACAGTCCAGTCACTCTGCGGGCAGTAAATCATGCACAATAACGTTAGCACATACACTAGTTGAGTTCAGGTGGCTTGGAGGATAGTTAATAGGTTACACAATTATTTACAACGATGCCTGTGTCTTTGACGTCTCTTGAGCGAAGCGTGGGAGGCTATCTGGCGATGTCTTCGACAGGGGCCTGGGTTTGAATACGGGAGCGGTACGTGAGCATAATGGGCCGGGACCGCCTTGAAATGGCGTCCGTTGGGATGGGACTCGCACATGAGCCCGAAGCGACGATAAGATCGAGGAATCTCCACCCGTCCTGCCAGTGTAATCCCCGATTTAGCGGGAAAGAAGGGTTAGCCCTTATTCGACGATGCAGAACGAGGCCATCGGAATGCACCAAACAGCCACGTAATCAACGATACTCAACACCCAACGCTGCGTGCGTTACAGTCAACGGCTCTCTCGGAACTCGCTGTCTGCAAAAAGAAACCACGCCAAGCGTACCCAAGCGATGCAGTAACCAATCGCGAGGCGAAGTCTCCGCCGGCTGAATCTAGTTTTGCCCGGGCTTAACGAGCACGTGCTTTATAAAGGGTGGCTTAAAACGACGAAAACGGGACAGCTGCGCCAATCTACAGGGTGTTCGAATTCAAAATTGTTAGAATATGTGATGAGAAGTTAAGAATGCTGGCATCGGATTTGAAATACAGACAGGCTGTTATGAAAGCTTAAATGATTAACTCAATTACTGAAGGCTGCAAAATGGCTTAAAAATTGCTGTGAACGTTTAGATTCAACGTAAGAATTATTGCGATCATTAAAATTGCTAGTATTTGGTGGTCTTGTTTGTTTGTTAGATATAACTTTTACTTGAGTTTTTTTCTGACTTTGGTGTTTGAAGTCTATTAGGTGTTATTGTAGTCATAGGATTAATTTGAACTCGTGATAAAGCGTCTGCGACTTTATTTAATTTTCCTGGTAAATAACTTATCTTGAAATCATATTCATCTAATTTAAATGCCCAACGAGTCAATTTTGAATTTGGCTCCTTTAAATTTGTAAGCCATACTAAGGGTCTATGGTCGGTGCACAAAGTAAATTTTACTCCATATAAATATGGACGAAACTGTTTCGTTGCTCAAATTAAAGCTAAAAGTTCTCGTTCAATTGTGGAATATTTTTGTTCTGCATTATTAAGAGTTCTAGAAGCATAACAAATGGGTTTTCCATTTTGGGAGAGGTTTTTCAAAATCGGGATATTAAAGTACGGGTTCATTCATTAAAATTCGTTCAGTATTTGAAGTTTTTCAAACATTCTGGGGTGTGTTCAACTTTATTTTATTTTTTAGACATACAGTTAAAAATTTAGTTATTTTAGCAAAGACTATTGCTGCAGGAGGATCGGGTTTTGGAGGTTTGGGTGGCCGTGGGTGAAGATGGCGATTGATGGCAGACTGTATATCCCTAGCACGGTAACCGTTATTCCTAAGAGCTTTCCGAATGTGATTTAATTCATCGTGGATAATATCGGGTTGGGATATGGAAACAGCCCGGTGTACAAGTGAATTGATAACGGAAAGTCTTTCTTCCCTATATCCACCAAGTCACGGACCGCATAGGAAAGTTTCTTCGAAAACAAAACATTAAAACAGTATTCAAACCCCCGAGCAAAATCTCACAGGTTCTTCCTTCATCTAAGGATAAATTAAACACTATGTCATATAATGGTGTTTATAGAGTCCCTTGCTCTTGTAATGCTGTATACATTGGTGAAACAGGTCGTTCGGTAAAAACTCGCATCTCTGAGCACCAGCGCTGTCTCAAGTCAGGTTTCGTTTCATCATCGGCCATCGCCGAACACCAACGCGATACTGGTCATAAGATCCTTTTTGATGAAACTTCCATCATCTGCAAATCCCCATTCTTCTTTAGCAGAAAGATTCGCGAAGCCATTGAGATTTGCAAACACCCTAATAATTTCAATCGGGACGAAGGCTTTCCCCTTCCTTCTATGTGGAAAGTGCTAATTCCTAAGCCCCGCCCCCCGTCACTGAACCGCGACGGCATTTGCTGAATCGCTACGGCGCTTGCCTATAAATTCTCGCTTTTCTTCTTCCGATAGTCAGTCGAGTTTCGCCTCTGACGTGGTTAACACGTTGAGTTACCGTGCTCTTCTGTCCCTTCCCTTTGCAAAGAGTTTCGCCTCTGGCGTGGTTAACACGTTGAGTTACCGTGCTCTTGTGCTTTTTTCCTCCTGATGAAGCCTCTTACGAAAGTGGGCGAAACGTTGAGTTCTTCGATCTCAATCATGACACGGTCCAATCCCGGAAGTCGTTTGTTACTTAATATAAGTAAGGTTTGATTTTGGATTTATATGAAAAGTTAAAACTTTTTTTTTGAGGCTCTTAATGAAAATTTACGGTATCGTTTGGATAATTCGCAGCATAATAATCTGATGTATTGTCTAAGTCTTGGGGTTCATTAAATTGTGCTCGGGTTCTTCTTGATTCCTGATTGATTGTATTCTGAATTTTCTTGAGAATTTTCGAATAAGTTTTCAGTTAGGTTTTCAGATTCATCAGGGGAATTTTCTTGTTGATCATTACTGTGATAATATAGTTTCTATTAACATTTTGAGAATTAGCTCAATATTTATTGTAAGCGTTTAATTGTTGAGTAGCTGGTCTTTTTATGGTTAGGGACTATTTGGTTTAAAATTTGGTTTAGGTGCGAATGCATTGTAATTTGAATTTTGGGTTAATCTAGAATGATTTTGATGATTTTAATTGGTAGGGCTCTTAAAATATTTAGAATTCTGATTAAAATTACTTTTAGGATTTTGATTAAAATTACTTCGATTTTGTAGTCTTGATACTGGTAAATTAAATTTATTGTGGGAATTCCATTGCTGTATATTGGAAGTTAAATTTTAATTTGTTTAATTTCTGACTGCAAATTATTTTGATTATGCGAATATCGAATATCTAGTTCTTCTTTTACAATACTTAATGCTTGTTCTAGTGAATTTGAATTTCTGCTTCTTACTAAGCTTCCTAAAGTTTCGTTTAGTCCAGTCGTAAACGTTCGTAATGCTAAATCTTTATTAGCTTTTAATTTATGATTTATAATAGCTTGAGGTTCTTTACTCAATGAAACTTTTGAATTATAAATTGCTAAATGTGTTCGGATTTTATTGTAAAATTCTATCAGATTGTCTCTGTTTTGTTTTAATTTCGTCAAGTCAGTTAGAAGATTTAATTATGACCTTTGGTCATAAAAATGTTCTATTAATACGGTTTTTAAATCGGTCCATTTATCAAATAGGTAACCTGCGATTACTTCCAAAGCTTGACCTTGTACTTTATTCCTTATTGAGGATAAAATAACTTGACTAACATAATCGTTTGAATTTTCTGTACATAATTGATTTGCTATGATTTCTGCGGATCTAATAAATTCAGATAAAGTGGCTTGATTTCTATCGTATGACGGCATTTCGTTTAATAATGCTACTCTAAAATGTGGGGGAAAGAATGATGTGCTTTGGTCAACCATATTCGGGTTGTTAATATTATTACAATTATTTAAAAATAAAATTCTAGGTGTTTTACCTAACGGTTCACGATCACCTTTGGCATTTATTTTACTTATTCGTTTCACGTGATTTTATTTTTTATTTGTGTTAGTAAACAGTTTATAGACTAACGAAAGTTTCTAATATAAATATTTGAAACTATGTTAGTATATTTAAAGTATGGTATTAATTAGTTTCACTCGGAAAATTAATATTGCATTACTCTGATGCATTAAAAAATTATTATTTGCTTTTACTTTGAAACATAAAAATTAATTCACTTGAATGTATAAAAAATGTACTTATATTGTGCGATGACCAACGGACTGCTTAACTGCTAGGTCCTGTTGTCTTCAATTGGACTGCTTTGCTGCGGCCTGGACTCGTGTTGCGGTCCTGTCGTCCTCAATCGGACGTGATGATCCTAATGATCAGGTCGTCCCAATGACCAAGTGGTTACAATAACCAGGTTGACTACAGAAGTTGGAATCGACGGGTATGCTCTTTGTACGCCCGATGTTTGTCCTTGAAGGCGTCCAGAAGATCCGGGATGGAATGGTAGAGTCGATGAACAATCAAGGATTGAAATCCAAAGGTGCGAAATTGATTTCTAATTTTCGAAAAACCTCTTAAGCCCTTTTGTTTATCCGAACGACTGCGCCAGTTAAATAAAAAGGCCGTCGAAACGACTTTTTAAAAAACACTTGTATTTTACAACGGCAACACGTTGGAGCTCAAAGACACAGTCAGACAATTTCTTACATCTAACATGTGAACTATACTAAGAGCTAGTATACCTAAGAGCTAAGGATAAAATATCATGCACTAGCTTATATGGCATTTCTAATCAACTGAAATAAGCTTATCGTCCGAGAATGCACGTGACAGGATGCGCGTGCGTACAAGGTTACGAAGTCAGCACTTTTAACAATAGATACCTTGTTCTTCAAGATTGCAAGGTAAGCGCTTTTAGACAATAGGGGATCTGTTCTATACAATGTAACTTACCAGTGTTACATAATAGGGTTTAAATTTCTATTTTTTCTTATTCACACCAAAAATAATTACATCTTGTTCTTTTTAAATTTGTTATTATGTCATCTGTTTCAACAAAATTTTTAATATCCTATGATACCATTATTCCTGCCATCTACAATATTATCTTATTTGAAATCTACCTACTTTCATATTACTTTTAATAGAAATAATAATAATAATAATAATAATATATTTATTCCTCAACCACAAATAAAACATATATAATACAATATTTATAAAACACAAAATAAACTGACTGACTGAAGAAATCACAAGGCGCCAATTCAAATTAGTGGTTTCCCACCCTTGCTCTTCCAGTGGCGCCTTGAATAATGTAGATAAATACCGTGGACACATTGCCTACAACTAATGGATTAAATACAAAAAAAAATTACATATAGATATATAGATAAGTGATGTCGTTGCACGTTTACTAATAGTTCCAAATTGCTTCTTAACAACAAAAATTAATGCTATTAGCTGTCATGACGTTTAGCTTATAATAGTCGTCACACGAACCATATGCTTGTAATAATATTATAATTATTTTAAACCACTGTAGAATGGTCAAATGCCTTTTATATCATTTTAACTCACATCATAATTCATATTCAATTAATGACTTTGATTTTAGACAGCCCTTTATGTATCATAACATATTTCCCCAAATTAATAAAATATTTAAATTAATAACCTTTAATCTTAAATTTTTTATTAATTTTCTTTTTCAAATTACCAATCAATAACAATAACCAACATTTTCATTTAATATAATTTTATAACAATTATTACTTATTTTGATTTCCATAGAATTTAATTTCTTTATTCAACAAACAACAACGTTTACAATTACACTGATACCGTTCTTTTATGCAATGTATGGATATAATCATAGTTATATGGAATTTTCCCCTTATTCGTCCGTCTTCTTCATTTATCAACTCATACGTATTATTGTTATTAAATATTTTGTGTATTTTATAAGGTCCTTCAAATGCATATAGAAGTTTTGCACATATTTTCTCCTTACTATTTGCTAATCTGAGCCTTTTAACTATTACTAAATCTCCTATTTGAAATTGCACTCGTTTTACTATTCTTTTATTTTGCTTCTGCTCGTACCTATCGTTAATTTTCTTTAATCTGCTTCTAGCTTTTTCTAATAATTGTATAACTTCAACATTACTTTGTTCGTCTCTCCAAGGTCTAGCTGGTATTACTTGTTTACACAAAGTAATTGGACTTATTTCAGTTGTCGTATTCGGAACATTATTTATAAAACTTTCCACATCTGTCAAATATTGTACCCATTTATTATGATTTTCATGTGTTAATATTCTTAAATATTTGATCACCTCTTTAATGTATCTGTCTGCAATATTACTTTGAGGATGCCTTATGCTACAAAAACAAATCTTTATTCCTTTCCTATCTAAATTATTTATTCATCTCTCATTTTTAAAGTATGTCGCATTGTCTGCCGATATCCTTTTCGGTTTACCTACTTGTTCTTCAAAATGTTCAATTGATTTTATTACATGTTTTGTGTTTTTGTTTTTCGCTGGATATAATTTTACAAATTTGGAAAATGCATCTACCATTATCAAAATATGTTTGTACCCATATTGTCCTGTAACTAAATTTCCCAAATAATCAATAGCTACCAGTTCCATTGGTTCGTTTACTCTTATACTTTTAACAATATTCTGATTTTTAAAATTCTTTTCTTTTGCAAATTGACAAATTTGGCTAGTTTTTATTAATTGTTTAATTAATTTAATATTATTTTTTCTACGAAAACATTCCCGAAACATTAACCAAGTTTTTCTTACTCCACAATGTCCAAATATTGTATGAATTTCTTTCCAACATGTCTTTCCTGCTTAAAACCAACAACTCTTTATTTTTTATGACCTTTATTAATAAGTTTTCATTAATTTGATATCCTTTATAATTATTCTCTTGACTTTCCAATACTAAATTTCTTAATTCTTGAATTTCTTCTAACGTTTGCTTATTTAAAATTTCCTCCCTTGACAACCTTCCTTCCTCATAAATTTTCTCAATTCCAATTAAAATTTGTTTTGGTTTTTCATAATTCGGTAAATCTTTTCTACTTAAAAAGTTTGCTACTACATTTAATCTTCAAGGCCTATGTTTAATCTCAAATTCATATTTTTGCAAATACAATGCCCATCTGTACAACCTATCATTATGAAAAGTTTTATTGTTCAGGAATGAAATTGCTGAATTATCCGTTTTAATATCGAATTTATGTCCAGTTAAATAAAACTTAAGTTTGTTAATTGCAAATATTATTGCTAACATTTCTTTTTCAGCTATTGTATATATAATTTCATATCCTTTTAATATTCTTGAAATAAAACAAATTGGTACTTCTATCCCTTCTTGTATTTGTGTTAGTTCTGCTGCAATTGCTTGATCAAATGCGTCCGTACGAAGTATAAACTTTTCTTTAAAATTCGGATATTTCAGTAATAATCCTTCATGAAACCTCTGTTTGATTGTATTCAATGCTTTTTCTCGTTCTTCATCCCATAACCATTTTACATCCTTTCTTAATAACTCTACCAACTTTAATGTTAACTCTGAGTAGTTATTTATAAACCTTTTATAATAGTTAAAAACTCCTAACAAACCTCTTAACTGCTTTAGATTCTTTGGACGAGGTAAATTCTTAATTTCCTCAAGACGTTTCTCATTTATAGTTACTCCATTTCTATTTATTTCATATCCTAGGTATATCACCTTTTCCTGCATAAATTCACATTTTAAAATATGAAATTTTAACCCATTTCTATTTAATATTTCAATCACAGTTTCTAAATGTTTTAAATGTTGTTGTTCATTTTCAGAAAACAATAAGATATCATCAACATAATGCACACAAAAGTCTTCAAATTGGTTTAATATCTTCTGCATTGCTCTTACCAGCGCTGTACATGATGTTGAAAAACCAAATGGTACCACTTTGAATAGAAAAATTTCCCCATCAATATTAAAACCTGTATACTTCCTCGACTCTTCAGGTAACGGAATAAGCCAAAAAGAATTCTTCAAATCTAATTTTGTATGTACGTTTTTATTCCAGATTCTACTTAACAAACCATCAATCGTTTGTGGAGATTCATATTGTGGCTTTGTTATTTGATTAATTCTGCGTGCATCTAAACATAACCGAAGTGAACCATCACGTTCCTTAACAACTACTAACGGATTAATAAAATTACTCTTTGAAGATTCAATTACACCGTCTTTTGCCATTATTTGTATTTCTTTTTCACTTGCCCTCTTAATGCAAAAGGAATTGGATATGATTTGCTATAAAAACTTTTTGATTCATCCACCTGCAACTTGGGAATGTATTTTTGTGCTTGTCCTACTACTTCATTAATAATCTGTTTATTTCTGTTAATTATTTGTAATATTCGGCCCTTAAATTGTTTATTCTTTTCACCTATTTTTAACTCATTCAACAATATCCCATTTTTCTTATTATAATTACTCTCTGTATTCTCAATAACATTATTATAAATTATTATACCTTATTCTTCTTAGCATAGAATTTCCGCTTAGACCGCGTAGTATTTGTATATGAACACCCAGCATTTTCTGGCTTAATGTGTCTTGCACCTTGTGAAGTCGAGCAAAAACCCGCGCGATGGCCATGCTCTCTGGTGGCTCGTGTAGTTTGAGTATCTTGAGAACGAGGATACTTAGGCAGATTTGGCCGTTTTGCTGTTTGTGCATCCATATTCACTAACGTTTCGCAAGACTTTGCAGCTTGCATCATCAGAGTGAAAATCGCACTAAGAACCGAAGGTCGGTGTGGAGCTATTTATAGTCCTATGTGCCAGGCGCGCGGAGTGGCGTAACGCTGGTTGGTCATCCGAGTGCAACGTAATCCGTGGGGCGTGGCCGTATGACGCACAGTGGTTGTAATGCTTTAGATCGTGTATCACAGGGGTCCACGTTTTACTGAGTTTAAAGTCATCTTCCCTGTTGATATTATTTAGATGTTTTTCTATTTCTATGGCTTCACGTATCACTCGCGGGAAGTAATGAGGTATTCTGGTAAGTACTCTGGCATGCTCAAATTCTAAAGTGTGCCCATTTGTAAAAGTATGCTCAGCTACGGCTGATTTTGTGATGCGTTTGTGTTTGCAATCGCCTTTATGTTCTTGGAGTCTTATATCAACGGAACGACGAGTCTGTCCAATGTAACTCGAGCCGCAAGAACAAGGAATGCGATATAGCCAGCGGTTTTTAAACTTGGAATCGTGTCTTTTACCGATCTGAAGCCGTTATCCAAAGTTTCCTTGCTCGTAAACACCGTTTTAATGTTGCATCGTTGCAGGACACGTCCTATCTTATCAGTCGAGCCTTTAACGTAAGGTAGAAATGCTAAGCCTTCCAGAGGTGGAGATTCTTCTTTAGCCTTTTTTGTCATAGCCTTGTCTAGTGCTTTTCGTATAGCGGTAGTTGTGTATCCGTTCCTTTGTAAAGAGTCAAATAGATGTAGCTTTTCTCTCTCTAGATTTTCCTCGTCTGAGATACGAACGGTCTTGTCGCCAGAGTCTGGAGAACTGTTGCTTTTTGCATTGGATGATGGTGTGAGTCAGCATTTAGATAACCTTTGTTCCCTTTCCTCAGCATCCTTCTTATTTGACTCTGCAGTTTCCTCAATTTTCTCTGCAGTTTCCCCAATTGACCTCTGCAATCTGTTTCTCTCTCTTCTGCCTCTTTCTTACTTTCTTGCATCAACTGCCACATTTTTGTCTGTTACATGCTGTCCTCTTCTACTACCTGTTCCTCATGATTTCTTACCTGATCTCCTTGTTGTACTTCCTCCACTTCTATCTCTGCACTACTCGGTACTCTTTCCATCGCTTCTTGTCCTTCCTCAGTTCTCTTATTATTCCTCGTAATCCTTTTGTCTGCCATTTTATTAAATTTTCAAAATGTATTTATTTGCATTAAAAAAACTTTATATGAAATTGTAACTCTTTGTGTATCTTTCATAAATTTTATCCTTTTAACAATGCTTTATTTATTATTATTGATTATCCTGTTCTGTTACTGTATTAATCTCTAAAGAAATCAATTATGATACGTTTTAAATTATTTTAAATATCCTGACACGTATGTCGCAATTAATTAATTAATTATGTTATAAACAAACTGCCTTTTACTTTAACTTTTACAAAGCTCCACGTTGGGCGCCACATGACACGGTTTTATGTTTTATATGTTAAAATGCTCCTTTTACTCATAATTATAAGACTGCTATGCTATTTCTTTATGTAATGGTCAACTACTGTTAGTTTACTTTAATAGTTATAACACATATTCAGTTGGGCGCCTTTTTTATTTATGTAATAATTAATCTGATATCTTTACTTTGAATTATTCAGTCTAGATTTATTTTTTAATAACCCATTTGAGACTCTCTCAGGAGTAGTATCAATATCTAGTTGTTTTTTTTACAAAGTTAATTCGGATAATGACTTTAGTTTATTTTATGACACCAACTGTCACCTTATACGTCAAAACGTTTAAGTAATATTCTCAACTAAAATGACAAATATTATTTCTATTCATGTGTGCCTGACTCAATACCTTAATGTAAGTAATTGATTATACTAATTTCACTCTTTATAATTGTCTTTTCTTTTATATAGCTTCAATTTGATACTATTAACCCACCTGGATAAACTTCTACTTATGCCACTCCAATGTTTCTTCAAAAACGAAATACCACCTTGCTTCCACTGTCAGGATCCTACAGCTATTCTTGCAATGACGTAATGCCCTATGACAAGGCAAATGACAACCCGTCAAATTCCTGGCTGCTAACACTAACGGTATCGCTTCTCCTCAGCAAAACTCCTGTCACCTTCCAGATGTCCTATCTGCTCCTACTGGTCACGGCAAGTCCGCTATTCCTGACGATCCTTCTACTCCAACTGGCTCACGTTAAGTTTGATATCCTCTCCAATCCTCGATTAATGTTCCTCTTTTATAGGTCCACTTTAGTTGTATCTGTCGACAGTAACCGACAGATTTCTTCACAGCTTATAACACCTCTGCAATCCCTCGCAGTCAGCCACTCACGTCCATTTGTATTCTATTATTGTAGTTCATAATGCATAATTGTTTATGTCACTTCTTATCACTTGTAATAACGTAATAAATAACTCTATCCAAATCCACTTTTATTCTAATTACTTTTACTTGCTTGTATCTAATTCATTCACCTTCCAATAATAATTATAACTTCATCTTCATTTCACCAATATATTTCTTGTATTAATTAACACCTCGTAAATTTGCTTGTATTCCCTTTACTTTTTCCAAATTATTTTACGTAATAGGGTTTAAATTTTTATTTTTTATTCACGCAAAAAATAATTACATGTTGTTCTTCATAAATTTGTTATTATGTAATCTGTTTTTAACAAAATTTTTAATATCCTATGATACCATTATTCCTGCATCTACAATATTATCTCATTTGAAATCTACCTACTTTCATATTACTTTTAATAGAAATAATAGTCGTCACACGTACCATATGCTTGTAATAATATTATAATTATTTTAAACCACTGTAAATTGCTCAAATGCCTTTTAACTCACATCATAATTCATATTTAATTAGTGACTTTGATTTTAGACAGCCCTTTATGTATCATAATGTAATGGTCTTAGGCCTACGACTCGACTCTGCATGCATTGCAAATTAATGAACATTTCGATAAGCACAGAGTTGGGGTGTTTTATGTAACTGCAATGCTAAACTTAACTTTCAAATAACAAATGCATTGGTAAAGAGATGCCAGTAATAATAAAGTAATTAAGTAAGGAACGCAGATGGCAAGCTTGTTTTGAACAGGGGTCAAAGTTGACTTGCAAATAAATTAAATAGTAGGTTTGTGCATAATAAATAGCCGAACCGAAATAAATTAATAGTCACAAAAAGGTTTGCTATGTGCAAGTAAAAGAAGCGTAGGATTCAATAAAGCTAGTCAGTGAAATTGGTGAGGATTCCAAAAAGGTAAAGAAGCTAGAATTGAGATGCAAGGAACTCTTAAAATAATCAGTGCATTTAACGTGAGTGAAAAAGCAGAGCAAATAATAAAACATGTTTGAGTGAGTGGCCCAAAGAGACGATTTTTAAATATAAGAAACAGACAATAAATTTAGTTTGTAAGAAATTTTAAAATTTAAAACTGTTATCAAACTTTTTTCTAGAATGTATTTAAATTAATCAAAACTTATTTCCGTTTATATCGTAACCATAGCAATAATTTCTATTTTGTTTTAATAACGGGGAAAAACAAATGAATAATTAAATTAAGCTCGACAGTGTAAATTGTGCTCCACTTTAATTATATTTTTAATAAAATAAATGAGCATTTTTCAAAATAAAAAGTATACCATTGTGTTGTGCACTTTTCATAGTCTATGTGGTATCGTTTGTGAAACTTTCCGCCACCAAACAAAATAAAAATTTTACGAGGTGCCTCTCCGAGGATGTTTGCCAGCCGATCCAGCTAGAGATTTCGACAACTACGTCCATCCAAAACAAGGGTCCAGAGCCAGGGCTCTGCACTGCGATACTTAGGACATGACTGCAGAAGTGCTACTGGCAGCTTCAACAGCGAGGAAAGCCGCTCTAGGGCCAGAAACACCCCAGGGACTTGTCTTCGAGCATTGGAGGAGCCGCCGTTATAAAGTACCCCAAAGTTTACCTAAAGTATAAGAGGAAACGGTAGGATTTTGACTTGTATATGACAGGAGGCATTACTGAGGAGGATTCGAGCATTTACAGGGGCACAGCGAAGACGCAGTTCGAAAAATAAGCGTTTTTCTAAATTTGAGGTTATGCGAAGATAAAACAATTGCGAAATCTAAACGGCGTTATTTTTAACACCACGAAATAAATTAGTGCTTGAAACCAAAGCTGATAATCACCGCCAAAGCGCGAAAATTTCAATAAATACCTTTTCGAATGTTCATAATTTTGTTATTGTTTAACGTCAACAACGCAGACTTGCACTTGCGAACCATTTTGAAGGTTTTTTGACCGTATTGCAAACATTTAGCTACAGTGCATTGGAACTAAATGCGGTGAACACAGCCGTATCAGAAAATTTGTAATTTCTCAGTCAACTAGGAACACACCTGAGTTAATAAGCTTGTTGTTCTACTTGAGCTAGCGTTTTATTATAATTAATTGCAGGTAAATAAAATATTAAAAGGACATATAACCATTTATTTTGGGCAGTAAATAAATAAAGCTCACATTTTAACCAGCCTAATAAATTGATAACAGGCAAAAGTTCCGTACACAGTAAAATATTAAATCAGTGGATTGTGCATATTGGATTTTGCTCTAACTTATAAATTATAAATCAATTAAATATTAATCAATCCAGTTAGATTAGAGAGCATTCCATCTAAATATATTATTATGATACACGAGGTAATGTAGTCAATCATAATAAAGAAATATTTAAAACTAATAAATTTGGAACATTATTACAATTCAATTTTAAGATGTGTAGATAAAAATTGGGGGTTAAATTTAATATGAATTATGAAAGTTAATTGAGACAATGGGTGAGATAATTTAATAATGATTAGAAATTGTATATTCAAAATATTGATGGTTGCAGTAAATGTTATAAAAGTTCAAGCCAAGATTACAATTGACAAATGTATTTGTTAGAAAGATAAGAATGAATAACCTGTAATAATAGAATATTTAAAATATAGAAGTGTGCATTAAGAATGGTATCTAACAGGAATAAAAATTTTGTTTAGAAATTGGTTACTGAAACAACTCATAAAAGCAGACATGTAATTTTGAATATAACGAATTTTGATAATAAAAACTTGAAATTAACTGCTTATTTGGTAAAATGGTTTAATGGGGTGTGAAGATATAACGTTTAACTAATAAAGACATAGAATTAGTGAAGAGATTGTGCCAATGCAGTGAATTATAAATCAATAATACAGAAGATATATACGTTATATGAAGAGAATTGGATTTATTGATACATACAAGATATAATTGGTATTTATGGGTAACATTAGTGGTTGTATGGACGACGATTTGAGGATTTGAAGGAAGGTTGTCACAGTTGGTTGATAGATTTGGATAGTTGTCGTGGGTGTTGCTAGAGACATCATACTATCTGCAAAAGGAACAAGGTTAGATTTGGATCATCATAATATTAAAACTTACCAGGAGTTGATTGGTATGACGGTGACGTTTGTAACGGAGCAGGACTGGATTCTAGGCACAGTAGCAGTTATTGACAGGACGGATACAGTTCGAGGGTACACAGATCATCATAGGTGTTACTGTTTGAGGAGTAAGTGGTAGGTGTTGCAGACTGTCGACATTTGAAACCGTTATTGGTTGGATTTTTGCAGTGAAGGCTAGAGTTATTAAAATTTGTGTAAAGAATTTATGAAAGCATTTTGAATAACATTTAGGAATAGAAAGTGAGAAAATCAACTTGATATAGTACTTACATAATGAATTGATTAATATGTGTCAATGTAAAATACGATTGTTAATACCTGGTTTGATGAGTTATAAAAGTCAAGTTTGACAGTAAACGTCATTAGTAGTCAAAGATTTTGAAAATACAATTTTAAAACTTCAATTAATAGAGAACTAAATTTTGGCGAACCATCCTGAGATAGAGCACTTGATTTGAAAGTAATTATAGTTAACTAACGGGGTACTGTATTAATAAAGAGCAAACTTAAAGTGAAATATTGTAATACATAATAAATGATTATGCAACCGAAGAAGAGCTAGCATATATCTATAATGTAACATAATGGCGGCCAACGTGGGGCTTGAGAAAGTTAAAAATAAAAAACGTTGCTTGCTAATGTAGCAAATGTCGTCAGCAACGTGGAGCTATTGACATAATAAAAATAAACGGATTTAATTGCAACTGATAAACCAAGTTTATGGTTAATTTGTTATTAACAATTGTGAATTAAGGAACATGATTGTAATAAGACAATCATAATTTAAAAACGTATCATAATTGAGTTCTTTTGAGAAGAATAAAGTAACAATCAATAAGAATAATTAACGTATGTTATAAAGGTCTAATAGGTAATCAAAATATAAAGATTTACAATTCAATATAAAGGTTAGTAATCAAAAGTAGGTAGATTTAAAAATTTTAAACTAAAATATGACTGACAAAAGAATTACAAGAAAAAGCAAGAAGACTGAAGAGGAAAAAGACGTAGAACAAGAAGAAATGTAAGCAGTAACGGGTGGTGCTGAAGTTGAAGTGGAGGAAATACAACAAGAGGTAGGAATACAAGCCGATCAGAGGAGAATTCAAGTAAAACAGGCAGCAGAAGAATACAGCATGAGACAGATGACGGAAAAGATATGGCAGTCGATGCAAAAAAGTAAGAAAGATGCACAGGGAATGGAAAACAAATTGCAGAATTCAATACATGAAATAAAGAATGATGCAGCAGAGTCAAAGAAGGATGCTGAGAAAAGGGAAGGTAGATTGCAAGCAGCGATTGAAAGAACTGCCGAGGAAAGTAAGAAAACTACTGAAGAGTTGAAAAAGGAATTGCAACAGTCAATTATTGATAAAGCCGAGGTAAGTAAGCAAGATGCAGAGGAAAGGGAAGGTAGGTTACGAGACGCAATTCAGAGTACTGCAGAGAAAGTGCAAGAACAAAAATACCAGGTAAACAAATGGAAGAATCAATAAATAAGTTAAAGGAAGAATTTAATAGGGTGCAAATTGAGAATAATCAAGAATTGCAAGCACAAATAAATAAGATTAGTGATACATTAGGAAGTTATAAGGATGAAGTCAAGAATGAGGTGAGAAGGGAAAGACAGGAGGAACACAAACAACTAGAGGACAATTTTACACATATCATGGAAGATAAGTTAGTACAGAATAAAGAAGAGTTAGATGGAAAATTAAAGGACATACAAAGTCAAAATAAAGATGTCCATAAACAAATACAATTTTGATCGATGATAAGGTAAATAAAAATCGAGCTGAAATGATAACGTAAGCAGAGTTAATGTGTTAAACGAAAATCATTCAATAAAGCTTAAAGAGGTAGAAGATACCTTGAAAAGAATGCAAGATGGGACGGAAATATTAAACAGTAGCCAAAGAAGTAATTATATCGGAATACAAACAGATATGTTGCCAATATTTGAAGGAAGACCTGGAGAACAACCTATGAGTTATCTTGTCAAATTAGATGATATCATGAAGTCAACACATGATGAAAATAAAAGGTTACAAGTAATTAACATGAGGTTAAGAAATTATGCAGATACATGGCACAGTATTGTTAAATCAGAATATAGGAATTATGAGGAATTTAGAAAGCTATTCATAGATCAATACTGGAGCAATGCACATCAAGCTCGAGTGAGAACTCAGTTAACAACTGGTAGATATTGGGAAAGAGGTAGCACACGAGAAATGTATGTGATACAAAAATTCAATAGAGCTCAACATTTAACACCAACGTTAGCGGGAGAAGAAATAATTCAACATTTTTTCAGACATTTGGAAAGTGAAATTACCAGAGCAGTAGCTGTACAAAATATCAAAACATTGAAAGACTTTTTAGAAATAGTAAGGAACTACGATATGGCTATTGGTAACAATAATAGAGAAAATAATAGGAGAGAAAGTCAGAATTTTCAAAATTCTAGTAAATCTAATATGAGGAAATACAACAAAACAAATTTAATTTTGGGCGTAATAACTATAATAATTTTAGAACAGGAGAAAGGAATTTTAATGATAATTACAACAGGAATTTGGATAGATGGAGGAATAACCAATACAACAATGTTAATCAAGGAAGGAACTACCAAGATAGAACAGATTACAATAACCAGGACAGGAAAAGATATAATACGATAATTGAGGACAAGAATAAGGAACGAATGAATCAAGATATAACAAGTAAATATCCTAGGCGTCAATACATAAATACAGTATATAAAGGTGAATACGACAAAGGAAAGCATATACGCGAAAATCAGATAGAGGAAACTGAGGGTTTGGAAGATTCCTCAGAAGATAAAAAAAAACTTCAATTTTAAATAGTTTAAAGAACAACCTCACGTGTTTTAACAATAATTACGAAAATAATGGAGAATTTTTACTGGAAGAGGAAGAAGAGGGAAAACAGACTTCAACATTACCATTTAGCTTTGATTGATAGCGGTGCAATGGCTTCCTTAATAAATGAAGAAATAATTTTAAATAATTTAGATGTCCTACATAAGAATATAATAAAAGTGAATAAAATAGATTTGCTATCTGCAACCAAAAGAAAAATATCAACAACAAACCGAATGTTAAATATTAAAATAATTATTGATCAATGAGAAGGTGTTGTTAGATTGTTTATAGTTAAAGGCCTTAGCGTGGACATGGTGTTAGGAATCGACATTATTCAGCAACTGGGAATAAATATTGATGGATCACAAAGATGCATTCATTTAAAGGGGTTAATTAAATCTTGGATATGTACCAGTAGAGTCAGCCAAAAAGATAAGTGTTGCCAATTAGATAAAATTGGAGACATAATGAAATATAAAGAAGGTATAGTTATTAATCATACTATAATAAATAATATGAAGAATAATTATGATAATAATGGGTTATTGCTGAATGAGTTAAAAATAGGTGAGAAGAATAAACACAATTTGAAGGCCAAATATTACAAATAATTTACAGAAATAAAGTGGTTATAAATGAAGAAGTAGGAAAAGCATAGAAGTACATTCATAGGTTGCAAGTTGATGAATCAAAAAGTTTTAATAGTAAATCTCACCCTACACCATTTGCATTAAGAGGACAGGTTAGGAAGGAAATACATAATAAATGATTATGCAGCCGAAGAGGAGCTAACATATATCTATAATGTGTGTCCAAGATAAGGAGGGCCAGTATGGGGATCTCGGTAATGGTAAGAGATATAAATTTGGTTCAATGGGAAGAAAGTTGCGCAATTAAAGGACTAACAAAATGACGTCTAGAAATCCTTGATATGATTTTTCGTTTTTAAATTATCTGAAAAAAACCGAATTTTTGGATTTTATTTTTATTTTAGAGCGAAACTGATTAAACTTCTTTACAGCAACTTTTAGTGGACTTATTGATTACTTTATCAATTTTTTTATCCGACGTTTCGTCTTTGAGAAACCATCATCAACTTCATTTTTTTAAATACGGTCCTGGTTTTTTGAAGCCCTTTTTATTCTAAATTCAACAATGTGCCACATATTATGGTTTAATTACGTTTCGAGCTTTTTTTTGATCATCATCAGAAATAATTTTAGATACGGACCTGCATTTCTCATAATTTTGTAAAAATAAGTTCATACAGTAAGTTAGGCCTTTTTACATGCCGTTAAAATATTAAAATGCACATCATAATGTCATAATTCTGATACATTAATTTAATAAGCAACCAATAACTATTAACAATAAACCACAAATAAATGAACAAAAAATAGGCAGAAAGAATGAGAAAACGAGCCTTGAAACAATGTAATAGGTATTTAACATTTTGAAATAGAAAAAGAACTTAGAAGATTGGTTTTTGAAGCCTTTCAAAGTAGATATAACGCCAGTATTGCTGAATAATGTTTTAGATTCTACAGTTAGATGTTATTTATGCATAGAGAATAATGGCAACCTTTTTGAATACCTTCTGTAAATTTAATACCTATTAAATGGTTTCGATGTTCGTTTTGTTATTCTTTCTGTCTATCTTTTGTTCATTTCTTTTTTGTTTATTGTTAATAGTTATTGGTTGGTTATTAAATTAATGTATCAGAATTATGACATTATGATGTGCATTTTAATATTTTAACGGCATGTAAAAAGGCCTAACTTACTGTATGAACTTATTTTTACAAAATTATGAGAAATGCAGGTCCGTATCTAAAAAATTTTCTGATAATGATCAGAAAAAAGCTCGAAACGTAATTAAACCATAATATGTGGCACATTGTTGAATTTAGAATCAAAAGGGCTTCACAAATTTGGCATCAAAAAACCAGGACCGTATTTAAAAAAATAAAGTTGATGATGGTTTCTCGAAGACGAAACGTGGGATACAAAAATTGATAACGTAATCATTAAGTCCACTAAAAGTTGCTATAAAGAAGTTTAATCAGTTTCGCTCTAACTTCAATATTAACGCCAGAAAAAAAATAAAAAATAAAATCCAAAAATTCGGTTTTTTTCAGATAATTCATAAACGAAAAATCATATCAAGGATTTCTAGACGTCATTTTGTTAGTCCTTTAATTGCCCAACTTTCTTTCCATTTAACCAAATTTGTATCTCTTACCATTACCGAGATCCCCATACTGGCACTCCTTATCTTGGACACACTGTATATATATATATAACAAAGTCCTTTTCACAGCTCGGTGGTTACTACACAAGGCGAAGAATTTGACTGGGAAAGGGGTTATAGTCAACACCAATCTCAGTACTTGGGCAACGATTACAAGAGCTATTAATGGTTTGTTGAAATAAAACCACTTGATGCTAAGGTCGACAAGTTTCGAAATATATTTATTCCATTCTCAAGACCTACGGAGAGGTTACAGATAAGAAGCGATGTTTGTACAATGTAATTAGTTTAGATCTTACCTAACAACTTGCGGCACAAAACCGAAAAGGCACATGTAGTTCACAAAACATGTGACTAGATTTCAAATTTTAAATTTACAAAAGCAGTACAGCGAATGCAGCATATCACACAACAAAAGTAATGCTAGATTTTCCTGTCACCAGGTCACATGTAACTGTTTGGAATTTGCCGATAAGAATATTATACAATAAACAAGGAGCTTACTTAACGAACGTCCACCAACTCGTAGAACCATTTTTGTTAAGGACAAGGTTTAGGTACCTTAGAGACATTGAGCAGAACATAATTAATAATGAATTATTATAAACGTCAAACATCAATGACAAACAAACAAACAGCACATATTGTCGCGCCGCACGCATTTGCGTTGGCATTGGCTTGTTTCAATAATTCCATGGCATCACTGATTTTTGTGAAAAGCTAGTTTGTTTTTTGCATTCATTCGGTTTCGAAAAATGAAAAATTGTTAGCAACAGTATGAATGGATGCAGCATTTTTTTCTCTACAAAAAATGTCTTTACACTTTAACTCTAAAATAATTAGGGGAGCAAATAATTGAACATAAAGAATTTACTATGCAAATTCCTATGGTGTGTCGCGCAAGTCAGCACCCGGTATATATCACATTATATTTTATAATTTGTCTCTGTAAAGTGTAAAGACATTAACAGTTAGTTTTTAACAGTGATTAGCATTAAATCAAGGCAGTATTAAGAATACAAAATAAAGTTAACCTAAAAGTGAAAACGGCGGCGCTAAATGGGGCGTTGCCAAATCTCCAAAAAATGGTTGAATCTGACAGTGAAAATAAAGATCTCAAAAATACAGATAAAATTAGTTTAGATTCAAAAAATTAAAAATTATACCAATGTTGTAAAGGTAAAGCAGTAAAATCAGTAGTATGTATAACTAAATTGTGGAAAGTTTTATCATACCAGCTGCATTGCAAGGAATAAGAATGCAAAAATCTTGGGCGGCAGCAAAATAAAATGCTGCGAGGCAACCGTAGAAAATCAAAATAAGGATAATCTGCAAAAACGCTTAGTCCAAAATGAATTGTTGGAAATGGAAAATAAATATTTAAAAGAATTAATTAGTGAAATGAAAGATAAAAATAAAGTACTACAATTAAATAAGGATTTACTACTATATAGAACAAAACCTTGGAACAACAAAAAACTATGAAAGAAGCAGAAAAAATAAAACCAGTGAATTTTAATACCGTAATTCAAGGGGGAAATAATAAAGTAGAATTAATAAAACCAGGAAATCCTAATACTGTAATTCAAGGAGAAAGTAATAGGGGTGTTAACAACAGACCATCATATGCATGAACAGTGCTCATCAAAAAGAGGCAAGAAAATAAGATAGAAGAAGAAATAAAACAGAAAAACAACCTTGAAGTCAAGGATAACGGAAAGCAAAACCTGCAGAATGGAAACAATGAAGACAATTATATCAGCAAAGATGAATTTCAGGAAGTGAAATATAGAAAACCTATAAAGAAACAAAAAGCAACAATAGGGACAAATAAAAATGTAGAAAATGATGATTTTTCAGGAGTGCAAAAGAAACTCTGGTTGTACTTATACAGAGTTAAAAGAGCTTGCACGGAAGAAAAAGTACATACATATATAAAAGAAAAAGCAAAATTAAATGATCAGGAAATTTGGATAAAAGAAATTCCAGCTCCTGGATATGGACTCAAAAGGTATGTAGTAACAGCACCTATACAAAGGAAAGAGGAACTATATGACTCGAGTTTCTGGCCAAACGGAGTGGGAATCAAAAGGTTCGACTTTGACAGACACAAAGAATTTCTTCAAAATATAGGTGTAGAAAAATGGGGTAATTTTTAGTAAAGTAAGTAGAAAGTGCCACATTAGATGGACAACACAGTACTATAAGTCTTATCCACCAAAATTTGTTGAAAACGCTGTTAATGAATTAGAAGAACTGCTAGAAAATCACCCAGAATGTTATTTTATTTGTTTAATGGAAAATTGGAAAACTAAAGAACAATTAGGGACATATGGCCTAAGTAACTTCAACCTAGTGGCTAGTTATTGCAGAAAAAAAACAACATGGGGACTGTGCAATTTATGCAAAGAGCCAATTAGATGGAAAACAACGAACTGACATCCAACAGTTTTCAATTAGTAACGAAGTAGAATGTGCGGCTTGTGAGTTTTTAATTGATAAGGAAAAAATTATTGTGATATCTATTTATAGACTTTCGGGAGCAAATGTAAATATTTTCTTAGATAGATTTGAATGTATATTTAAAAAAATTCTGGAAGAAAATTGTAACGTACTAACAGGAGCTGATTTTAACATAGATCTTAAACAAGGTTCTATAGATAAGTTCAGATTTTGTACTTTGATAAATTCCTATGAGGTTTCTCAAAAAATTCATGATTATACTATAATAACGCCCACTAGTAAAACATGTATTGATAACATCTTAACTAATATGCAAAACTGTACACATGCAAAGGTTTTACATACAAATATTTCAGATCACTCAGCCCAAATCTTAACTTTCCAAGTAGAAGTAAGATCAGAAAATGAGTTCATTATAAGAAGAGTTTTTAATAAGGAGAACATACTTCCAAATAGTCTAAATGATGTAAATTGGAATGAAGTATTCAGTATTAAGGAAGAAAACGTTGAAGAACAATGGGAGAAGTTCTTATGTGTGTTCTTACAAAATTTTCAATTATATTTTCCTTTAAAAAAGTTCAGAAAACGAAAACGAAAAATGATAAAATATTTGTAAATGACCCTGAAATACAAACATGTAAAAAACGGTTAAACATTTTATATACTGCTAGTAGAGTAGATCTATTATAGAGAAATTAAAAAAGAATACAATAAAAAACTTGCCATAAAGAACTCTGAGGTTTATGATAAACAAATTAAAAATTCTGATAATAAGGCTAAAAATGTATGGCAAATAGTAAACAAAATAAATGATAAAAATAATAACAATAACAGTGAAATTCCTGGAGATGCAAATAATTTTTTAAAATTGCTAAAAAATTCTATAACAAATCTAACTTTCAATGCAGAACACAAATCTTTTGTAGAAAATGTAGATATAGATGTGAATTCAATGTATGTAAAACCAGTAATGGCAGCTGAAGTTGTTGATATTGTTAGAAAACTTAAAAATAAGATGAGTTGTGGAATAGATCAAATACCAACGAGAATAATTCAACTTTGTATTCAGCTAATAGCTGAACCACTTGCTTTTATAATCAGAAATTCTTTTAAATATGGTATATTCCCTCAACTGAAAACGGCCTATGTAATGCCTGTTTTTAATAAAAGGGGGTCGTACCCAAATTAGCAATTATCGACCAAATAGTATCTTGTGCTCTTTCTCAACAATCTTTGAATCTGCAATGTGTAATAGGTTGATTAGTGTTTTCAATTCGTGCAATTATTTAAGTTCAAATCAGCATGGGTATCGCAGAGGTAGATCTACGCAAACTGCCGTCTTACAGTTTCTACAGAGTATTGTGGAATGCTTGGTAGATAAAGAAATAGCTTTAGGTATATTTTTAGATTTATCTAGAGCCTATGATGTTTTAGATCACGAGATAGTCCTGTGGAAGCTGGAAAACGGTGGGGTGCGTGGATCTGGCCTACAGTGGTTTAAGACGTACCTATTAGATAGAAAAATGATTGTTAATATCAGCAAAAAAAATAATATTGTATATTCGGATGAAGGAAGAATAAATATTGGTGTACCTCAGGGGAGTATAACAGGACCAGTTTTATTCATCCTTTATATAAATGATCTAGGAAAAAACATGGTAAATGACATTTGTACAATTACTAATTATGCGGACGATAGTAATATGTTAATTAAAGCTTCAAACATGATTGATTTAACTTCTACTACAAACAATGAATTTAGAAACATAAGGGAGTGGTTTAAAATAAACAAACTGTCACAAAAAAAGCCAACCTGCGTCTCGGATACGGTAATAAATTTGTAACCGCCAAAACGCAGATTGACTGATTCTTTAGGAGCTAACCACACTTACCGTACGGGCCGAACTAGCTCTTTTCGGTGCTTTTTAGGTCGTGGATACGGAAATCAGCGGTGCAACCTGCGAGCAGCTACAAACACAGTAGGGAGCCAGGAATCAAAGCGATTCCAAAAGAAATAAATCAACAACGGTTGACTAGCATTTATTGAGTGTAAACTGTTATTTAAATCCCAAAACGGTATAATTAAATGGTTTCTCCAATTATTTAGAATACACAACAATGCCGCAAAGTTTTACGGAAGGTTTCCACACGCATGAACTTAATAAACCCCTTTGTGGTTTTTTAAAAACATTTAAACTCGTCGGATTAATCGAGATATGTGCACATCGCTGTCAGTAAAAAACCTTAACACCAGGTCACTGATAACCCAAACGTGAGTGCCCCTTTTACAATCGATTAAAACATGTAATGTTGTGACAGTAATTAAATTTTATGAAATATGGATATATTAATAACGCACACAACTTTTCATGTATTGCCGTCGCGAATAATTAAAATTCCACGCACTAACTTCTGGCTCTTGGCGGGTAATTAAAAGGAGATGCAGGCTATAAGCGGCCATACACAGGAATTCTGATAACGGAGGCTTGCTACACTTGGTGCCTTCTATTGAGCTGCCGGAAAATGTGGAAAACAACTGGGTTCTGTTTGCCTACAGCAGGAGCGCAGAAAACTTGTGGCGAGGTATTCTCTCGTAGGGTAATTATCGAGACCAAAGGTCCTATTCCAAAGGATACTATAAGAGAGCTAAAAGCGACTAATTAATATGGGAATTATAAAACTTGAAAGTCCAACATACCTGATTTATTCTCAGTTCTCAAAATATAATGCTTAATTAAGCACACTATTTCTCGTTCAGCGAGACGCTAGGCCGAGTTAAAAAGAAGAATGCCCTTAGGCCAAATTGCAAGACGCTGGGAAAGAGAAGATAACAAGAGCGCTGCACTAGGCCGATAGTGAGCGAGGATTCAGGCAGGTATACAAATGGACGAAGCTGGGAAATTGAACAATTCGAAATGCAAACTGATTACTACTTGAATTAAATATACAGGTTAAACCTGATATAATTGGGTAAAGGGAGAAAACAACTAAGCGGCGCGAAAAATGGTTTCAAAACTCATACTTAATGAACAAAAAACAAACATAGTATTTTTTAGAACAAATTATGCTAGAGAAGATATACCAGAAAGTGTAAATTTCTATGGATGCCAGCTTAAAGTTAGTCAAAACACTAAATTCTTGGGTGTATATATAGATGGTGTATTAAGTTGGGAATACCATGTAAATAACTTATGTAATAAACTGAGTCAAGTTTGTTATAGCATTAGAGTGTTTAGCAAACATCTAAATGTTTCAACATTAAAAACTGTATCACTCAAATTTCGAATCCAGATTTAAGAATGGTTTAATATTTTTTGGGATATGTAAGGATATAGAGAGGGTGTTTATAATTCAAAAAAGAGCAATAAAAATTATGTTGAATATGAGACAGTTAGACTCATGTAGGGGCCAATTTAAGAAATTAGGAGTTCTAACAGTGGCAGGGGCTTACTTAAAAGTTACTCATATGTAATAAAGAGTTGTATCAAATAACATGTGGAAATCTAGAACAATAGACTAGCAATATTGTGATGGTCTTAGGTCCACGACCCGATTCTGCTTGCAATACAACTTAAGAAACAAGTCAATGAGCACAGAGTTGGGGTGTTTTATGTAACTGCAATGCTAAGTTTAAATTTCAATCAGTAAATGCATTGGAATAGAGATGTCAGTATTATAATTGAATTGAGTAAAGAAAGCAAAGGGAAAAGCTTGTTTTTCACAAGGTTGAAGTTGACGTTCAAATTAATTATATATTAGGTTTGTGCAGAATGAATAACCGAGCCGAAAGAAATGAATAGTTACAAAAAGGTTTGCGAAGTGCATGTCAACGAAGCGTAGATCTCAATATAGCCAAGCAGGGAAATTGTGAGTAATCTAAAAAAGGTATTGGAAGCCAGAAGAAAATAATAATACGTTGCAAAGAGCAAATAAGAAGTCAAGCAAAAAGATAGAAAATAGCAATTGTGAAAAGCAGACAGAAGGCCATGAAAAAAGCAAGTGAAAAGCAGACAGAAGGACAGAAAAAAGCAATTATTAAGAAATAAACTCTATAAAATAATCAGTGCAATTAACGCAAGTGAAATAGAGCAGAGTAACTAATAAAACGTGTTTGTAGCGCAAAGAGAAATTTTAAAATTAAGAAATGGACAATATATTAGTTATAAAAAATTTGTAAATATAATTTGTAATCAAATTCATTTCCATAATGTATTTAATTTGATCAAAACCAATTTCCGGTGCCTTGGTAACCATAGTAATAGATTAGATTTTGTTTTTAATAACGAAAAAAAAGACAACAAATGAATAATTAAATTAAGGTTGACGTAGTTTTGTGCTCCACTTCGACTAAAGTTTTTATGTAATAAAGTAGCATATTTCTAGCTAAAAAGTATATCATTGTGTTAAGCAAGTGTTGAACTTTACGTGGAAACGTTTGTGGCGATTTCCCCAACAATACAATTAAATTTCCACCGACAGCACCTACGAGGTTGCCGCTATCCACATCAGGATTCAGATGTTGAATTCCGGCCAAAAATAGGGTCCAAAGCCAGGGATTTTTACTGGGATGCATCAGGCAGGAGTGAAGGAGACCGACCAACAGCAAAAATACCGGAAGAAGACTTTCCAGAGGAAGATACCAACTGGGGCCTCTTTCCGAACTTGCGAAGAACACACCAAATTTTAAGATACTGTTTTAACCTAAAAGAATTAGTGTTAGGATCGGGAAATTCGTGTGCATACGAGACCAGACCTTGCTTATAAAGATTCAAGCATATCCTATCATCCAGCGAAAGCGCAATTCAAATTATAAGCATTTATCCAAATTTGAGGTTAGGCGAAGGTAAAAACAATTGCGAGATTTAGTCGGCGTCCCTTCTCATGTCATGTAACAAATTAATGCCTGAAAAAAATTATAATATTAACCGCCAAAGCGCTACGATTTGAATAAATACCTCTGCGAATGTTTACATTTTTTGATTATTTTAAAGTCAACAACGCTGACTGCACGATACGAACCAATTTGTAGGTTTTGACATACTGCATACAATAACTACTGTGTATTGGAACTAATTCAGGTGTACAGTGGCGCACCAGATCAAGTAAAAATTACAATCTATTAGGAATTCGCCCCTGGGAATAGAGTTAATTGTTCTACTGAGCTAGCGTTTTGATAATAAATTGCAGATAAATAAAATAATTAAAGGGCATACTACCAGTTATTTTGGATCAAGTAAATAAAAATACAAGACATCATAGTTTAAGCAATCTAAATTAATTTTATAAACAACCCCAAGAGTGAATTAATAATTATTAAAACAAACCATAGCAGTATATGTGTATGAAATTATTTAATAAGCTGCCGCTAAATATTAAAAAACGAGAAAGTAATGCAAATAGTTTTTTTAAGGAAACTAATAAATTGTTAATGAATTTAGAACCGTACACGATAAGAGAATATTTAAATATGTAATATATTGTAACTTTTAAGCCGACATCCATTTGTTCAAATTTTCTCATTACATAGATATATTGTACTTTGTATTGAAGATTTTTTTTCAAATAAAGGTTACTTATTATTATTATTATTAAACAATTTACTTAATGCTACCCCAAGTAGATTGTAAATAGACAAACTGTGACAATAAAAAAATCGCCGCTCCTGTGTTTTGATTAATAAACCAACCCCAAGAAGCTGAACTATACAAATATATATTGTGTTTGGCGCCCAGAACGTGTGGCCATTTTTGGTGCATACCAAAAACGAACAGCATCTGAGATAATGCGGCAATGGGCAAATTAAAAAAAGAGACTGTGGAACCGAACAAAATAGACGACCTACAGCAGATGGCGCAGCTAAGTGTGAATCTACAAATTGCAGATGTAAAATAGATAGAAAAGATAAATAAAGGCAATCTTCCAATATCAGATGACTCACTACAGTGCGAGTCTGACTACACCAACAGCGACAATATACGATGAGCATTCAAATATAAGTGAGAATGAGTTTAGAACATCTTTATTATCAATGGAACAAAAACATGGTATATACTATTTTCCAACGTAGTCCTCCTCGACTGCAGTTGTAATGAGTTCATCATTATCCCTAAATTTATGGCCATTTAAAAACTTTTTCATTGGTGCAAACGAATGAAAATCTGATGGCGATAAATCGGGACTGTATGCAAGATAAGGTAGAACCACCCACTTCAATTTTCTCAGTGCTTCCATCGTTAATGCGGCTGTATGGGGGCCTTGTCCTGGAGAAAACAAACGGAGCCTTGTCGTTTTCGTCGTTTGGAACGGATTGCTGGTTTTACCTTTTCAGTGAGAAGTGTTGACTCAAGGGTGTAATTATGGAGCAACGTCTCATCTGTGGTTACAATAGAATCTAAAAATGCACCTCCTTCCCGTTCGTGTCTTCGCAAAAGTGCGTAGCCACCAACAAAGGGGCTTCTTTTAGCTCTGAAGTTAAGAGCCGTGGTACCCACCCTGCATTAACTTGTTTTAACTTAAGCTCGTTGTGAACAATTGTCTCAACACTACCCACACTTATACCAACTTCTTCTGACAATTTTTTCACAGTTATCCGACGATCAGCCCGAGTAAGCTGATCGATCGACACAACATTGTCAGGAATCACGGATGTTTTCGGTCGTCTCAGACGGGGTATGTTTTCTACACGATCTCTACCTTCTCGAAACTTTTTCGCCCAACCAAACATCATTGCCTTAAACATACATTTATCTCTAAACTGTGCTTAAAGTCTTGTAAAAATTTCAGATAATAAAACATTTTCTTTCGCCAGAAACTTAACAATGCGTTGTGCAACAAAACACAGTACTTCTTTCTCTGATATGCTAATTATTATTGACAGGTGTAACAGAGAAGAATTTGATTGTTCCTAATCGTAAGTTGAAACATGTTAGAACATCACAGATAATTCTTGTTTCCATCCATTGTTTTCGTTACTCACGGCAACTAGATTCTCACTCATATTTGAACGGTCCTCGTATGACCAAACTAGACCACTTCTGGGAGTGGATGAAAACACCCAGTAGTGCCCAAAGCAGTAGCAAGAGGTCAGCAGTGCCCAATGCAGCAGCAAGAGGTAATACCAGCCGCCATAGCCGTGACTTTAATCAACGACCAATTTCATTTGCTGTTTACGAGATTGACTGCTCCCAAGGAAATAGATCTGCCTCCAACCTTTAAGGGGAAATAATCATATCTATTTATACCTGCTCAACCTAGAAACTCACCCTAATGGCTGTAATTATTCTAGAAATTAATGTTCTTCTTGTTCTTCGTATGCTTATATTACGCCATTTCATGTTATTCCGATGCATTTTCCTGTGATGTCTATGGCCAATTATGCTTCTATTAAATTAGATACGTAGCAATGTATTCATATAATAGTGCACACAAATTATTTTTGAAGAACACTCATTTATGATCATTCAAAAACAAAATGCATTATTGAATATTGAACGAAACAGACGGCTCGATCATCTTTATATAATCAAAACAATGGACTTCAATAGTACACGTTACGAATAAAAACTTCGAAATTTATAAAAAGTCTGCAATACTACAGCAGCAGTGCTCAAATAGAATTATCAGTGGGACAGTAGCATAAATGCACTGGTCGGTTGTGAACGTATAGTAAAAGTATTTCCCTTAAAAATACTCCTTGTCGTTGAACAATACACATGTTTAAAAAAGGAAATGAAATTTTTATCAAAGTAACCCCTGCCCCCTAAACAAAGATTGCGGAGGGTGATTGACAGTTTTCATCTTTGTGCTGTTTACAATTCAAACCACATCTTTTTATGGAATATTCAATGTGCACGCCAGTTCCAGAATAAAATCTATGATAAACTAGAACTTCGAACCAAACGTATCAGTGGGAAATATGGCTATGCAGAAGCGCAATAATAGGGACACCAAAGTGAGATATTCATAGAACATTAACTTCACGTTTAATGCATTCTTGAAATGTTACGCTGAGGGCCTTGATGCCTTTTTAAGCTCTATTATGGACACTTATTTCTTTTAGTTTCATTTTCCCATATTTACTATAAATCTCGACTAGTCGTTGGGTAGGAAACACTAATGGCCCACTATGCCATAATTGATTTATTCTCTAAAGCAGACTTTGATATAATAGTAAATAGCGTTAAGGTGCGCCATAAAAATATATTTTGCAATATCATAAAGATACTGTACAAATGTACAATTATTATTATTTATTAAGTAACAGCTCTAAAAATTATTAGGAAAGAATTTATTGTAATATACTGAAAAAGTATGCTTACCAATAGAAATTTAACGCCACGTTGCAAATATATAGTAGACTTGATACATCTCTTTTTAAATGTTTATTATTCTAACTATTCCTAATTTTTATATACAGGGTGTTTCATTAATAATTGGAAATATTTTAACTGTAAAATCCTGGGCTCAAAAAATTAATATTTAGCCCAAATCACTTAGATAAAATGTGACTCATTACTGAGATACATACGTTTTATTTAAAAATTTAAAAATGATTTTTCCCCATTACTTTAAAACTATTCGACGTGTACTTATCATATTTGGCAGGAAGTGTAGACACTGTAAACCATGCTAAATTATGTTAAATAAACGTTTCTGGCTACTACCAGAAGCGTACGACAGGGGCAAGTAAGCGGTTGACCCTTCTCAAATTCTACGCCACTGACGGAATTGCCACTTTACACAATTTTTCGTTTTTTTAATACTTTCTATGTAAATAACATACTCTTTCTTCGTAACGATAAAGTCATTATTTTTCGAGATATTTAAAGTTAAACATAAATCTGAACAGTTATTTTGATTTTAATATGTACTAATTATGTCGGTGTTTTTTGTCATAAGATTGCACTTATTACGCAAAAGAAACTTTAATCCGTATTAACAAAAAAACATAATGTTATTTAATGAAATTTATTGAAACGAATACATATATGCATTCAACATAAAAACAAATTGAGGTTCTGAAAAGAGCAATTTTGTTATAATCTAAATAAAAGAACAATTTTAATAAATAACATTATGTTTTTTGTTAATACGGATTAAACTTTCATTCGCGTAATAAATGCAATCCTGTGACAGAACACACCGACATAATTAATACATATTAAAATCAAAATAACTGTTCAGCTTTATGTTTAACTTTAAATATCTCGAAAAATAATAACTTTATCGTTACAAAGGAAGAGTATGTTATTTACATATAAAGTATTGGAGAATCGAAAAATTGTGCTAAAATGGCAATTCCGCCAGTGGCGTAGAATTTGGAAAGGGTCAACCAATCACTTGCCCCTGTCGTACGCCTCTGGTAGTAGCCAGAAACGTTTATTTAACATAATTTAACATGGTTTACAGTGTCTACACTTCCTGCCAAATATGGTACGGATACGTCAAATAGTTTTAAAGTAATTGAAAAAAATCTTTTTTAAATTTTTAAATAAAAAACCCTATATCTCAGTAAGGAGCCACATTTTATCTAAGTAATTTGGGTTAAATATTAATATTTTGAGCCCAGGATTCTACAGTTAAAATATTTCCAATTATTAATGAAACACCCTATATACTACACCCTATTTTAACGCCAACAAAGTTTAAATTAATATAAGTGCTGTCGCCAGGTGCTAGCTCCGTTGTCACTAGCTAATCCTATCTGTTCACAGATAACTACAGACGTCCTTTAAAAAATACCGGCGACATTATTTGTATTAATTAAAGAATTAAATTAGGTATCCAGGTAGCCATAATAATCTTCTATCGTGTGATAGTAAAATAGTTTTTCTGAAGCATATACGGTGTTTTTTTAGTAAAATTTTGGGCATATTTAAATGGCTTTAATTCGATGTTTTTAATGGAGCGCCCAGTATATTTTGGAGTTTATGTATTCCTCAGTTAATCGTCTATAATTTTTATTCAGCGTGATACGCACCTTAAGTTTGTATTTTTCAAGATATTTAATAGTAATCCCTATTCACCGAACAGAAACAATTAAGCCACTCCCTACAAAAGCGCGCGACATTTGTAAGAATTTTTCTATTGGGCGTATTTCTAAAATCCGTATCACAAACAAGCTCGTACACGGATCAAGCTGCTTTTCTATCTATATCTATATATGCTGAAAGCTACAGCTGTCGCCGTTTATCCGCCCCAGTTTCTATGTACGTTTGTCATAACAGACGTCTTCTTCTAAATCTCTTACTCGCATGGCTTCACTTACGTCGTCTCACCAGCTTCGCCTTGGGCATCCGCTTTTTCGTTTTTCAGGTGGAACCCACTTTAGTATTTTCCTTGACCACCTTTCTTCGCCCATCCTGGTTACATGCCCGAACCATGTTAATAGTCGTTTCTGCATTGCGTCCATAATATCTTTATCTATTTATATTATCTCTATAATTCTTTCGTTTCGTATCCTATCTAGTTTAGTTTTCTGGCTGCATCTTCTTAGGAAATCAATTTTTGTCAATAACTTATTTTTGTTGCTACTATTCACATCCCACGCTTCTGATCCATATATAACAACACTTTGTACTATGCTCGCATATATCCTTTTTTTTGTGTTTTTTCTTAAGCTTCTGTTCCAAAATATTGAATTTATAGATCTTATAATACTTCTGCCTTTGTTCACTCTTTTTCTTATTTCTTCTTCGCTGTTTCCTTTTTTATTGAATGTAACACCTAAATAACTACACTTATCAACTCCCGTTATATATTCGCTTTCTAATGGGAGGTTCTCAATTTCGTCTTTTCCTATAACCAAGTATTCGCATTTCGCTTGATTCATTTTCAAACCTGCTAGTTTATACGATTCTTGCAATTTTCGCACTATGTAGCTCAACTCATCCCTATCTTCATCTATCACCACTTGATCATCCGAAAAGTATAGAGCGTAGAGTATATATTCTCCTACTCTTGGTCCCATATTTGTTTTGTTGTTTTGCCACCATTGTAGGGCTTTGTCGAAATAGATTTTAAATAGAGTTGGAGAGAGACAACATCCCTGGCAGAGACCTTTGGTTACTGGTAGTATTTCGCCTAATTTACTTCCTATTTTTATTTTTGCAGTATTGTCTTGGTACTATCTCAATGTTGCATCAATGAGTATCGGATTTATTTCAGCCTTTCTCATTGCTTTCCATAGTTGTTCTGTAGGTACATTGGCATATGCTTTTTCTAAATCAATCCGTGCTAAGTGTGTTTCTTTATCTCTTTGTAATCGTTTTTTCATTAATACTTTTACGGTAAATATGTTATCCAGTGTGGATCTTTCTGTTCTAAATCTAGATTGTTCTTCTGACTGTTTATCGGCTATATCCCGCTCTATCAAGTTCTTCAGAATTTTGGAATACAATCTACCAATGGTGTAAATAACTGCAATCGCTCTGTAATTTCTAGGGTAATGTTTCCACCTTTCTTGTAAACTGGGGTAATGTGAGAAGTCCGCCACTCAGTAGATACAGTTTCTCCATTAATACACTGTTCATATAGCGTTTTCAGCATTTTTTCTATTTATTGTTACCATGTCAGGACATTTTCAAATTTTACGAATGTACGAGTTATTTGCCCATTTTTCTAAATTACTACCCCTTATGTATATAGGATTTTAATATTTTTCCTCTTGAATTTAAGTGTGTATTTAGTTTTATGCAGATTTTGGCTTCAGGCCGTCACACAGCTGTGCTCTCGCTCCGGTCAGTTGCTAAACACGTATGCTTGTTATCGCTTTGCAGCTATTGCGACTTTAGATACTAGCGTGTTTCCTAGATTGAATTTAAAACGCGAGTCTGTGAGTGCAAGAGAGAGCGTATGAATGGTTTTCGCTCGGTTACAGTCTGTCTGCAGAAGCCGCCCTTCCAGTTTGCCTTTCGGCTGCTTGTTGTGATTCGGTTTTTGTTAGTTAGTTGTTGGCAGTTAGCGTCGGACCTCGTTCAGTTACTGCAAGCGGTTCTTAGAGTGTGGCTTCTAGCCGCCACGGCGACTTCGGTCGCGGGGGCGGCCTCTTACCGAGTGTGTTCCGTTAGGCCGCGTTTTTCAGTGTGTTTGTCCTGAGATTTGAGGAGAGTGTTCCAAGTCACGAAGCGAGCAGGTTGTGTGTTGTTGATGCCCCGTTTTGTTTATGGCCAAACGCTTCTCGGCTTATTGTCGCCTGTCGGCCAATATACCACTGCTGTGTGTGTGTGTGTGTGTGTGTGTGTGTGTGTGTGTGTGTGGGATCGAAATCAAACGAGAAGCGTGCTTCTGGTCACCTATCACATGCGTGCCGTGTTGTTATCTGTGGCCGCACCGTGAGTTCTACGAAGCATTCTGTGGTTCGTCATCATCATTACCCACGCTCGTTGGAGCATCTTGCCTTGTTCCGCTGCTTTGTGATATCGCCGTGCCGCATACTGGACCTGCTCGACTGCAGCAGGGAAAACTAACAAGGTATTTGTATGCACTCTTTAATGACAGCCATTATATTCCGCGCACTAATTAACGCTAGCGATCCTATTTTGAGTACTCTTTGATGGCAGCACCCATATTTCATATTTGGTACGCTAACTAACGTCAGTAATCATATGTTGTGTACGGTTTAATGGCAGCTATTATATTCCGCGCACTAATTAACGCTACTTATCTGATGTTGTGTACTCTGTAATGTCAGTACTCATATCTCATATTTTGTACGCTAACTAACGTCAGTAATCATATGTTGTGTTCGGTTTATAGACAGCTATTATATTTCGCGCACTAATTAACGCTAGTGATCCTATTTTGTGTACTCTGTAATGTCAGTACTCATATCTCATATTTTGTGCGCTAACTAACGTCAGTAATCATATGTTGTGTACGGTTTAATAACAGCTATTATATTCCGCGCACTAATTAACGCTAGCGATCCTATTTTGAGTACTCTTTGATGGCAGCACCCATATTTCATATTTGGTACGCTAACTAACTTCAGTAATCATATGTTGTGTACGGTTTAATGGCAGCTATTATATTCCGCGCACTAATTAACGCTACTTATCTTATTTTGTGTACTCTGTAATGTCAGTACTCATATCTCATATTTTGTACGCTAACTAACGTCAGTAACCATATGTTGTGTTCGGTTTATAGACAGCTATTATATTTCGCGCACTAATTAACGCTAGTGATCCTATTTTGTGTACTCTGTAATGGCAACCCTCATATCTCATATTTGTACGCTAACTAACGTCAGTAATCATATTTTGTGCACTAACCAATGCCAGCCCTCGTATTTGGCATAATAATTAATGCCAGCAACCCTATTTTACATACTAATGACTATTGTGCGTAATACCAATAGACCTATTTGTTAAATGCTACCGTTGTATTTTGTTTGGGCGCTGCACGCCAAGTTTAAGGTTACGCACTCTATAGTGTAAGATTGATGTAAAACTGAGCGTGGACGAAGTTGTGAGCGTCAAAGGTAGGTTCAAATTCTCCAGTCGCCAGTTCCTGGCGTCACAAGGCTGCACACATACTCTACCTCGTTTAGCTTTCGGGTTACTGCCAAGTGTAAAGTTGAAAGGTAGGTTCATTTGCTTCTCGGTTCCTCAGTGAGCTTACCTGTGCATTCTCGTTCATCTTGATGGAATTGGGTAACACTCAATCGATTTAGATCTGTTTACCGTTCATTAGGCCGTTTCCTTGTGTTATCTCGTGTTCAACCACCCCTCGCTTTACTGAGTCTAGTCGGCACTACTTGTTACGGGCTGAGAAGCGGTTCTATGTGAGTTACTTTTTTGAATTTGAGAGTCATCGTACGCGCCAGTCGTCTAGCTTTTTTGTGGCTTTTTGTGTGAGCTGCCGCGTTGTCGTAAAAGTCGTTTTTGTCCCGTAACAACCATACTTTATTAACTCTGAGTATATTCCTCCTGGACCAGGTGATTTTCTAAGTTGTATTGTTCTTGTTACTTCTTCAACATGTACCGTATTTAACTGTAACCCTTTTTGTTCATTTGTCCTATATTTTTTCTGTTCGAATTTGGTCTTTTATCTTGTAGGACATCTTCAAAATATTCTTTCTACTGCTTCTGTGTAATATTTAACATATTAAATTGGCTGTGTTTGTTTTTAATAATCGAATAATTCTCCATGCTTTCGAGCTTCTTGTTCCTCCAATAAATTGATCTACGTATTCACATTTTTTGTGTATGGACTGTTCTTTTTACTAATCGCTTCTTGTTTAATTTCTCTCTTTATTCTCCTATACTCTTCCTTGTTCTCGTTTGTTTGGTTTGGTACGTATTCGAGGTATACCTGTTTCTTATTATTTATTTTCTCTTCTAATATTTTGTCCCACCAGTACGGTTTCTCTTTGGGAGTATATGTTACTAAAGTTTCTTAGTACACTTTTTATGCATTCCTTTATGTGTTCATATTCTTCTTCTGTAGTTCTGTTTGAGGTTGTTAACTTTTCTTCTGGTTTTCTTTGATAGAGGTAAACTATACTTTCGTTTTCTAGGCTATTAAGGTTTAGTTTCTGTTCCGTGATTGCGACTGACTGTCTATTTTTCGTTTGTTTATCATCGTTGTTGGTAGGTGGGTAGTCTTTGTATAGTAAATAGACTTTTGCTAACAAAAGAAAGCGGTCACTTCCGCAATCCGCTCCCCGTATCACCCTAACGTCTTGTATTTTTAGACTAGATGTCTGTTTTATTATTATTAAAGTCTTTCTCCATTGTTATTTGTTATATCTTCCCCAAGTCGACCTATGACTAGGTCGTTTTGTTTTTTCCCGACTCTACCATTTAAGTCTCCTGCCAGAATAATTTCATGATTGTTGGGTACTTTTTCTATTACTTCTCGTAGTATGTTTTCAAAGTAATCTTTAGTTGCCTTTGCAGCGTCATCATTCGGTGCATGAATTCCAATAATGGTTAGGGTTCGACATTTTATCTGTAGGACTACTTTGACTATGCGTTCATTTATATCTTCCCAAGTGTTTAAACGCTTAACCTTTTAATTTAGTACTATTGATACACTCGTTCTTGCCCTCACACTGTTGTTTACTCCGCTGTAGCAGTGGATGATGTGTTTTAGGTCCTCACACCCATTTCCTTTCTTTTTTCTTTCGGAAAGTGTAACTATATTTATATTTCTTTCTATTAATTCTGTGAGAAACCCCACAATTTCCTTTTACAGTGATCTTATAATTAGCCAAAATTTTAATTTTTAATTTTTAAGCGTTTGTCATAAATTACAAATTGTACAGAAAGCGTACAAAATAGAACGTTAGTTAAAAAGGCAAATTTTCTCTAACATTTTATACTAAATTTAAAAATGTAATAATATACCGGGTGTTCTATTTAAAATAAAAAAAGAAAGGGAAATAAAAAAACCCATTGTAGAGGTATTCAACTTGAAAATCACCTATGTCACATCAATACACATTAAAAATGTAATAAAAATCTAAAGTTTGAAAAAATGTTTAGAGCCGTTTTTGAAAAAATCGAAAAAACTGAAAAATTACAAGAGCAAACACCATACTTCCGATTATACGATTGTCTTCAAAAGCTTGCTATCGCATCTAGATAGTACACAAAACTTATATATATATAGTTTCAACGCCATACCTCTTTTCGTTTTTGAGGTATTCTGTTTACAGGCTGACACACAGACAGACAGACCGACCAATGAACAAAATATGCTTTTTGGGTTCAGGGGACTCTAAAACGTGAAGATCTGTTGAAACCTCAATTTTGGATTTTTGGGGTGAATCCAATACTTCCTTTATTGTAAAAGGAAGCAAAAACTAAAAATTTTAACTTACTTTGTATATTAAAATCGAATTTTGCTCATATCAGCACAAACTGAACACCTTAACCATAACAAGATAGAGGCTTCTTTTTCTGAATTCTTAAAAACATTTTTTCACAAAAAAAGAACAATAACTTCTAAACTATTGGTCAGAATTTTAAAAGTAAGATATGTACTATTGCGGCCCTATACATAGTAACGATTATTTTTTTCAGTGTAACTAAGGTTTCACGCAGTCAGGTTGACAACAAAACTGTCATCGTTGTCATTAATTTGCCATTGCAAAACTTGAGACTAGAAGACCAGGCACCGGCGCTTCAAGAAAATCAACGTAAGAAGAGAACGAGCAGTTAGTGTAATTTATTGCTGAACATCCATTCGCTACTGCACAAACAGCCGTAGAAGCATTTAACTTCCCTGCCTCGTTAAGAACTGCCAGACAACGAATAAGAGCAGGAGGTCTCTCCAAATATTCAGCGATCAAAAAGGCAAGGTTGATTGATGAGAATAAAGTCAGAAGAATGGAATTTATACATCAATATCTAAATTAAGAACCACAATTTTCGGACACAGTGGTGTTTTCTGACGGGAAAATCTTTTAGTGGTCATATAACGTAAAAATAAGAGTATATCGGCTAAGTGGACAAAAATTGAGGATACTTATTTGCACAGAACCGAAAACAACGTGACATTTTTTGTTCATGTATGGGGATGGATTACTGCTGAAGGATAGGGAACATTGCACATTATTAACGAATTGGAACCTCACAACAGACCTTAATTAATATGTGCCAAACAAAACGAGTGAGACAATTTATAAGACAACTATAATATGTGAAATTTGATTGCTTCTATGCATCAGAGGGGACTGCGTTTTAGATTGCAATGGAAGTTCAATAAAATACTAGATTTTTTTTGTTCTAACAAAATTAAGAGTTCGTTTTGATGTTATGATTTACCTACGTACGCCAATGACTTTCGACCAAATTAGTAATAATGTCAAAACTGACACAAAATTCTAGGGTTACAGTAAGTATGTGATTTTTTGAAAGTCCTGGTAATGCGATAAAAAATAGTTACGATTTATAGGAGCAGCAATAGTACACCTATGTAAGCTTAATTCGAGTTTGTATCGCATCGCCCTTTCCTCACCAGTCGACCACGGCAGTTCAAAATATTTTTAAAATTTAAAGCTAAATATAATACCCTATATGAGTTCACCAACTTATTTTTTACACATCTTTAGTAGCATGGCCATAATAGAGATTTTCGAGAACGTTGAGACGTATTATAACCAAATAAAATTTTAAATGTTTGCTGTAATTACAGCTAGGATCGACATATATCATCTTTATGGAGTTAATTACCAGTGACAGCTCGTTGAGAATTTTGATGGTAGAGCCGACCACCAAACGTCAAATACATTTTCCACCCCTTCACAGAGAAAGACAGATTCCGCTATCACAAGAATTAAATATTTCGCATATAGCCTGACAAAAGTTAGCACCATTAAAAAATTTACCAAGCTTGACAGGCTAATAAAAATGAAGGAGTCAATCGAATATATCTTCTTTATTTTTCGTTTAAATACATAATTCAGCCAAAAAATTGCATCTCCGCTGTTTGAGATGCATTAATGCATGCGTGATTGAAGTATGTTATTTTAAGATGTGCTATAATTTAAGAGTAAATTATGAGTATAATATACAGGGTGTCTCAAAAATAATGGGACACCAACTGGTCGCAGATTCCTTAAGTTATAATATATCTTAGTGCATAGTCCCTCCAGTAAGAAATTATAGAGCCTTGAAGTTCCATTTTTATTTCATATTTTTATGTTAATTTTCACAAATATAAAGATTTGGTGCACATTATTGCTATTATGTATTCCACTTATAGAAAAAAAAATGGTAGACTACACTCGACTGTAAGAGGCACTTTACCTATCTTTAAAATCTGTTTTTAGCTCTGTCTTTGTTATCTATAATTTTTTTAAAATTTTAGGTTATTATGTTGAATGAAAACGCGTAAAAAACTCTTTGTTCATAACCGCAGTACAAGCAACTTTACTTTGAAATTCCCATCAAAGTTTTCGGTTGTCACTAAATGCAATTATCAAGTAGCCATGACAACAATGGGTAGCGATCGTGATCTAGCAAACAACAATGATAAACCAATTAATGACGTTGGTGACATAGAAATGTTATGTTTTACGTTGACGAAAATGCCGCGACATAACGAATTCTCCAATGCCGAAATAGTTGTTACGTGGCCGCATTTTCTTAAACATAAAAAACATTTGTCACTAATTGATATATCATTGTTGTTTATCAGAGCACAACTACTACCCATTGTTTTCGTGATCATGGCCACTTGATAATCGCACGTCTTAATGACAACCCAAAACTTTGATAGGAATTTTAAGAAGAACGTTTGCTGTTACGCTTCTGAACTAAGTGTATCTTATTTTTATGCCTTTTCATTCCATTTTAGATAATAACCTAAAATTTGAAAAAATCTTACAGGTTACAAAGTTAAAACTAAACAACACTTTAAAGATGGATGTCTCTTACAGTCAAGTTGAGTGTACGAAAGTTTTTTTCATTAGTGCAGTACATAATAGTAATCGTGTGTATATCAAAGTTGAACTCGATAGCTTTACATTTAAGTAATATAAAAAGAAAAATTGAACTTCTATGCCCTATAACTGCTTGTTGGAGGGACTTTGTACTAAGGTATATTATGTTTAATCGGTTTATTGCAACCGAAGAAATCTATGACCAGTCGGTGTCTCATTCTTTTTGAGATATCCTGTATAGTTATTACCGTAATTAATTTGCGGAAACCCCAATGTACCTTCTTTCGGAATTATACACACGGCCTTCCGAATATGTTCCTCGGATGCGGATTTTCTTCATTTGAATTCGATGAGGTCAGCATACATGCGAAAACTATAATAAGAAATTCGACACGCTCGCGTTATCGCAGGAAGAAGGTCAGACACTAAAACTGCTTGAGGCTTAAGCCTTGAGTCTACGCTGAGATGGCTCCCATTGAATGTTAAAATATCCTTATCTCTGAACTTACTTCTTGCCGCTCTACCCTCGGTGTAGTGTATAAACTGTCAAAAAGCTGAGAGACGCTTCGATCTGTCACCAATGCGTTCGTGAAAGCAAGCAGCTTATCCTACAGTTCGTACATTCATGAAATAATAAGTATCTGTTCTTTATTTAAGCTTTAACAGGAGAAGAATGATGAAAAATAAATACAAGAAAATATTTCTTTTAAAATAAAACAATTCTTGAATGACTGGTTTGTTATGGTAGAGCCATGGCTCCTTGACTCCTTATAGCCACCACTGGTAACTACACAATATTTCTCTTTATTGCTCTTGTATTAGGCCAGTGATGTGCTTATACTCAAATTTTTGAGTTCTATAATCTTCATAATATCAACTGATAGAGCTAGTCTATTTAACCACCGAGATGAAAAGAGTTTCTTACGCGAATTAAGGAGCACCACAGATCGTTATGCTAACCGAGATCGTTATAACCAGAGGGATTAGTGTACAAAATATTTGAAACGTTCAATTCTCAGATTTAAAAAAAATAATTTTTTGTTTAAACTGTAACATCATGTATCTTGAAAACAAAGCCGTTTAGTTCCCATGTTTGTATGAACTTTTTATCTTAGAGTTGATCAAGGATTTACCCTTTTGTCTTTGTCTACGTACTTAATTAACACCCTGTATACGAGTATAACGCTTATTGTTGCCTACTTGTTTCTTTAACCATATTCACCTTGTATCTGTTGGATACCGTTTTCGTCAAGGGTAAAGCCTGAGCTATGTGCAGGAATTATTACTTCTATCTATTCCACCGTTCAAGCAAAACTAGACATTTGATTTTTGTAAGGTCCTCAACGTATATATACTTGACCGAAAGTATATTTGGTTCGAGCCAGGTAGACACATAATCAGCATGCAAAATATCGACTTTCTTGAACAAATCGTTTTTAAGCTATACCACCAACAAACAGACAGATGGACACAGACAGACGGAATTGACAAAATATGTATTTCGTCATCTAGGGACCCTGAAACACGAATATCTGAAGAAATCTGGGAAAGTGATTTTTTCATGATTACAATACTTCGTTTGTCATTTATATGAGAGATATAAAAATGCCTTTATTAATTTTTACAATATCCAGTGATAAGGTGTGACATAGAGATAAAAAAATATTAGGTTTGGGATTTTCATGTTTTTACTAAACGCAACTAGGCATAACTAATAGGTACTGTCGCTTAAAAACTAGAACAATTTTTAAATCTATAAACCAAGAATTTTTATTATTTTAGTTGATTAAGTCACCTTAACTGTCATGTAAATAATTCAGACCTGTCACACGTCATATGAAATTTTAATATCAAAAGGTATAACATAAATCATGCTAAGGAAAATACATGGACCAATCTACGACCAACAACTAGGAGGATGGAGAGCCAGAAACTTTAAGGATACGTAACTGGCCTAACTTAGCCCAAGATAAACAACAATGGAGGAGGGTGGTGCAGCAGGCCGAGGCCCTACACGGGCAGTAGCGCAATCGTGTGTGTGTGTGTGTGTGTGTATAACATAAATCAAGTGTCCAATTTGCTGAATAGCTATACCGCTTTCTAAGCAAGAAATAATCCTACTTTTGACACTAAATATGCTCTAGGTATGACTAACAGAGGCGTTTTTAAATAATTTTAAATTTATTCCCACCAAAGTTGGCAATTAGAAATTCAGATTCGCATAGCTTTTTCCTAGTTTTTAGAAATAGTACATGTGCTGCTTCTCTGTACAGGGGTGTAAATCTTCGGGCTTCCAGTTCAGCATACTTCAAAAGTTACATGGAGAAATCTCATGATTCTATAAACTACTTGGTGTTTGATCTTGAGCTTCAAAGCTTTTTTTACAGTATTTAATCATTTGTCCCAAATATATAATCCACATAATCTTCAGGAATTATCCTTATGTGATATTTTCTTAGTTCTGCTTGTAAAGTCAGCGAAGAGGCAATATTTCACATTTCAAAAATACCACGAGCTTTTCTTACACTACAGCATGATATATTAGATAGATATATCGATAGCTGTAAGTAGTGATTACAAGAACATTGTAAGAATCGTATATGAACCAGACACCAAATTCAAAAATACGTTTATAAAAATGAAACTAAAGGATCGCAGGTGGTTTTTACAAATAACTTGAAAATTAATACCCAATTTCCATTACCTAAGTTATTCTTTTTTTTAATCACATGTAATTGCTCTGTACTTCTAAATAAGTCGTAGGTTAAAAATCGACGTGTTGAAATGACGACAGTAAATAATCATGTATAATCTCTGAAACTTTTTGGGGCGCCGGGATATTCATGCTTTTTTGGGTATTTCGCCACAATACAAAATGAAAAACACTAGAACTAAAAATACTAATAGGTACCTATATTTTAACTACAACTATCACAAAACCATAGAGTCAGGTGTTGCAAATAGCTATTTATGATACAAGTGCTAAAAGTGACTGGTTAATACACGAGACATGAAAATTATGAAACGAACCGCAGGCTGAGTTTCATAACATGTCAAGTGCAATAACACTTTTAGCACGAGTTTTCATACAATATTTTTTACGACCGTAAATTTACTGGTATTAATCCATAAATATGGAATTAACAAATATTTGCATACTTGACAGTTGTAATTTATGTCATAATAAAAACTGGTAGTAGATAAGTAGCCGGCACCAGAGACTATTTCTGCAGGCGGTACCTAGTTGTCAAACAATTATTTATAGCAAAATTCTACTTTGAGTTCGGCCCTGACGTTTGGTAAACAAACATATGACCGGAGTGCTGTAAATAAACGTTTAATAACAATATTAATATCGTTTAAAAAACTGTCATAACTGCACAGTGAATCTTTAAATAATATTGTGCTCACACCAGTTGCACAGTAAGTACAAAACCACTCGCTGTTTAATTTATCAGTATATAAATATTGGCCATTAATTGATATCACTGGCAACAAATACGGCCGAGGACGGCGCACAAGCCAGCGCAGAAGAACTACAGAACCGGAGCAAGCGCGGCATGTCGTTTCGAAATCGCGCTCCATAAACTAATATGAGCTTAGACAAAGAAGGGACTTCTGACTACAGAAGCTCCCATATCTTAACTCAACCTTCACCCACTGTAATGACCTACTCAACAGCTGTCAGCACTCAAAATTCCTCCCGATTTCCAACAAAACAACAGGCAATAATTTTTCCATCAATAGATGGAACCAAATTACAAGAATATTTAGAAGCATTAGGTTCATTAATATCACCGCGAAACATATTGTTTTCATCAAGAATTTCTAACAATAGAATCTGTGTTTATTTATCGAGTACAGCAATTGTTAATAAAGTTATGACAGAACACCGTAACATTGAGATTAATGGACAAAAACTTGAGGCCCGAAGATTAGTAACACCAGCAGAAAAATTAATAATGTCAAACGTATGCCCCACCATACCCCATGAGGTAATTGAAAAAGCACTGCGACAACTAGGGTTAAAATTACTCTCCCCAATCGTATTTCTAAAAATAGGAGCATCAAATCCAGATTACAATCATATTTTTAGTTTCCGCAGACAAGTCTACATAGCTCCAAATGAAAGTATTTCACCTCCAGCGTCAATTCTGATTTCACACGAAGACACATCATACCGAATATTCCTTTCCCAAGATAGGTTAACATGTTTCGTGTGTAAACAGTCTGGGCATATAGCTGCAAAATGCCCTACACAAAATATTGAAATCGACACCATAAGACCCACCACCCAAAACCAAAACCAAATAGATCCACCACACAATAAAGCAGATACTGAAAATCTACAACCCCAATCAAATCCTATAGATCCAAAAGGCCCAAAACAGTTACCGCCAAAAAGAAACTTAGCCGAAATAGCTACCCCACCTATAATGGAACCAACCAATGAAGTTTTATTTCCAAAACCGAAAGAACGTGAGGTCAAAAAACCTAAAATTAGCAGCCATACGGAATCCATGATACCTATTAAGCATTTTATTGAATCTCAATCCTCACCAATGATACTACCATTCGAAGAAATATCAGACTTTTTTGAAAACGTGCAAGGATCACCCGACCCGCTAAGCGTTGCTAAAACGTATACATCAGACGTTCACGCACTGGTTGTAATGCTATCACAACTTTACCCGTACTTCACACAAAGACACATGAAAACAAAATGCACCAAAATCAGAAATAAGATACAAAAACAACTAGAGGGAATTGATGGCAACCGTTCGGATACAGAAAGTGATTATTCACAGTCAAGTACTGCTTAGTACCGAATCGCCCGCCCTAAATTATTATTATCATTATTTTTTAAAATTCAACTCGATAATTCAGTGGAACCTAAATGGGTACTACACTCATTTAGAACAATTACAATACCTTCTGTCAGAACACCAGCCTTCAATCATATGCCTCCAAGAAACTCATTTTAAAGACACGCACAAACGCCAGCTAAAAGGTTACACCTGTTACAACAAGGACAGAAACGGAGCGGAACATGCAAGTGGCGGCGTTGCAATATACGTTAAGAATAATATCACAGCTCAACACATTAATCTAGTTACAAATTTAGAAGCAGTGGCTATATCCATAACACACTCTAAGAAAATTAATATTTGCAACATATATATCCCCTCGAACCAAGTGGTCTCTACTGAAGACCTACGCAATATAATCTCACAAATACCAGCACCACGCATCGTATTAGGGGACTTTAACGGACACAATACAATATGGGGTTCAGAATATACAGACGCTAGAAGTAGAACAATAGAAAACTTTATCGACAACTCCAACTTTAATATCTTAAACAATGGGGACAAGACACGATTTAACGCCTTTACCGGAGAATCATCAGCAATCGACCTATCAATGTGCCAACCCAGCCTATCAGCTTGTCTATCATGGAATGTTTTACCCTACCTATATGATAGTGATCATCACCCTATTAAAATTCAGAATGAACTAACACATATTCCGGAAGCAAATCATTTCCCAAAATAGAAACTGGAGAGTGCTAATTTTGTTAGAATTCTCAAACTTAATCGAACATCAAATAAACCAACTTCAAAACGACTCTATATCTAACAACATTAACCAAATCTTAGGAAACTTCGAAAATATTATCCTAGAAGCAGCACATCAACATATTGGCAAAACTAAGAGCATGACTAAACGTAATCCAGTAACCTGGTGGAACAAGGACTGTAGTGAAGCCATAAAAAAGAGTAAACACCTTTTTAACCGCTATAAACGTCACAAAACCCAAGAAAATTTACTTAAGTTTAAAAACGCAAGAGCAAAAGTAAGATACACATTTAAAAGAAGCAAGAAAGAATCTTGGCAAAAATATGTTAACAGCATCAATAACACTACCCCTCTAACAGCAGTGTGGAAAAAAGTCAAACAAATAGTGGGAGCGAACACACACAGCGGAATCAGTGTACTGGAGAATAACGGACAAATGTTAACAGAAAGCGGCGACATAGCCAACCTCTTGGCAGACACATATGAAACCTACTCCAGTAACAGAAACTACAGTGAAAGATTTCGTGAATACAAAATCAGACAGGAAAGTATAGCCATAGACAGCGCCGGAGGAGAAAGCGATGATATCAACAAGGAAATATCATTAGACGAACTTGAGGATGCGCTAAAGGTTTCAAAAGAATCATCCCCTGGACCAGATGACATCCCTACCTCTTTTTTAAAACACCTTCCGCCAAACGCAAAAAACCATTTAAGAGATATATTTAATGTCATTTGGACTCGAAACATATTTCCCAACAGGTGGTCGGAAGCGTTTGTGATACCAATACCCAAACCCAATAAAAGTAAACTTAAACCAGAATCATATAGACCAATATCCCTTACATGTTCAATGTGCAAACTACTAGAAAAAATTGTAAACAGAAGACTAACATGGACCCTTGAACACAAATAACTTTTAACACCATTTCAAAGCGGCTTTAGAAAACACCGCTCCACAACTGATAATCTAATAGATCTGGAAGCTGACATTCATGAAGCCATCGGCATCGCCAACAAACAGAAATGCCTAGCAATCTTCTTTGATATAAATAAAGCGTATGACTCAGCCTGGCAATACCAAATAGTCAAAAAACTACGAGAATGGGACATAAAAGGTAATATGCTACGATTTGTAAAAAACTTTTTAAAAAACCGCTCATTTAGAGTTCGCGTTAACGGGATACTTTCAGAAAGAAAACGCCAAGAAAATGGAATCCCACAAGGATCCATCCTAAGTGTAACACTCTTTCTGGTCACTATAAATAATATAGCATACAACTGCACGCATCCGGCTAAATATAGACTATATGCAGATGACCTAGTTCTGTACATGAAAGGCAAAAGCATACAAACAATCAAAGCCAAGCTACAACAATGCATTGAAGATATTGAAAACTGGTCCAAAGAAACTGGGTTTCAATTTTCAACGGAGAAGACGAAATGCATTTTATTCTCAAAAAGATCTCGAGTCAACAACCCAGAACTGAACTTTCAAGGAACCACCCTACAATTTGTGGAAAGAATAAAATTTTTGGGAATGATTTTCGACAGAAATTTAAACTGGAAAGCACACATCTCAGAATTAAAAAAATCCTGCCTATCCAGTCTAAATTTACTAAAAACATTGAGTAACAATAGTTGGGGTGCAGACTGTCTGACTTTAAAGAAAATTTACCAATCCCTAGTCAGATCAAAACTGGATTATGGTAGCATAGTATATGCATCTGCAAAAAAATCGCAACTAAAATTACTAGACCCTATCCACAATAAGGCAATTGGAATAATCCTAGGAGCATATTGCACCAGTCCAAAAGAAAGCTTATACTGCGAATCTGGCGAACCGTCCCTACATCTTAGAAGGCAGTATTTAAGTTTATCGTATGCATCCTCAATATCGACTACACCAGAAAACCCCACTTGCCATAATGTCTTCTCCGACCGCTTTTCTAACATCTATAAAAACAAACCGCATATAGACCAACCATTTTACCACAGAGTAAACAACTTCCGAAGCGACCTTCAATTTAATTTTCCAGACACCTACCCATCAAACAAAGGATCAACACCACCATGGATCATCAAATTCCCTAACTGCAATAGTGACTTGACCCGATTTCAAAAATCGGAAACCAATTCAAGCATCGTCATTATGCACTTCAGAGAAATCCTTAACAAGTTCCCATTATATACGGAAATATATACAGACGCCTCCAAAACTGAAAATGGAGTTGGCGCTGCTTTCTTCTCTACATCTACAAGCTGCCGATACAAATTACCTAAAGTCTGCAGTGTATACACGGGAGAAGCCTACGCGATATACAAAGCTCTACAATACATTAGCAAACAACAACAGCAAAAATACATCATTATCACAGACTCTCTAAGTGTAATTCACAGCATAAAACAAATGTATCCCAGCAACCCTTTGATAAAATTAATTAAAGAAGAACTGCACAACCTCAACATAAAAAATATACAGACGTCTTTTGTGTGGGTACCGTCTCACATCGGAGTTGATGGTAACGAATCGGCTGATAACCTGGCACGCGAGGCATCCACATCCACAGAAAACACTACCCCGTTAACAACTCACAGTGATCTAAAACAATATATTAAAAACGCAGTGCGTGAAAAGTGGCAAAATGAGTGGGAACAATCTAATTCTAAACTTAGACAGATTAAAATAAAAGTGCTTCCGTGGAAAAAACAACTCTCTAATAGACGCGAACAAGTCATACTCTCCCGTCTTCGAATCGGGCACACAAAACTCACCCATCAACATCTACTTACCCGAAATGATGCCCCCATCTGTGATCGATGTCAAGTAACCATAACCGTTCAACACTTCCTAACAGACTGCCCAAAATATGATGAACACCGCAAAAAGAACAATATCGCAACAAACTTAAGTGATCTTTTGAATGAACAATGTAACATCAGTAATATTATACAATTTTCAACAGATATTAACTTAACAGGAAAACTGTAAATTAATTATAATCATGTACTGTACCGCCGCTAATAACCCAAATGGTTGATGCGGCTTGTTTTTCTAAATTAAAAAAAAAATTCTACTTTGTTCATTACATAATGCTTTAATTATTTCAAACACTTTACCTCTAACAATATAAGCAACTAGAATAACTTTATAATCTCACTTTCAGCTTAAAAGACGTAAATTTAAAATCAGCTATTACTTTTAGCATGCAGCACAAAGCTGATTTTACTTTTGGTGCGCTGATCTATAATATGTCATTTTTAGTTCGACAAGCTATTGGTAAAAAGCCTACTTTCTGTAGGGGGTAGAAAAAAGTCTTTTCTAGAGTCAAAGTTGTTTCCTTTTATAATTAAAATCTCAAAAAGAGAATGATTTTTTTATAAATGTTTTAAAAGATAATTACCATCCTAAGACTCTTGTACGGAACATTTTCAATACACGAAATAATAACAGACACCTACATACATAGAAATAACACTCAAAAATACAATACTCTTACTATAGGTACCTTATATTCCAGGCATGTATGGGTTTAATGTTAGGACTTGCGATCGATTTTTACAAAAGCGAAGAACAACATTCAAAGAATTGTACTTACTATATCGGTGAAACATCAAGGCCTTTCAATGTTAAGGTTAAATGACATAAAAAATTAATTAAAAAGTATCAGATTAATAAATCTAAAATTGTAGAACATGCTTAGAGTAATAACCACAAAATACATTAGCATAGCACAAAAATTTTATCTAAAGAATCGATATCAACAAGACGTAAAATGAAAGAAAGCGAGTATATTTTGCTTAGGAAGGCTGAATGCGTATTCTCATTTTTGGTAGATTTAGATAATAGTTAGCTATAGATTTATAAAGATCTAATCAGGTAGTCGGCTGTCAGTGTCAAGCTATTTATACTGGACCAGTGATTTGCATTCTCCTACATTTCCAGTAAAATAAGCTATATTTTCTTAGTTAACTTTTAATTTAATTAGTTAATTGTTGGAAATTGAGTAAATTTGTCTTCCGAAACGTTCGTGTTCTAATATTTTTCATTTTGTAGTGTGGCGAAGTACCCAAAAAACAGCATAAAAATAATGTATAGTTGAGAAAATATATTTACATAATTTTCTTTTCGGAAATAATAGATACTTACAACAGATTTATAACTTTCCTTGTCATTCGAGGTAGTCGATAGTTATTATTAGTTGAATTAAATCTCATTATATAAAATAAAACAAAAATTCTTTGAACGTTTTGAACTTATTATAATTCTGCTACATATCGATGAACTTCCAAGCTTTCAACTTTTATACCCATGGTATTATGCTTATAATATCAATTCAATTGTTTGGGTAGATACTTGTTAATATAGTACGGTATTTTTATATCTACGACTTTCCTATATTTGTAGGTACTTCAGTGATTCTGTTAACATTACAATCCCATACATATTTGTTATTTAAGCTTTGTTTTTCATTTTCATATCTATTCATTTATTCTCACGTATGACTGCACAGTTCTGCACTTTACGTATTTTATTAGTTGGTTTTTACTGGTATTGCATTTTACACCACCCTTTGGTTTTATAGGTAAAATACACGAAAATTACTTATAGAATTAATCCAAGGAGCTTCTCTTAACAAAACTTACCTCAATCTTAAAACCAATGCAATTAACACTACCTATGTAATTATTTACGTTAATATAATTTCTTAAAACACTCCGCTGGCATTTAACCCAAAGCCGCAGACTGACACTAATATAGAACAGTCCGACATGAATTTCACAAGATCCTGTTGGAACGTCGATAGTTTTTATCAGCTTTTCGGCAGCTTTGTTTAAGGCCGGATATAGAAGTTGAAAGAGGTAATTTAATCTGAAATGGAAAGAAACTTTAGTGGAATCCTTAGAAGGTGGTTTCCATGACAACCCAGTGACCTGCTGCGATTGGCCAATGGAAAACTGTCAATAGATCCGCCCACTGTCCGCTATACCGATGTGACAACATCCCTACCTTCCACCAGAGATTGATTTGAGCGAACATTAAATTTCTCTTCGCACAAAGGATCGCTTATTTATACGATTAAGGATTTCATGTGTCATTTTCGAGGTTGGCTCGGAACATCTGTGCGTTGCAGATACCTACTTTCTTCGCGGATGCTGTACCTGTGGCACATTTCGGGATTGCAAGAATTGGGTTAACTAGACTCAATAAACAACCATTAAAACGAGTTAGGGATGTCAATTAATTTTATCAGCACGAACGTTCGCTATTTCATTTTAAATTCGACAGTAATTTATCGTTACTCGGTTCTTATTTCACATCGCCTGCTTGGTGATTCCGAATCTTAAAGTTTTATCTCCTATAATAGGTGATCCTTCATTAACACATTAGTGAACCAGTGGCGTAGCTACAAATTTTAGTTCTACCAGCGAGCTTTTTGAATGGAATCCCTGCATATTTAAATTTTGATAACTCTATTTTAAGAGAAAAACAAACATTTTAAGAGCTGCAAATACAAATTCGTTATCAGCAACATTTAAAATCATAAGAATTATTATTAAAAATGACATACTGTATCCAAGCACGTTTTTGGAAATTGTGTATAAATGAAATTTTAATTTCACAGAATATTAAAGGCATAAATAGTAAAGGTAATCCATATTAAAAACCAAATTAAAATAAAAGGTTACTATAGAAATGACAGTAACGTCATTTGTTCTATTGCCATACTGTTTTCTAGCTTTCAGTTAAAATAAATAATCTAAAATAAGGCCATATGGGTTGGATGCAAGGGAATCAAACTAATATCATATGTAGTAGATTTATCAAATAAATTCAAAATGTTGAAAGCATTTTTGTTATATTTTAGGCGAGGACATTTAATTCAACTGGTAATAAAAAACCTTCAAATGACAACGAAAAATTATAACTGTGCTGTAATTGGCTATTATTGTATATTGTTTCAAAAGCTCAGCAACAATTATAGGTTATTCACAGAAAATGTAAACGTTTTGTTCTTGCCATTTCGACATTTTAAATGTGACTTTTTGAAAATTATAGTATAACCGCAAATCATAAAAAAACTAAAACGAAGGAAAACTTTAACGAGTACCTATCAAATTCTTCTTCTTCAATCGCCCATTAACTGTCCATTTTTGAACAAAGGCCTCCCTCTGAGTGCTCCAATATTCTCTGTCTTGAATTTTATTCATCCATTTTGATCCGATTGTCTTTATGATGCCATCTTTCCATCTAGATTGTGGACGACCGATTGATCTTCTGGCATTTCACGGTTTCCATTCGTTGACTCGCTTTGGCCATTTATCGTTATTCATTCTTGCCACATGGCCAGCCCAATTCCATTTGGATTTTGCGATTATTTGGTATATTTCCGTGATTTTTGTTTTTCTACGTATCCAGTTATTTGTTCTTCTATCTCGTAGAGTAATGCCCAACATTGCTCTTTCCATCACTCTTTGTGTTGTTCGGTATTTACTTATAATGCTTTTATTTAGTGCCTAGGTTTCTGCCCCGAAAGTAATAACCGACAAGACACATTGATTATATACTTGTATTCTCAGATGTAATTGAATTTTTGGATTTCTAAGATCAAGGTTTAGCTATCCGAAGGCTGTCCAACCCAATATTATTCTTTGTCTGATGTCGGCCCACTGGTTTTCTTTACCGATTTCTATGCACTGCCCTAAGTATATATATACTCATTGACCATTTGTATAGCATTTCCATATATTGTCACTACTTCTTCATCGTTTTGTTCTGGTTGCTGTTATAGTGGATGGTGTATAATTTTTTTTATCCAAGTTTATTCTCAGGCCGCTTTCTAATGTTTTTTCACTTAGATCTTTAAACATATATTTAATATCATATACAGTGTGACCAGTGAAGTCCGCATCATATGGGATTTTTTTTATTAATAGCTT